>JAHLJT010005437.1:76955929-77438429 GCA_031308135.1 Acheta domesticus | reverse complement strand
CATCTCCTCCCGTGGCAGAGAATCTCTTGAAGTGAGCGCCGCTTCCGAAAGCCAACGAGAAACGCAGCCCCGCCCGCCGCAGCGTCAGTAATTTCGGAAGTTAGACCAACGCCCCCTCTACTCCCTCTCCTCCTTCCCCTCCCCCCTCCCCGCCCGCGTCGTCGTGTCTGCGATGGGAGGGGGCGTTGCGTACAGCTCGGCCGCCTGCACGGCGGCGAAAAGGTTTCGATTCGAGTGGTACCAGGAGGACCATTTGCTCGCTCGTACTCGCTTGAATGGTTAATTGATGTTTCCGGGTGATGTGCCATAATCTCATTTGTGCTGTGAATGTCTCATTGGAGGTGGTGGTGTTCCTCCCTAGCTGGATGGTGTGATCCGGCGCCGACCACCGCGTCAGTTTGCGAGATTCACCCCCCGCTGGTCACTCCCCAAGTCATGCACCGTCCCAACCGGGACAAATTCTAAAGGACCACACTGGTTTAATTGATCGGTTGATTTCGGGCGCTCATTTGGTAAGATCGTTATTCCCGTAAGTGTAGTGCATGTTTTATCGCAGATGTTGGCTGTGATCTTGCCTCACTACTTGGTGAGATCGGCCGTCTAGCGGGATTTTCCAAAACCAGGTATCTCCCACCCGTGCGGTAGCGCCCCAGCCGGATCAAGCTCTAAACTCCCGACTGGTCTCCTAGCATGTGTAGTAGTGTAGTGCTTGTAAAGGTACGTGTGAGAAAGGAGTGACGGTAAAACAAGAAATGGGAAGGAAAGATCGTGCGCAGTCCGTGGCTCGTTTGATAGGGTACCGCTCAGGCATTCGCCTCGTATTATTTAGAGAAACCACGGGAAACAACCTATCGAGCAGCCGGCCGCTAAATTCTCCTCTACTCACAGGTTGAATTCCATCTAGCTACAGTTTAGTGATACTATTGGCCTTCAATACCTTCCAAAACTCCAGTCTTCGATTTTTCCCCAATGTCCCCGTTCGAGCGGCTGAGGCATAGTTGGGATGCCAGGTTGCTGGAAAGTGCGCCCCCACCCCCGCTTCCGGCGTCTGGCACGTGTCGCCGCCAGCGCGCCTTCAGGAGAAGTTGCAAACTTGAGACTCCGCCTCGCAAGGGCTTTTAGAGAAGCTGAACAGCGTTCTACGGCCGTCATGCAGAAGGGCCCTTCATCATGTACGCTCTGTGATCACCTTATTAGTAGACGATTCTCGCGTGGTTTCTCCGAGGGTAGATTAGATTCGTGAATATAAATGGATGAAATATAAATTTGAATGAATTTAATAATAATAATAATAATAATAATAATAATAATAATAATAATAATAGAGTACAAACCAACACCTGTGATAGAAAATCTTGTTTAAGTTACATTGGGACCGAACCATAAATATGGATAAGACAATAGCACACAATAGGTCAGACATTACGATAATTGATAAAATTAACAAAATTTCTCGCGTCCAACATTCCCTTCTCGCGTCCAACATTCCCTTCTCGCGTCCAACATTCCCTTCTCGCGTACAACATTCCCTTCTCGCGTTCAACATTCCCTTCTCGCGTTCAACATTCCCTTCTCGCGTTCAACATTCCCTTCTCGCGTTCAACATTCCCTTCTCGCGTTCAACATTCCCTTCTCGCGTTCAACATTCCCTTCTCGCGTTCAACATTCCCTTCTCGCGTTCAACATTCCCTTCTCGCGTTCAACATTCCCTTCTCGCGTTCAACATTCCCTTCTCGCGTTCAACATTCCCTTCTCGCGTTCAACATTCCCTTCTCACATCCATCTTTCCACCTTTCTCAAGTCATTCTCACGTCCCTATGTTTTTTCTTACTTTCATTTTCCTTCGTACTCGCCCTTAGTACTCTGCCTCCCACGTCCTCCCCCTTTAACACTGGGTGTTCGGTCGAGAGAGCGGTAGGGCAATAGCGGGGCTGGGCGTGCCCAGCAGCGGGGCGTGCCCAAAGTGGACTGGGAGCCGCGCCAGGAAACTTGTAGACCGTGACGGGCGGCGCCCACAAGTCTATGCGCCGACTCTCCTCGCCCACGATCCAACAGGCGGCAACTGCGGAGGCGAACACGTCGCACTAATACTTTGAACTGTTCGCGCTGCTCCCTCTGCGAACGCGAGAAGGGAAGGATTGAACGCGAGAAGGGAAAGGTTGAACGCGACAAGGGAAAGGTTGAACGCGACAAGGGAAAGGTTGAACGCGACAAGGGAAAGGTTGAACGCGACAAGGGAAAGGTTGAACGCGACAAGGGAAAGGTTGAACGCGACAAGGGAAAGGTTGAACGCGACAAGGGAAAGGTTGAACGCGACAAGGGAAAGGTTGAACGCGACAAGGGAAACGTTGAACGCGACAAGGGAAACGTTGAAACGCGACAAGGGAAACGTTGAACGCGACAAGGGAAACGTTGAACGCGACAAGGGAAACGTTGAACGCGACAAGGGAAACGTTGAACGCGACAAGGGAAACGTTGAACGCGACAAGGGAAACGTTGAACGCGACAAGGGAAACGTTGAACGCGACAAGGGAAACGTTGAACGCGACAAGGGAAACGTTGAACGCGACAAGGGAAACGTTGAACGCGACAAGGGAAACGTTTGAACGCGACAAGGGAAACGTTGAACGCGACAAGGGAAACGTTGAACGCGACAAGGGAAACGTTGAACGCGACAAGGGAAACGTTGAACGCGACAAGGGAAACGTTGAACGCGACAAGGGAAACGTTGAACGCGACAAGGGAAACGTTGAACGCGACAAGGGAAACGTTGAACGCGACAAGGGAACGTTGAACGCGACAAGGGAAACGTTTGAACGCGACAAGGGAAACGTTGAACGCGACAAGGGAAACGTTGAACGCGACAAGGGAAACGTTGAACGCGACAAGGGAAACGTTGAACGCGACAAGGGAAACGTTGAACGCGACAAGGGAAACGTTGAACGCGACAAGGGAAACGTTGAACGCGACAAGGGAAACGTTGAACGCGACAAGGGAAACGTTGAACGCGACAAGGGAAACGTTGAACGCGACAAGGGAAACGTTGAACGCGACAAGGGAAACGTTGAACGCGACAAGGGAAACGTTGAACGCGACAAGGGAAACGTTGAACGCGACAAGGGAAACGTTGAACGCGACAAGGGAAACGTTGAACGCGACAAGGGAAACGTTGAACGCGACAAGGGAAACGTTGAACGCGACAAGGGAAACGTTGAACGCGACAAGGGAAACGTTGAACGCGACAAGGGAAACGTTGAACGCGACAAGGGAAACGTTGAACGCGACAAGGGAAACGTTGAACGCGACAAGGGAAACGTTGAACGCGACAAGGGAAACGTTGAACGCGACAAGGGAAACGTTGAACGCGACAAGGGAAACGTTGAACGCGACAAGGGAAACGTTGAACGCGACAAGGGAAACGTTGAACGCGACAAGGGAAACGTTGAACGCGACAAGGGAAACGTTGAACGCGACAAGGGAAACGTTGAACGCGACAAGGGAAACGTTGAACGCGACAAGGGAAACGTTGAACGCGACAAGGGAAACGTTGAACGCGACAAGGGAAACGTTGAACGCGACAAGGGAAACGTTGAACGCGACAAGGGAAACGTTGAACGCGACAAGGGAAACGTTGAACGCGACAAGGGAAACGTTGAACGCGACAAGGGAAACGTTGAACGCGACAAGGGAAACGTTGAACGCGACAAGGGAAACGTTGAACGCGACAAGGGAAACGTTGAACGCGACAAGGGAAACGTTGAACGCGACAAGGGAAACGTTGAACGCGACAAGGGAAACGTTGAACGCGACAAGGGAAACGTTGAACGCGACAAGGGAAACGTTGAACGCGACAAGGAGAACGTTGAACGCGACAAGGGAAACGTTGAACGCGACAAGGGAAACGTTGAACTGCGACAAGGGAAACGTTGAACGCGACAAGGGAAACGTTGAACGCGACAAGGGAAACGTTGAACGCGACAAGGGAAACGTTGAACGCGACAAGGGAAACGTTGAACGCGACAAGGGAAACGTTGAACGCGACAAGGGAAACGTTGAACGCGACAAGGGAAACGTTGAACGCGACAAGGGAAACGTTGAACGCGACAAGGGAAACGTTGAACGCGACAATGGAAACGTTGAACGCGACAAGGGAAACGTTGAACGCGACAAGGGAAACGTTGAACGCGACAAGGGAAACGTTGAACGCGACAAGGGAAACGTTGAACGCGACAAGGGAAACGGTGAACGCGACAAGGGAAACGTTGAACGCGACAAGGGAAACGTTGAACGCGACAAGGGAAACGTTGAACGCGACAAGGGAAACGTTGAACGCGACAAGGGAAACGTTGAACGCGACAAGGGAAACGTTGAACGCGACAAGGGAAACGTTGAACGCGACAAGGGAAACGTTGAACGCGACAAGGGAAACGTTGAACGCGACAAGGGAAACGTTGAACGCGACAAGGGAAACGTTGAACGCGACAAGGGAAACGTTGAACGCGACAAGGGAACGTTGAACGCGACAAGGGAAACGTTGAAACGCGACAAGGGAAACGTTGAACGCGACAAGGGAAACGTTGAACGCGACAAGGGAAACGTTGAACGCGACAAGGGAAACGTTGAAACGCGACAAGGGAAACGTTGAACGCGACAAGGGAAACGTTGAACGCGACAAGGGAAACGTTGAACGCGACAAGGGAAACGTTGAACGCGACAAGGGAACGTTGAACGCGACAAGGGAAACGTTGAACGCGACAAGGGAAAACGTTGAACGCGACAAGGGAAACGTTGAACGCGACAAGGGAAACGTTGAACGCGACAAGGGAAACGTTGAACGCGACAAGGGAAACGTTGAACGCGACAAGGGAAACGTTGAACGCGACAAGGGAAACGTTGAACGCGACAAGGGAAACGTGAACGCGACAAGGGAACGTTGAACGCGAGAAAGCAAACGTTGAACGCGAGAAGGCAAACGTTGAACGCGAGAAGGCAAACGTTGAACGCGAGAAGGCAAACGTTGAACGCGAGAAGGGAAACGTTGAACGCGAGAAGGGAAACGTTGAACGCGAGAAGGGAAACGTTGAACGCGAGAAGGGAAACGTTGAACGCGAGAAGGGAAACGTTGAACGCGAGAAGGGAAACGTTGAACGCGAGAAGGGAAACGTTGAACGCGAGAAGGGAAACGTTGAACGCGAGAAGGGAAACGTTGAACGCGAGAAGGGAAACGTTGAACGCGAGGAGGAAAAGGTTGAACGCGAGGAGGGAAAGGCTGAACGCGAGAAGGGAAAGGTTGAACGCGAGAAGGGAAAGGTTGAACGCGAGAAGGGAAAGGTTGAACGCGAGAAGTGAAAAGTTATTGAAATGCTACACAAAAAACAACGTAGTTTCACGTTTGTAATATGTGGTGAAGTCGCAGTGTGTTGTGCGATGTGTCATTAGTGAGAAGTGCTGAAGCAAAGAAACTTACGTGTATTCACTACAGCTCTGAAGAATTTAAAACAAGCTAACAATGCATCGACATCGAATAATGTAGTCGCATTAAGTTCTTTTTGTTAAGATCAATAATTTATACTTATAAATATCGTATCAATATATTAAATATTTTAAATATTTATATGAAATATTATATCAAATATTTATGAAGAAGTCAAAGAACCTGGATTTTTTTAAGAAGCTTATTATAATTATTGAGTTTCAAACCAATAAGATACATTTGAAAACAAACTATAATCTGAATAAACCACTGTTATTGTCCAAACGCTGTTAATCGGCGTTTGCCTTTTCTTTGTTTCGTTTCTTCTCTGCTTCCTTTACCGTTACAAACATATCCTATATCTCCTTCCCAGTTCCTTTTATCAATGCCCCAGCCTTTCCCCTCCCTTCCTCTGCTCGAAATCGTTTTGGGGCCCACTTCCAGAAGAAAAAAAAATCATTCAGATTTACTAAGGCAACACTAATTGTAAAAGAATAAGTTTTTGTACAAAGACAAACTACAATTATCAACTTTCTTGAGAAATTCAAGTTATTTTTTAAAATTTAAATCCATTGTTAATTTCTTGTCTACGAAAGTATGTTTAGGTACTTAGGTTAAGTGTGCTTTTGTTTCGAATATTTTAGGAAGTATACATTGCATCGGAGTTGCAGGGTACATCGAATTTGGGGGTTCCTAAACAACTGCATATTTTGCTCGCCTAGAATTGGAATATTTTGCATTATATGTTCTGTAAATTCCTACTGTATTGAGAGCAATTCTAATGTGTAAGTTAGTAGAAAAGATGGTTACAGTGCCAAACGTCACGTAGGCAACGTTCCTCATTGATTGACGTTGCGTCTGGGTTTGCATTACCCAGTTCCTCCTCCACAGCTCTCGTTGGAGCTTGCACGCAATGCTTAGACGCGTCAGCGTACGTGATCACAAGCAAGGCCCCGTTAATGGACGTGCGCATCGGGGGTGCGGGGGGGGGGGTCATGGCCCCCATGAAAGTTTCGGAGGGTTTTCCGATTTCCTTTTCTTTAAGCTGGCGATTTGGAGACTTGACGCACGAAATTCGGGAAAAGGGATCTCTAAACCATCTAATTCTCCTATTAATTAATCAACTTCAAATCAAATGTATTTATTATTTGAATTATTTTAGTTATATATTCATTCCTCTTGTAAGTTTTATTTACTTATGAGTAAAATCTCCCATGCAAACAAAAAAGTAATGTGATAAGCGGTCAAATGGGTCCACGCTTTTGCTTTCTCGTATTCATACGTAAACAATGTAGAAAAACTTTTGTAATGCTACGGAAAATTGACCTTTAGATTTCGACGGAAATCTGCGTTCTGAGGTCCTCTGAAACCGAAAAGGTGTCTTTTTTTTTAAGATGACTGTTCGTCGTGTGTGATGAACACTAACGTCTAAACTTCTCGTAGAAATTTTGCCAAAATGAATATTTCTCGATCAATATAAGCTGGCTCAATATCACTCGAATTGAAAAAGAATTCTTTGAATTCTGAGGGTACTTTACTTTAGTCTCTGGGATACTTCCATTTTTTTTCAGAACGGCTCCATATATTTTCTTTTCACTTTTGAAAAGGATTAACATAATAATTTAATACCAATTACTAATAACAATAACAATTTAAATTTAGGAATAATAACTAGGACTAATAACAATTTAATCACAAGTTTTACAAGTTTACATCAAACAACAAATTCTTTAAAGACACATAAGCTTTCACGACTAATGACTTCAGAAAAAGTACAGTAGTCGAGAAAATTTATGTAAGTACCGAAAACAAGAACTGTGGGAAATAGGAAAAAAACTGTCAGATTACCAGATGATGAAAACATACGAGCCGCGTTATGAAGCAGATTGTAATTAGATGGAAAGGTTTTTAGTTTGAAAGCCAATAGCACTGCACTGGCCTTGTAAATTACATTACTTTGAAATGAAACTAGTGGTGCTACAGAATGGCACAGACTTGCCCGTATTAGTTTTCTATTTTCTTGGGTCTGGGCTATTCGGAATTGCCACATTCTCTTGCCAGCTACCATCTATCGCCACATCTAAAAATTACATGTGTAATTTTTGAAAAAAAAAATAATGCCTCAAAATAAACTTTACGTCATATTAAAGAGTGCAATTAGCACTATCCGTTCCAAAAGTATGAAGAAAAAAATTGGAGCCATTTATGAGAAAATGGCTTTTAAGCGTTTCTGAAAATGCGTAAATTTGAGCTACTTTTCACAGAAAACGGCTGAGTTCTCGAGAAACTTTACTTGACATTATTGTATTAATGAGTACATGTGCTTTAAATAATGTCAACAAATCGCCGGTAATGTAAATATTAACCACGTGACAGAAGTCAAAAATATTACATTTTTGTAATTTTTGAAAAACAAAAAACATTAGAACAATATAGCGTTTATGTCATCTCTCGCACTATACCCACCAAAAGTTAAAAAAAAGAATTGGAGCCGTTTTTGAGAAAATATTGTTTTTGTATTTTTTTGATTGCACATATTGCACGCAATATTGCGCGAAAACTACTAAAATTTTCAAAAAAATTTGCATCACCTTAAAGAAAGAACTTACTATGGAGAACAAATTTTATGTGAAGAAAAAAAATCTATCCGCAATTTTGTAGTTGGCAGAAGACGCCGAATAAAATTCAAATTTTTGCAATTTTCGAAAATCCAAAGTTAACCGTGAAAATCGCACCTATGCCATCTTATTTGTGTCACCTTATAAGTGTATATTTGTCAATTCTTACAAGAAATTTAAAGAAAAAATTTGGAGCCGTATTCAAGAAAATTTTGAAAATGTCCGGGAGGCTTCATGTAAAGTACCCCCAAAAATTAATGAATGTTTCTCAAAATCTCAGAGCTTCGTCTCAGGCCAGATGTACAGGGGTTTCTTCAATTTGGAAAAAATCGTGTGCATAGTTTAGGCGCTAGTGCTGTTCACATACACGGACGGACGGACGGACGTTTTGCTTTCAATTGGTTTTTTGGTATCAAGGACTTACAGAACAGGGATTCTGGCTACATTAGGTGTTAGATATTTTCTTAATTTAGAACTGGATTTATCCACTTTTTAGATATCACGGCCCGGCAACGAATTTTTTTCTGGCAAAAATTCGCCATTTTTTTCGCGTAGCATTACTTAACTTTCCCTATACTACATATATTACTCCGTATATACGTACGTATACGGGAAAGTAAACAATAATCTGAATTTTTGGCTCTTAAATCAATTTGCTCTACCACACTACAAATAAAGAGCTTCGGGCAATAACACGCTGTGCCACAATTGTATTGAAATTGAGATATTAGTGTCTTTCGATACCCTTTAGATGTATCTAGATGAGTTTTAAGAAATCTAAACCTTCACTCTCCATTTTTCAAAACTTACGTATTGTATCATAGCATGTCATTGCCCCGAGATCTTCAAATAATGCATACAATTGCACAAAACCACAACCGTAGGACTGAGAAGCTCTCAATGTAGTTTCCACGACCTCACGAAGCGTTCTGCTGTTATTTTCCAGAACTTCTAATATGACACTCCGTTGCTATGTGGAGACAAATGACAACTGAAACAACTGAAATCGATCCGATTCTTTAAACGAACCCTTCCCTGTTGTGAAAATGAATAAAGGTTCGACGAATCAAATATATATATTAAACAATATAGAAAATTCAATTATTAATACTCGGAGAAGCTGAAGAACCTTCTCTCTGCTCCGCACCAGACCATTGTGGATGGACGAATCGCCACACCAGCGATAACCTGCTACGTTATAATATTTTAGTTAGTTAATGCCTTATTTTACGTGGCGAGGCTCGGGCCAACAGGCCCGCTCTTCGGTCTGACCACGCAAATTTAGCTACTTTCCTTTCAACATCTAGCGGAAAAAGAGGGTACGAGTATTATTTCGGCGACGAAGGAGGCGATTTGAATAAATTCAAAGGCATCTTTTAGGCTTGAGGATCTTGAGGATCTTCTACATGCAGAAAATCTACCACATGGAACAGCCGGCTTTACTTCTTCAAAGAAAAGCGTACGAAGGATTTTTCCGCAGCTTCGATAGGATTTGAATCCTCAAACATGGATACAACGCGCTTGCCGTTATACCACCGAATCCGCAAAGGAATCCGGAATTGTCCTTTTGTACAATCCCATCCCTACCCGCGTTCCGCGCCGAAATGAGCGAATGGCAGCTGTCCCCCCTCCTCCGAGGAGTCATTGAGCAGTGCGCTGAGCACAAGAGGAGGTGCGGGTGGAGAGGGGAAGGGAGGGGGGTCGTCAGTGCGTTTCAGGCGGCGCAAACAAGTTAATGAACGCGCTGCGCTCGAAATAGGCGAAAGTGTCACAAGGCCGAGACGCGTCGCGCGGAGCCGCGCCCCCTTTCCTCGCCAGGCCACGCCCACCCGCGCCGCATAGCCAAGATTTAGGGAACTCGCGCCGCCCTAGCTCCTCTCCCCCACCGTGCAACACGCTGCGAAACCTGTTGCAACCGGAAATAGTGCAAATCTTTTAACCTCCTCCTTGCGCCTCGTCTCCTCCTTGCGCCTCGTCTCCTCCTTGCGCCTCGTCTCCTCCTTGCGCCTCGTCTCCTCCTTGCGCCTCGTCTCCTCCTTGCGCCTCGTCTCCTCCTTGCGCCTCGTCTCCTCCTTGCGCCTTGTCTCCTGCTTTTGCCTTATTGTTTCCTCTTTGTGCCTTATTTACAAGGAAGGAAATTGAGGCCCCAAGAGCGATATCAACAGAAAAAAATACAATTGCGGTTCAAAATGTGTTGACGGCCTGAGTCACTTTCTATTTCTTTCCATATTTATTACAACATAAAGCACATAAGTAGACATTTACGTACTTTTCAAATCGCCCACTGCAGTCAAAAATAATCCCACAGGATGTCATAAAATCTGCGAAGCATGGGCAATGATTTCAAAAACTAAACTTTTAACTGAAAAAAAATGTTTAAATGGTTCCCTGTTTCTCTCTTGATAAATTTCAGGATTTTCTGGGTTCATCAAATGTTTCATGATCCTCACTGTTTTTGGAAAATTACAGTAGAAAAATTGAAATCGTGGTTTCACGACCGTTAACTCCAGTAAAAGAACTCTGATTTCCCTTGATGTCCCCATCGTGTAGCATTTTGCGTCACACACGAAATATACGCACATATCAAGTGCCCCAAACTGTTTTCGCGGACTTCTTCCAAAAGAAGTAAACACTTCGTTAGCACGTCAGAAAACTATGCATTGCTTCATTTGTTAACATTCTAGAAGGCGATTTACTCTTCACTGAGAAGACATTTATCTGAGGACGACTGTTTGAAAACAAGACGTAGTAGTTCATATAAGAAGATGGTCCCTTATAAAATCTTTTCATTAATTATATTCTTTCAATTGTAGTACCATTCTCGTAAGAAAATATAAATTGGATACCCAGCAGCCAGCGAATAAATTGAGCATATTGAAAAAACAAAGTAAATAACATTAGATGTCCTGGAATTTATTATAGTGATTATTACGTAAATCAGATGTTTTTATTGTGTTGAAATTCGCTTGACTCAATTAAAGCATTTACTTCAACAATGCGAACAAGAACACCTGCAAATATGCGAAAATTAATATTTTGCCTATCGTAACTGTAATAGTAGTCAATGCAATTAGATTATAACGTTAAGCTTTACTGTGTAAGTACTTGGTTTGAAAATGAGCAACATCAGGAGCGAGTTTTCAATTTTGCACGAATGCAATAAAGTAGCACTATAAACAAGTTGCATACGCGTTTTTTTTGGTACAAGAGCATTGTAAATTTATAAAAGAATCAAACACGATTTTGTGAAATAACTTTCTTGTGACGTCCCAGGTATTTGACATCTATGCGAGTAAACGGTGGTTGGCTGTTGCGGCGTTTACCACAACCACCCCATGATTCTCTCTTTGCGATTGGCTGAATATGTAATGACGCATCATTCATTCCGTAAAAGGCTAATACTTTATTTATCCCGTAAAATGCTCTTTTGTGAACAATTTCTTGCAGCAAAGAAGGTCTTTTATAATTATTTTTATTAGCCTATACAATCCCATGTTGGGGTAACGCCTCCTGATTTCTCAGGGAAGATTTGTGCTGTCAGTATGTGACCTTTTACATTGCTAGTTCGCTGTCTGGTAATACACTTGTCGTTATGTTCAACTTCATTAGTTAACTGACTTAGTTCACTATTCTGACTACATTTGTTATTGACAATTTTCATTTGCTTGTATACAGAAAACCTTTTATAGAGCTGTCAGACTTTTTGTTTCCTAATACATCCATAATAACATTAAAACTGTTTAACTGTCAACTACTGTTTTCTTGTGGGCAAAAATTAACACGCCTGTGGGATGTTGCACTGAATCCGCCAGTTTCTTGTCAAGTTACGTTCAGCGACTGCACTCCAATGAGTCTTATCTGCGCAATTGATCACATGGCTCGTTGTGCCACGCGCTAAGTGTTGTAAATCCTTCTAACCAGAGGCGGCTGTCAACACGTCACTTTAACGCAACTAGTATACAACGAATTTGGGCGGATTTTCGCGTCGTCTGTGTAGAACCACATACGTAATGGTGGAGCTGGAATATTTAAGTTCTAATATTTTTTTCTCGCCTTAGATAGAAAGTGAAACTGGACTCTATCACGTCTTAAACAATCAGCATAAACCGATATGAAATAGTTATTTATGTATCAAGGGCGTTAAGTAGATGTTGTTGCCCCGAGGGCGACTTCCAAACCTAAGGGCCTCTGGCCCGAGGTGTTGGAAGTCGCCTGAGGGGCAAAAACATCTAGTAACGCCCGTGGTGCATACAAAACGTTATGGTTTACTAGTTCGTTGCTGAATAAAACGAGAATTCGAAAAATTTTATAACATTCCTTGCATCTAAAGTGAAAAGACGCATTGTAATAGTCATTTGTCAATATGACGTCAGATAAACAAAACAGAGTGTATATCTAATTTCTATTGCATAATCGTTATTGGACTGATTTGTTCGTACAAAATGAAAGAATATTGTGAAGTTCCTGCGGAAATTCTTGCAAAAGCTAATAAAACTGAGGACAGTGGTTTCCATTAAAACCTTGAGAAAAATATATGAAACTTTTTGTTGTATTTGAGAATTACCAGCGTGAATAACAGTGCAAATTGCGCTGATGAAACGGTACTTTTAGGTTATTAGCGTCTGTTGTCAAACGTTATTTAGAATATGTCATAACACCAAAAAATAACATTTCGAGGATGTTAGCCGATGTGCCTTATGTATCTTATTATTATTACGAGTACCGCAACTGAAGAAGAATATAATTATGTCACTAAAAAAGGTGATACGTAACAGTGAAATGCAAGTGAATGGTGGCAATTATAAATTCACGGAAACATTCCAAAATTTCAATTTTCGTGTCAAATTAGCAAAATAAGGTTTATAACAATTTATTTTATTTATTTGAGCATTATGCAATTTATTTATTGTATTTTCTTGCATCTTAACTTTTAAAAAATCGAATTCATAACTATGTTCAGTGTGTTATGTTGGTATTAGAGCGGGCCGTAAAGTATTTAAAAGGCCCTAGGGCATAAAGAACCAGAAAGGCCCGCAAGGGTATTGAGTATACCATTACGTGTTTTGTTTCAGGTCTGTAAACACACAGCAATGAAGTAGTAAACCATAAATATTTTTTTTTGGACAGCTCAGTGCACGAAACAGTCATTTCAGTACTGTTAATCGTGCGGAAAATTGAGGTTTCTCGGACTAGGCCGGAAAAATGTTCAAATGGGATGCGCAATAATACACAAAACACGTCTTAATTCTCAATGATAAAAACTATCCCTGGCGAGCAATTCACCACCCCATCCAGGAGAAGCTCTGAGCTCCCGACCGAAGCTCTGAGGTCTCTCATGTGCAATGGTCTAACGCACGTAAGTGTGTGCGTTTTGTGTGTGGATGTGTAAGAGAGAGACAAAGATTAGTTTGTGGCCCGTTTGTTGGGGTACTGCTCCGGCATTCGCGTGGTATTAGAGAAACCACGTAAAACTACCGATCAGAGCAGCCAGTGGCTAGAATTCTTCACTAGGCAGCAGCTGAATTTCATCCAGCTATAGAGCTACTCGAAAATCCGCTACAGTACCTGTAGGGTGTAAGTGACTGACAGTACTCTCGCCACGTGCCGTGGTACATCATAAGATCTGCTCTGAAGCAATCAGCTTGCGAGGATTTGTTTACTTTCTTATAGCCAGGGTTCAGCGTTGCCGCTCATCTGACTTGCATTAAGTCACGGAGGCGATAATGTTCGGCTTTGGCGAAGGTTATGAACATGATATCAAGATGTGTGATCGCCTGTCGGTAAGAAGTACTGTTTCGAGATTTCATTTATCTGTGATGTAGGTGGTGCCATTTGCTAAGTAATGTGTATCAACAGCACATAGAACTGACAGTCGCTTGAACGCTGCAGATACTCTGGTTAAGCTGTGGAGGCAATTGTGTGGGAAGCGAACTACCTCTCCCAGTTCATTTCGATGACAATACATGTGGTGGTTTTGGAAGCTTTCGCTCCCACATCTCGCGCACGCAGTACTACCGGATATATTACTACCTCTTCCCACGAATGAATCAAACAATTTTTAAGTCGAAACGTTTAGAATTTCGGGAATTATGGTACTAGAAACCAGCAGGCGCGAATGCAAGTCGAGATGCAAAATGCGTCACCACAATTCTTTACTCGGAAAAGATGCGTAGTAGATAGGCTTCGCGGGAAGAATTCGAGCACACCGCTGGCGTCACAGAGGAGCGAGTCCGCTACACTGAATGCCGTCCCAAAAACATTGACTTCCTAGCTTTATCCCGTAACCGCAACGCACTCCGATCACCTAAACGTAGACGCTGAATACTCGGCCGACGTCACAGAGGGAGACGCGTACACTGAACACCGTCTCAAAAACATCAACTTCTTAGATTTTCGACAAGGACCCTCGGGACAAAAAATTACATTCACATTTCATGTGAGAAAGCACGCAAGAAATCCATTGTAACAAATTACTAACGCAGCCAAAATGCGTTTCTGGTCGATTACAATCCCTAGCTCGCATTAAGCTACCCGATGTTTTCCGAACAGCAATACTATGGCTCAACTGTGAATGCGCAGTGTTTCGCTTGTCGCGCTTTAACGGTTGCCGAGTTCATAGATAGCTCGCGTGAATGCTTAAACTAGGTTTTTCATGTTCTTAACGTGACACCAGTTACATTTATGCCATAACCTGTAAAATGAGACTTTTTCGACGGTTTATTATATTAGTGGAGGAGACTCTCAATCTGTAGTACGGGTTGCCAAAAACGAAAGTTGTGGTTCAATATGAACCTGTATTCACTTTTAAAGCAATGATTTAAAATGTTGAGAATGATCGCACGGGACCAGCTAGAAATAATTAATACTTATGTGTATGCTTGTACTTAGCATTTTACGGTCGGATTAATCCGATTTTTGCCAGCTAGCAGTGTTCCCAGCTCTGGGCTTTGTTTTTACTTATTTCACACGTGATGTAAGAGGGACATGTTACGAGCATTACCGTACCTAGCTAATTGGCCTGCCTGAGCTTTCTTTCGGCACACAGCTTCATAAAGTAAGATGATTGTATTAGAAAGCTGCAGATCAATTTTTGCTCCGACCCAAAATCGAACCCAGGATCGCCCCACGGAAATTTAGAACGATGTCCACTCAAAGGGCAATACTTCAAATATGGCAATTTTAATAACACCAACAGAAGAAGAAATGAAATAACACGATTTTTTTAAATAAAATTGCTTGTTGTGTAATAGATGAAGGAATAGGAAAAGTAGATTAAGTAAGAAAGGAATGTTAGGGCTTCGTTTGTAAATCTGACAATATTTTTCTCTTGTTCGCAGGTAAGCTGTTTGCTTGACTGCAGAAACAACTGAACGTGACAACTATGATAACCGTTGGGTAAGCTTGAGTAGATACAACAATGAGTGACCAAGGCCAAGCTATAACACAAAATGATAGGAGTTGTTTTAATACTGTAGACGAAGTTTCGCGAAGGATCATATACGTCAGTCCACTTACTGGCAATTTATACAAAATTGATTGATTAGTGGTTCCAGGAGCTTCAAGTGCTAAGGTCATTAATCCCGTAAGTGTAGTGCACTTTTTTCTCCGGATGTGGCGGTGATCTTCCCCCGCTGGATGGCGAGATCCGGCGCCGGCCTACAGTCGGCTAACGGAGTTTTCCAAAGTCAGGTATCTCCCACCAGCGGGGCACCGTCCCAGCCGGGATATGCTCTAAGCTCCCGACCAGTCTCGTGATGTGTGGTAGTGTAGTGCATGTACGTGTGTGTAAGTGGTGAATATAGAACAAGGAAGAAAAGATCGCGCACGATCCATGGCCCACGTGTTAAGGTGCTTCTCCAGCAGTCGCCTGGTGTTGATCGGAGAGAAACCGCGAAAACTACCGATGAGAGCAGTTGGCCGCTAGAATTATTCTCCAGACTGTCGATGAATTCGTCTTAGCCATGAAGTAGTGTCGAAAATCCTGTCATCGTTGAGACTGGAACCTTAGGATCTCCCAGGCACATGCACTGCAGTAGCATCAGTTGATACCCTGAGCTGCTAACTATTCAGGAATGATAGAGGATGAACAAAGTCACTAGCATCGTTCCTCGCCTACGCTTTTTATTAAGATTTTTACTGTCACATTTCGTTTTCATCTGAATTAAAATAAACTACATACAATATAAATAAATTATTTTCTACTACCACATTCTTCATGAGAACCCTTCGTCTACTTGTCACCAGCCATATTCATTTTTGCCTTTACACTTCTCTCATTTCCTGATATCTATTTAATTCCATCTCGTCTCAACTCCACCTCCCAACAACATAAGTTTTTTTCCCCATTTACGACGTTTAATCCTCCCCTACCCTCTCATTTCATTTTATCTTCCTACGGACCACCCTCAAGCTCAAACGTAATCTCTCCTTTGATTACGTTTCCTATCATCCAAATATTCTAACAGCCAGAGAAGTCCCTTGCTTCTTTCATCCAGTTGTCTCTCTACTTCCTCGGTTTCCCTTAACCAATCTCCACCTTTTCTCCTACAATGCTCCAAAAAGTCTTCAGGTCTTTTTCCCCCATTCGTTGCTTACACTCCATAGTCGAGTAAGGCCATTGCCATCATACCTATCACGGAACCAGTAAAATTTAATTCAATAAATAAATTCAATTAAGTAATTATTTAAAATATGCATCAAAATTTATATAACTGTATTATTCAAAGGCTAATCACAAAATGCGAAAAAATAACCATTCCATTTGCCACTGGACATAGGTTTCTATATTCTCGAACAAGTCCAAACTTTGGAGAAGTATAATACGTCGGATAAAATTCCAGTATTCATGAAACGAAGATGAAAAAGACGACTTAGTGGAAAGAAGATCGACGAATAAGCCTTAAGATTAATGGTTGGAGATGTCATTTGATGAGAACTTTCTCTGCTCGAAGGCAAAGGAAACTTGAAGCGTCATAAGCGTTATCTGAGAGCCGGTAGAAAATCTGCGCATTTGGTGATGGTGCAGCCTTTATGGCCTCGTTAAGCAATCTTATCGGTTCCTCGTTTCTAACGAGTCTGTTACGCTCGCGGAAGAGAAGTTACGAAAATCCACTCAACATTGTCGACTTGTTCCTAGACAGTCGAAGTTCGTGAGCGTATGTGGCTGAGAGGCCGCATCCGAAGAATCGTAAATGGAAGGACCTAGGATCGAGACCCGACTGTGCCTGATTTTCGATGCCGTCTAAGTAAAGTGGCCGCCGATGCCACTCCCTGGATGAGAATTCTAGAGGCGCGACACTCTGATCCGGTCATGTTGGTGGAGTAAATTCTGTGGTCATGGGGTAAAAGTTCTTAAGTCAAAAATCTTAGTTTTGAGGAAAACGAGTGTTAGATTATTGAAACAACGCTTTTTTCTCGTTAAGGAGCCAACATATGAATTCGGTCGTTTTACTAACATACAATATACATACGTAACTTGCAGTTTCAATTTCGCCAAAACTTGACTTAAGAACTTTTACCCCGTGACCTCATAATTTTCGATCGCTTTCAGGCGGATTCCAGAGCAGTATCTGGCAGCAGGGCATGAAGCGGGCGGTCCTCTTGGCTCGCCCGGCCAAGCGCTTATCTACGGGGTATCAGCGGGGCCGGCCCGCTTGCTTAGAGAGAAAGAGGCAGGAGAGAGAGGAAGGATGGGAGGGATAGAGAGAGAAAAGAAAAGGGGAGAAAAAGAAGAGGGGAAGGAGAGAAAGAAGACAGAAAGGAGAGCTAAGGCGAGGGGGGAGGGAGGGAGAGAGAAAGACCAGGGGGAGGAAGGGAGAGAGAAAGACGAGGGGGTGGGAGGGAGAGAGAGAGAAAGACGAGGGGGAGGGAGGGAGGGAGAGAGAGAGAGAAAGACGGGAGGAGGGCAGGGAGAGAGAAAGACGGGAGGAGGGCAGGGAGAGAGAAAGACGGGAGGAGGGCAGGGAGAGAGAAAGACGGGAGGAGGGCAGGGAGAGAGGAAAGACGGGAGGAGGGCAGGGAGAGAGAAAGACGGGAGGAGAGCAGGGAGAGAGAAAGACGGGAGGAGGGCAGGGAGAGAGAAAGACGGGAGGAGGGCAGGGAGAGAGAAAGACGGGAGGAGGGGCAGGGAGAGAGAAAGACGGGAGGAGGGGCAGGGAGAGAGAAAGACGAGGGCAGGGAGAGAGAAAGACGGGAGGAGGGCAGGGAGAGAGAAAGACGAGGGCAGGGAGAGAGAAAGACGAGGGCAGGGAGAGAGAAAGACGAGGGCAGGGAGAGAGAAAGACGAGGGCAGGGAGAGAGAAAGACGAGGGCAGGGAGAGAGAAAGACGAGGGCAGGGGAGAGAGAAAGACGAGGGCAGGGAGAGAGAAAGACGAGGGCAGGGAGAGAGAAAGACGAGGGCAGGGGAGAGAGAAAGACGAGGGCAGGGAGAGAGAAAGACGAGGGCAGGGAGAGAGAAAGACGAGGGCAGGGAGAGAGGAAAGACGAGGGCAGGGAGAGAGAAAGACGAGGGCAGGGAGAGAGAAAGACGAGGGCAGGGAGAGAGAAAGACGAGGGGAGGGAGAGAGAAAGACGAGGGGAGGGAGAGAGAAAGACGAGGGGGGAGAGAAAAGGAGGAAAGAGAGGAAGAGAGAAACGACGGAACGCAAAATACGATAGTCTGCGTAAATTCACAAAAACTTCGAATCGTTTTCAACTCCGCCCTCAACCAGCTGCGTGTCATTCTACGTCAAAGCGACTCCTTTCCCCACTTCCGAGCTACCTGGCCTCGTCGCGTCCTGCCGCCTGGCTGTGCGTCTGGGCCGCCTGAAGCGCCGCGGAGGGCGGGGGAGGGGCGCCTTGCGTCACAGGAGGCTGTGCAGGTCGCCGAGGTGAACAACCGGGCCGAGAGAGATTCAAGGCCGACGGCAGGTCACGGCAAGGCGCCGCCGCCGTCGTCGTCGTCGCCGCCAGCGAAACGATCCGACGAGTTTGGCGTCGCGGCGTGAAGACATATGCATGCTGGATATGATTAATATCTTCAGGGGACACAGCAATTCTTCCAATTTAAGGTGTATCGAAGGCTGAGACTTGATAATTATTCCGTCAACTTTTCTTGGTTGTTGCATGCTGTGAATGAATTGTCATTCTTGCAACGAAATGTCTTTTCTTCTCCCCTTCTCTGTCTTCCATTCTTCTTATTCACCACCCATCTCTGTCTTCCATTCTTCTTCTTCTCCACCCATCTCTGTCTTCCATTCTTCTTCTTCTCCACCCATCTCTGTCTTCCATTCTTCTTCTTCTCCACCCGTCTCTGTCTTCCATTCTTCTTCTTCTCCACCCGTCTCTGTCTTCCATTCTTCTTCTTCTCCACCCATCTCTGTCTTCCATTCTTCTTCTTCTCCACCCATCTCTGTCTTCCATTCTTCTTCTTCTTCTTCTCCCCTTCTCTGTCTTCCATTCTTCTTCTCCACCCATCTCTGTCTTCCATTCTTCTTCTTCTTCTCCCCTTCTCTGTCTTCCATTTTTCTTCTTCTCCCCTTCTCTGTCTTCCATTTTTCTTCTTCTCCCCTTCTCTGTCTTCCATTTTTCTTCTTCTCCCCTTCTCTGTCTTCCATTTTTCTTCTTCTCCCCCTTCTCTGTCTTCCATTTTTCTTCTTCTCCCCTTCTCTGTCTTCCATTTTTCTTCTTCTCCCCTTCTCTGTCTTCCATTTTTCTTCTTCTCCTCTTGTCTGTCTTCCATTTTTCTTCTCCCCTTCTCTGTCTTCCATTTTTTTTCTTCTTCTTCTCCCCTTCTCTGTCTTCCATTTTTTTCTTCTTCTTCTCCTCCTCTTCTCTGTCTTTCATTTTTTCTTCTCTTTCTTTCAATCTTGTATTTTTTTTCCTCTTCTGCCTCGTCAAGGCGTGTTTCGACCTTCTCCATCTCTTCCTCTGTCTTTCCCGTCTTCTCTTTCCAAAGGGAATTATATTCCATTGCTTGTTTAGGAATCCATATTTGCATTCTGATAACGCCGAGGGTTGAGATGCGATCAGATGAACACGGACTGTTGAGGGTAGCCTCCGTTTGCGCGCCATATATGTTGCGACAAACGCACGGAGGCGCTCGGAATATTACCTTCAAGTGTGGGAAGTAGCAGTGACGTCATCTTTCTTGATCTTTAATCCCAATTTCCGCGAAATATTGGTTGTCACAGACACGTAACACAGAAAACATTACTACAGTGATTGTCGGTCACTGAGCTCCACGTTTAAATGATGGCTATCATTGCCATCAAAGATGAAAATGACTTCTTAAAAAAGTAAATCCATTAGGTCAAACAATATTTTTAAAATGATTTAATAAACATTTTATGAAAGTAATTTCAATTGGGTAAATTTATTTTGTTTGGTATAACAGAATCTTCTTATGCTTATTTCTGTTGTAAGTGAATAGGGACCAGTGACTTAAATTCACTATAACCGATGGTTCACTATATCCGAGTTCACTATAACCGGGGGTCGACTGTATTTAGTGGCGCATAACAACGTTTTGGGCATCTGAACTGAATTCCTGTAGTGTGGACGTGTTCGACGAACGGGAACGCGCAAAGAAATTTACGCCGCATGCCGCGCACAATATAAAATTTTGCGGGAGCGATCGGAATTCGTGTAGTGTCAACAAGAACGCATGCTAACATTTACGCTGCACAGCGCGTTCGGACCGCGCTCTCTTGTTTGTTTGTTTTCGCACACCTGAAAGGAATTTGCGACGTAAACCATTTGTAGTGTCGGTGAAACACGTTCGTATATACTGTTTATCGAAAGTGTCATAACTGGAGACGAATTTTTATGACCTAAAACATCGCCAAAAATTATCTATAAAATGCTTTTAAAATGTTTTAAAAAAGACCTATGAGCAAAGAAAAATGACGTAAAGCATGTGATCAAAACCGGTTCAGATGAACAACTCAAGCTGTTGGATATATTACTGATTTATCCAACATACAACGACTGACATTACAATTTCTAAGTGAATAAATTTATAATAAATAAGGTTACTCAGGAATTCTGTGGGGAACATTTGTTGCATCTCGTAAATACTATTTGAACAAAGTACCATTAAAACGATATTAAAATCGATGAAAACAGCAAAAAATGCTTTAAAAATAACGGGAAAGGTAAAAAAAATTAATAAAAATCGACGAAAAATCCAAACAAAAGTCATAAAATGGGTCATTTCATTTTGTCATAACATACAATGAATGTATACACTAAAAATCATTGTTCTGAACTGAAAATAAAAAATGATATTTCATTAAAATCTGTCCCGTAGCCATGACCATACGAATGTTCCCTACTTCGAAGAAATGCGAAGAGTTCATCGTAATACGCTATCTCATAATGAACCGGATGAAGTTGGAAATTATCCGTTCAATCAGCTCATCACAATATCCGACTTTTGTAGGAATGAACTGGCTACACCTAATATTATCCATATTTCAGACTTCGGCCGTGAAATATAAAATATATCTCGATACCTTCAAACAAACGATTGAATTTTGCTCGTGAAAATTACGTGTTATGATGAAATGCTCTTCAGGGCAATCACACTTACCCCCTTGGCGCCAGCAATCACGCTGACATATGCCAGTGTGCGATTGGAGTACAGGAGCCTGACCTTAGTTTCCAAGGCGTGCCGCAGCCAGACACGTAACACATCTTGGCCTTAGCCGCCAGTCGGAAACTTCGTAACATTTAAATAACACTCGGGACTGAGTCAGTCGTCGCTGGCGAACTCAGCCTCCTCCGCAAAATGTTCTCTTTATCACATCCTAACACCCCCCTCTCTCTATCTCTCTGAGTGGTTCTTCCCTTCTCTCTCTCTCTCTGTCTATCTCTTTCTCTGAGTGGTTCTTCCCTTCTCTCTCTCTCTGTCTATCTCTTTCTCTGAGTGGTTCTTCCCTTCTCTCTCTCTCTCTGTCTATCTCTTTCTCTGAGTGGTTCTTCCCTTCTCTCTCTCTCTGTCTATCTCTTTCTCTGAGTGGTTCTTCCCTTCTGTCTCTCTCTGTCTATCTCTTTCTCTGAGTGGTTCTTCCCTTCTGTCTCTCTCTGTCTATCTCTTTCTCTGAGTGGTTCTTCCCTTCTCTCTCTGTCTTTCTTTGAGTGGTTCTTCCCTTCTCTCTCTGTCTTTCTTTGAGTGGTTCTTCCCTTCTCCGTCTCTTTCTCTCAGTGGTTCTTCCCTTCTCTCTCTGTCTTTCTCTCAGTGGTTCTTCCCTTCTCTCTCTGTCTTTCTCTCAGTGGTTCTTCCCTTCTCTCTCTCTGTCTATCTCTTTCTCTGAGTGGTTCTTCCCTTCTCTCTCTCTGTCTATCTCTTTCTCTGAGTGGTTCTTCCCTTCTCTCTCTCTGTCTATCTCTTTCTCTGAGTGGTTCTTCCCTTCTCTCTCTCTGTCTTTCTCTCAGTGGTTCTTCCCTTCTCTCTCTGTCTTTCTCTCAGTGGTTCTTCCCTTCTCTCTCTGTCTTTCTCTCAGTGGTTCTTCCCTTCTCTCTCTCTGTCTTTCTCTCAGTGGTTCTTCCCTTCTCTCTCTCTGTCTTTCTCTCAGTGGTTCTTCCTTTCTCTCTCTCTGTCTTTCTCTCAGTGGTTCTTCTCTTCTCTCTCTCTCTGTCTTTCTCTCAGTGGTTCTTCCCTTCTCTCTCTGTCTTTCTCTCAGTGGTTCTTCCCTTCTCTCTCTCTGTCTATCTCTCAGTGGTTCTTCCCTTCTCTCTCTCTGTCTTTCTCTCAGAGGTTCTTCCCTTCTCTCTCTGTCTTTCTCTCAGTGGTTCTTCCCTTCTCTCTCTGTCTTTCTCTCAGTGGTTCTTCCCTTCTCTCTCTCTGTCTTTCTCTCAGTGGTTCTTCCCTTCTCTCTCTCTCTTTCTCTCAGTGGTTCTTCCCTTCTCTCTCTCTTTCTCTCAGTGGTTCTTCCCTTCTCTCTCTCTCTGTCTTTCTCTCAGTGGTTCTTCCCTTCTCTCTCTCTGTCTTTCTCTCAGTGGTTCTTCCCTTCTCTCTCTCTGTCTTTCTCTCAGTGGTTCTTCCCTTCTCTCTCTCTGTCTTTCTCTCAGTGGTTCTTCCCTTCTCTCTCTCTGTCTTTCTCTCAGTGGTTCTTCCCTTCTCTCTCTCTGTCTTTCTCTCAGTGGTTCTTCCCTTCTCTCTCTCTCTGTCTTTCTCTCAGTGGTTCTTCCCTTCTCTCTCTCTCTGTCTTTCTCTCAGTGGTTCTTCCCTTCTCTCTCTCTCTCTGTCTTTCTCTCAGTGGTTCTTCCCTTCTCTCTCTCTGTCTTTCTCTCAGTGGTTCTTCCCTTCTCTCTCTGTCTTTCTCTCAGTGGTTCTTCCCTTCTCTCTCTCTGTCTTTCTCTCAGTGGTTCTTCCCTTCTCTCTCTCTGTCTTTCTCTCAGTGGTTCTTCCCTTCTCTCTCTCTGTCTTTCTCTCAGTGGTTCTTCCCTTCTCTCTCTCTGTCTTTCTCTCAGTGGTTCTTCCCTTCTCTCTCTGTCTTTCTCTCAGTGGTTCTTCCCTTCTCTCTCTCTGTCTTTCTCTCAGTGGTTCTTCCCTTCTCTCTCTCTGTCTTTCTCTCAGTGGTTCTTCCCTTCTCTCTCTGTCTTTCTCTCAGTGGTTCTTCCCTTCTCTCTCTGTCTTTCTCTCAGTGGTTCTTCCCTTCTCTCTCTCTTTCTCTCAGTGGTTCTTCCCTTCTCTCTCTCTTTCTCTGAGTGGTTCTTCCCTTCTCTCTCTCTTTCTCTGAGTGGTTCTTCCCTTCTCTCTTTCTGAGTGGTTTCTTCCCTTCTCTCTTTCTCTGAGTGGTTCTTCCCTTCTCTCTCTCTTCCTCTGAGTGGTTCTTTCCTTCTCTATCTCTCTCTGAGTGGTTCTTCCCTTCTCTCTCTCTCTCTGAGTGGTTCTTCCCTTCTCTCTCTCTGAGTGGTTCTTCCCTTCTCTCTCTCTGAGTGGTTCTTCCCTTCTCTCTCTGAGTGGTTCTTCCCTTCTCTCTCTCTCTGAGTGGTTCTTTCCCTTCTCTCTCTCTCTGAGTGGTTCTTCCCTTCTCTCTCTCTCTGAGTGGTTCTTCCCTTCTCTCTCTCTCTCTGAGTGGTTCTTCCCTTCTCTCTCTCTCTCTGAGTGGTTCTTCCCTTCTCTCTCTCTCTGAGTGGTTCTTCCCTTCTCTCTCTCTCTGAGTGGTTCTTCCCTTCTCTCTCTCTCTCTCTCTCTGAGTGGTTCTTCCCTTCTCTCTCTCTCTGAGTGGTTCTTCCCTTCTCTCTCTTTCTCTGAGTGGTTCTTCCCTTCTCTCTCTTTCTCTGAGTGGTTCTTCCCTTCTCTCTCTCTCTGAGTGGTTCTTCCCTTCTCTCTCTCTCTGAGTGGTTCTTCCCTTCTCTCTCTCTCTCTGAGTGGTTCTTCCCTTCTCTCTCTCTGAGTGGTTCTTCCCTTCTCTCTCTTTCTGAGTGGTTCTTCCCTTCTCTCTCTGAGTGGTTCTTCCCTTCTCTCTTTCTCTGAGTGGTTCTTTCCTTCTCTCTCTCTTTCTCTGAGTGGTTCTTCCCTTCTCTCTCTGAGTGGTTCTTCCCTTCTCTCTTTCTCTGAGTGGTTCTTCCCTTCTCTCTCTTTCTCTGAGTGGTTCTTCCCTTCTCTCTCTTTCTCTGAGTGGTTCTTCCCTTCTCTCTCTTTCTCTGAGTGGTTCTTTCCTTCTCTCTCTCTTTCTCTGAGTGGTTCTTCCCTTCTCTCTCTGAGTGGTTCTTCCCTTCTCTCTCTCTTTCTCTGAGTGGTTCTTCCCTTCTCTCTCTTTCTCTGAGTGGTTCTTCCCTTCTCTCTCTCTTTCTCTGGGTGGTTCTTCCCTTCTCTCTCTTTCTATGAGTGGTTCTTCCCTTCTCTCTCTTTCTATGAGTGGTTCTTTCCTTCTCTCTCTCTTTCTCTGAGTGGTTCTTCCCTTCTCTCTCTTTCTCTGAGTGGTTCTTCCTTACTCCCTCCCTTTCTCGAAGTGGTTCTTTTTTTTCTCTTTTTCTCTCTCTCTAAAAAGATCAAGAATATTACAGATTATTAGAAATTGCAAAATTTCCTGTCATATTGGTTATTGCATTATGAAAGAATTTGGCGCATTATGGTATCAGAACTACATGTGAAACGCAATGCATATAATCCAGTCCTTTTTGGCCTCCCGTCCGGCCGCAAGGTACTCTGAATCCCAGGCATTCGCGGCGAAGGGGCCCGCATGCTGTCGGCTGCAGCGCCTGCAGCGGCCTGGGCCCCGCCGCTGCAGCCGGCGCGGCGAGTGGAGGGGGCGGGGCCTTGGCCGAGATCTACCGGCCGGCGGCGGCGGCGACCGCAGTCAAGGTCGCCCGGCACCCAGCCCCGCCCCCAGCTCTCTCCCCACTCCGCCACCCGACAGCCGGGCTGCGCTCCGCATGGAGATAGGGGATTAGGGGATGGGGATGAACAAGAAATAGAAGTGTAAAAATTGTAGGATAAAAAACTACCAAAGGCAGTAATGATAGTTAAAGAGATGAAAATATAAACAGATAAAGGAAAGAAGGAAGAGTTACTACAAAAGAGAAAGGAAGTGTTACGAGAAGAAACAAATGAGGTAAAAGAGACAGACGAATGCCAGAAGAAAGACGAAGGGCAGAAGAAACAGACAGACGAAAGCCAGAAGAGAGGGAGAAAGAGAGAAGCTGGAAGAGACGGAAACGAGAATAGTGAGACGAAAACTAGAAAATTTAATTGTTGAACACAACAGATGAAATGGACCAATGTCACCCCATATGTAAGGTTACAAAATTATGGAGTGATGTAGTATGCACCGCTAAGGTAATAACGAAAAATGTTGGCAATGTCTTTTATTCAAATATTTGGAATGCCAACGAAGTTAACCGCTTGATAAATGTTTACGCACTAACGTAGTACCAGGTATTTGTTGTTCTTTGATTGTACTTCTTACTATAATGCGATTTATACAGAGCTGTCTCTGGCAAGTCATCAGCTGTTACGGTGCCATCCAGTCGGAATCTTACACGTCACTATGATTGCGTTCAAACTTCCGATTGGACGATACTGTAACAGTTGATTTACGTAAGACAAAGCTTTGCATACCCCCGTTCGTACGTACATTATTTTACTTTATTTAGTGTCTTGTCTTTCATCTCTCAAACTGACCAAGTAAATGGACACAACGTAACAGCCTAATGATATTTTAACGTCTTACCCTGACAATCCATCATTTCAATAGCGTATGCCGTTTTGATCATTATTAATGTATTTTTAAGAATTGTTAATGATGAATAGCTAGTTTTCTAATGAGGACACAAACAAGATTATTTCGTAAGTGTGGAAGGGAACATTTAAGATAAAGATAATGTGAATTTGACTAACAGGAATCGGTTGTTATAGGTATACGTGAAGTTAAATTGTGTTGAAATATAATTTTTAAATGGCATAAGTCTGGTTAAAATGTAATATTTCCAACAATATGCTTAATCTTATCCGTCAAAAAAAAAAAAAAAAAGGCAGATTTATTCTTCCACGTTTTGAGCAGCGACAAGCAGCTGAAACGGGTACGCTTCGCCTAGTTTGCCACAGGGCGAGAATCGCTCGGTGCCAATATGCCTGGGGATTAGCAATTACATCACCTGCTATTGACATTGGGCACCACGTGCCGTAACACGAAGGCCGACTGCTCTGACACCAGACGTGGATCGCTCTTTCCAGGCCAATGACAGAACGCCGCCAAAAAACAGCCACGTAACCGGTTCTCTGACTTCCGATACAACACAAACGCCTCACCGCGTTCGTAAAGACGGGAGGAAGGAACTCCAGCGTTAGCTCCCTTACAGCAATACCGATGCTAGAACAACGCGAATAAAATGATTCTCCGAACTTTCTTAATAATAAAAATTAATAAATAAAATATGAATGCATTTTTTTTAAATGTAGAATTCAAACAACTCCAATCATATGGCCATCTAATGAGAATGCATCGTGAGAGAATACCAAAAATTGTCTTCGAGTGGATCCCTTTCGAAAGAAGAAAACGAGGAAGGCCAAGGAAATCTTGGAAGTCCGTCATCGATTGAAGAACGGAAGAATAGAGGAAGATGGCGTGTAGAGTGCGAGAAACGGTCATTGGAACTGTAAACAACTCAATAATAATAATAATAATAATAATAATAATAATATGAATGCAAGGAGTAAACAACGTCCATGCTGAATTGATTCGCCGAAGTCGCCGCCGAAGTTTTACGTCACCGCGGTGACGGCGACTGTGAAGGGAACGGTGAAGTAATTTCGTGTATTAATTTCTGACTACCTAGAAATTGAATTTGATTTACAGAAAAGGGACATTATCGTCAGCAGCTTATTGAAAAAGGCCTAAAGCCTCAACCTGTCAGAATCCTCAGTATTTTCCCAATTCTGAAGGATCGGATAGAGCATATCTAGCATTGTGACACAAAAGCGACTCATTTGGATTAGATAGGAGGGACGTATCGTCGTCGGGAATTTGCGTCAAACCATTAAGAAAACAAAAGTACTTTCACTGAAATAACGTTGTTAATAGCACTAGTAGGTCGCAAAAGTCAAAGTTTCTATGTCATGGGCGGTCAGTCAATGGAATGAAGGGAATGAGTCATTCCGTAATACTTTTGAATTACAAATAAAACATTTTGATGTTTCTCCTTGCATATAATACATATTTTGCTCAAATAGATGCAATGAGCGACCATTGCCAATTCCCCTAATGTGTTCGTCTTCGTCTCATAAGTTGCTATCTAGTAGCAGTTTATGAAAATAATGTCGATAATTTGCGCTCTTTCGGTAGCTTGCAGAGCTAGTTGGGCCGTTTCTCGCCAAGAAAAGATAATTTTAAAAGGTTGCCTTTGAAAAGTTTTTTTGTTGTTTTTTTTTCAATATTAGCGGTATTGTTTACTCTTCTGGTCAAAAATATTAGTAGATTCGTAAGGAATTGTTTAATTTAATTCGTGAAATGTCGTTTTGTAGTTTTTGCGCTTGTAGTTCTAGAATTGGGTTTTTCCAAGGTATATGTGTGTGTATCTAAACACCTCGCGATTTAGTTTATTAGCCAGTTTGCTAGCTTTCCACGACGCCACCCACAGGTTCGATTCCTGGTCGGGCAATGTTATAGTGTGCGTTTTCCATTCAATGTCCCAATACACGCGGCTGCGTAACAATGAGAAAATTTACTTCTTAGGTTGAGAAGACCGGAATACGGCTTGGAGATGTCTTTGTTGTATCCCTTAACCCATGGCCGCGAGGCCGGGATGCTGCAGGTAGGCCATGACCCATACCATGGCTGTCGCGCCAAGTACTGACAGGCAGAAGTATATCTTAAAGCTGCGTGCCCTATCTGTACCAACCGCTTTGTAAAGGGAATGCATGTGAGAAGTTCATTCCCTGTGTTCCCAAGCGTCAAACAAGGTCAAGTGCAGTAAACATTGCAAGCATGGGAGGCGAGGAGGGCACGGAAAACAACTGTTCTTGCATTTTAGACGATTCAAAGAGACGTTCATTTTCCTCGAGTTTTCAAGCTAAAAAGGAAATTATTTCGGGGAGGCGGCCTACCTCTGATGTGACACATGTGCGAACAAATGGAAAGTTGTATACGGCATTTTAACACGGAGCAATATAAGAAAGCGAAGTGGTTTTGTGGTTGTAAAAAGGTTTCATAACTATATTGTTTGCCCTGTGTATTATTTTAGAATGAAAAAAGTGCAATTGCAACAGTTCTGGGTTTGATGTTACGAATAATTTATTGAAACCCATGCTGCGATATCAATGAACACAAAATCCCGTGGTAATTCATCAGAAAGAAGGCCGTGGTAATCCATCACCAGCAGAAATCTTGTGGTAATCCATCAGGACAAATCAATAAAATATCTTTACCAACAAAGATTACAGCAATATTTACGAAATGTAGAAACTTAAACGATAAATGGAACAATATCAAGAATAGCATAATGAAACTGCGGAGGCTGTAGGTAAAAAGAATAATTTCAAGAAAAAGACTGGACTAAGATTGTGGAATATGGAAATAGAGAATGCCGCAATGGAAAAGAAATAAAACCAGAATATTTACAAAGAAAAAAGAAAACAAAAGTATCTGCAGAAAACTATAAATAGAAACGTAAGTATGCTCATAAAATAGTAAGACAAGGCCATCAACAATCCTGGAATAAATTAATATCCAACATAGAAAACGAAATACATGATAGACAGGAAATAACTTATAAACTTATGAAACAATAAAATAAAACAAAGAGATTTGGTACGTCGCCACACTATAGAGGAGTGGATAAATCCCAATACAAATCTATGGGTAGAACCATTGGAGTATGGACCTGAAACGATAAACAACTCCATAAATGTATTTGGTTGGAGGTGATTCGTACCAAGGAGATAATAGAAAACAGAATTAAAAGAATCTACACGCCAAATGAAAAATAGAAAAGCAGCAGGTATAAATGAAATGATAAAATATGGGGGGACTACTTCTAGAATTCAGACTCTTACATCTGATAAATGAATGCTGGAAATCCCAAGAAATACCAACTGCATGGGAAACTGCGGAAATTATATCACTATATCAAAAAGGAGAAAGAAACTTGTGAGAACTGTCATGGAATAAGCCTACTCAATACAATCTATATGTTATAAGCAAGGATTATCAATAATAGACTGAAGAAAATTGTAGATGCTTTGTTAACAGATGAACAAAATGGCTTCAGGAAATGATCATGCCAAGACAACATAACGATAATACAATAGAGAAAAGAAGAGAATTCAACTTCGGGACTTACTTATGTTTTGTTGACCATGAAAAAGCCTTTTATCGAGTTAACAGAGACATTATGGAATATCAATACATTTAATAAATAAAATGAAAAGCCAGTACACAAGTTATAATTAACACTGGAATAACAAAAACAGATGCATTGAAAATTAATAAAGAACATTATCACCTACTTTAATGTATATACAGATCTCATAAGAATGAAAAAATGAAATAAATCCGGGAATAAAACTACGCCCCCAAAATAAATGCATTAATAAATTAATTTTTGCAAATAATTGTGCAGAAAACAAAATGCTTTGCGAAAATCCATATGCCGCTTAAACCACCGAGAGTACCATGATTTTAAAATATCCATTAAAAAGAAATTTGAAGGGAAATGCCCTATACGCTCCAAAAGTTATAAATGATCAGATCATAGAACAGGTGTCACATTTTATTTCTTTGGACTGTGGCAAGCAACTATGAAAGGGGAAATGGTATGCAAAATAAAGTAAATATCAAATGACTTGTGAAACTATTCAGAGAACTTTAAAAATTAAAACTATGAAAGAAACTAGATAAAATGTTATAAAGTAATGGCAGCACCAGTATTATTATATGGAAGTGAATAGTGGAGTCTAACAGCAAAAGGCAACAACGAATACAATCGGCAGAGATGAAGTTTCTAGGAGAATGAAAGGTTGCTCAATTTTATAACAAATAAGAAATTAGATTAGATCTGATCTAAATATATATTCCATTACTGACCTATTAAAGAAAATAAAACGCTGGCTACAATATATAAATAGAATGGATAACAAGAATAACGAAATCAATATCTTATAAATTTCTAGGGAGACAAAAAGGACGTTCTAGGAAGAGATGATTGCAGTGAAGACGGAACAGTGAAGCCCTGATAGGGAAGAAGAACATTTTTTTGAAAATGTCCCAGGGGATTCATGTAAATTACCCCCCCCAAATCAGTTTCAAATTCAAGGAGCCGCGACGTAAGCCAAATAAATTTTGAAATATCAATTTTGGGGGAAATCGGTTGAATAGTTTAACCGCTAGCGTTGTTAACGAACAGAAACATTTTGCCGTCATTCGATTCTCCGGTATCAATGAAAGAAACCCAGCCAGCTTTCGAAACAAACCAAAAAAAGTCTTTAGTTAATCCGTGGCCCGTGGATGACTAGCTACGATTTCCTTCTGTATAATAGCTCATTATATTATTTAATTCAATGTTAATGAATGGAGTTACTTTCTACTTATGTGCGCCAACATCAAATAACTAATTCATCAATGTAAAAAATTAAGCAAGATCAAAATGAACATAGTCTTATTGGAACATTAGTAACACATTACTACATTTGTTTAATAAGTTTGATATAAGTCATAAATCCATTTATTTCATCAATTTAAATAATTTACCTAATAACATCTGTCTCTTCATAAAATGTAAATAAAAATGACGATTAATCGATAACATTTCACCTGTGACGGTGGGAATACGAAATGAATCACAAAAACAAGAGGAACAACAATACGATACAACATTTAACCACAAAAAGATAGTCTTGTAGGTCATTTATCTCGTATCTGAAACATAATAGTACAAAATAAAGTACCACAAATTAATAAACATAGTAAAAATGTTTTAAAAGTTAAATATTCTTATTTCAATAATTTTAATTACAATATGAAGCGACAATAAGCATGAGAGCAAAATTAATACAGAGATTAATGTGACGAGAAAAGTTTACTTAATATTTACAATGAATCAAATTAGAATATAAAATAAAATTTGAGACTGATGCATAGCGATCAATATTATTACAATATATTACGCTTAATGCAATTAAAAACAACTTTCTATGTCTGCAATCAAATTGGTTTGAGTTTTTACGTAGTAATAATTTAAAGTATAAAATAAATATTCATTGACGCGAGTATTGATTAAAACCAAGAAAGTGCGTTTCAATTTATTATCATGGCGACAAGAGACCTAGACTGTAGAAATTACCAATTCTAATAACAAAAGGGGATTTCTAATTAATCTGACATATTGTTCAATTCATGACAAAAATGAGAAAGAACATATTTTAGAAATGTAATGCACATCATTAAATGATGCGATGTTTAAAACTTCTTTTAAGAAATTAAGCATAACGTATTAAATAAAATTCAAATACTAATACTCTCAACGCCTCAGTTCATTAATAAGAGTACATTATTAAGAAAAGAAAATGATTTACAATACTTCCCTAAGCCCAACACGGAGCCAATGTGCTTACCATCTCAACCAAAGGCAAAATGCAGGAAAAATGAAAATTAACATGTCGGAGCTCCTCACTCCTTCACGTCCTGCAACCTACGTGAACGAGATATCAACGTTTTTAAACCAGGAAAACATGTGCTAGCCTCTTCCCGCTAATAGGGGTTCACATTCTTAGTTTCAGAATTCAATATTTTTCCCAGGGGTCCGTCACGGGGTAGGGAAACCTTCACACCTCCCACCACTTTCTCGTATAAACGCTGGTGGGGACGCCCGGGGACGCCTGACTGGGTCCGCCATATCCGGGCCCGGAAATTACGTACGACTACTGGGATCAACAGTACCCTCTAGCGACCATTTCTGACAACTACCGAAGAGAACGTAACTTCCTGTTTCTATGTTTTGAAATTTATGATTGTGGTGAACCGCTGGTGAACCGTTTCACGAAGAGTGGCTGTGCAAAACGAATGCCCTTTTGTGGATACCTTTGTTGAGAGGATCGGAGAGGATACCCTTTGTTTCTTCCCTGCAAAATGCCACAACAGAGGCGATGCCAAATCTGTTTGCTTTTCCCAGCGATGTTCAAAGGTAATTGTGTGTAACACGTGCTCGATATGTTAATCTTATATTTTTATAATATTATATTGTTCATGCTTTTATAATTATTATTATTAATATTATTAGTACGATAATTTTCACATTTTTATGAATGTATTTCTATTACCATCACTATATTTTTTGTGGAATAAATAGACGATATTATTGATAATTTTTTAAATATAACTTCAGGTGTATTAAGGGGCTGAAGGCAATTGAGAGGATCGGAGAGGATACCCTTTTCTTCCCTGCAAAATGCCACGACAGAGGCAGTGTTTGTTGCCAAATTGCTGCAAGGCCAAATCTGTTTGCTTTCCCCAACGATGTTTGAAAGGTTATTGTGCTTAACACATGTGCTCGATATGTTAATCTTACATTTTTATAAAATTAAATTATATTGTTCATGCTTTTATCATTATTATTAGTAGTAGTAGTACGATAGAAATACATTCATAAAAATGTGAAAATTATTACCATCACTATATTTTTTTGTGGAATAAATAGAAGATGATGATAATATTATTGATAATTTTTTTAATATAACTTCAGGTGTATAAAGTAGCTGAAAGCAATTGGCGTCCTGATGGCTTCCTGTTCATGGCGCACTGTAACTAGTGGTCGATATGTGTGCGTAGATCATTTTACACCACACATGATTAGTGCCTCTAGGAGAGTGCTGTGTAACGCAGTACCAACTCTCTTTTCTGATGTATGTCCTGAGGTACCTGACAGGATGCTCAGGGCATTCTTGCAGAGTGTACCAGAGGAGAGAGGTAAAGTATTCACTGTTTACAGTTATTGCACATTTGCTTTTAGGATGTTACGAGCACATTTTAATTTAACATAATTTTTTTGTCTCTAGACTTTTCCTTTCATTCAAGTGAACAGAGCTTGCAAACTTTGGGTTTGGACTGGACCAGGCTGTCTTCAGGTATTGTGAAATCCACCAAACAATGATGATTACATTCTTGTAATGGATGACATTACAATTTCTGAGCACAAAAATTGAATAAGCTGCTCAGAAATTCTGTGAAAAACATTTGTTGCATCTTGTAAACATTACTTGAAGCAAGTACCATTAAAATTGTATTAAATTCAATGAAATTAGCAAAACATACTTTAAAGATGACAGAAAGAAGTAAAAAGTGACTTGGTAGTAAAATCGATGATAAATGCAAAAAAGGGCATATAAAAATGGGTCATTTCCTTTTGTTACAACAAGAGCTGGGAAGTTAATGCAATTGCAAGTTTTTTGTCAATGGTCATATTTCCCTGAAATTGTAAAATGTGTGTTTCATGGCAAAATATTGGAAATAAAATAAGAAATTATTTGCATATACTGCATACCTTGTGTTTTCAGAGCTTTTTGGCATATAAATGAATGTTTTTTCATATTGTTCGACTTCTTCGCTAAAATAACACAAAACCATAAATTTCCAAGTAAAAAATTTGTATTAATACAAAGCATGAACTTTCCTGTTGCTTCAAATATGTTAGTACAATGAGTAGATACTTTGTTTTTAATTTGCATATTCCCTGTCTCTGGGTGGCAAAAATATGTAATCTTGTTAAATATCTTTTTATGACCAAACATTTTTGGGGCATATTTGTATGCATATTTCAGGGCTAAGAGCTTGCATAAGCTTCCCAGTTCTAGTTATAACATAAAATGAATATCTAAACTAAAAGGTACTGGTCTAAAGTGAAAAGATAAGGAATTACATTTCGTTCAAATCCACCCCCTATAATTAGCCTACTCTGTTGATAATGAACTCGGATACAGTGAATTCTCAGTTATAGTGAGCTTAAGTCATTGGTCTTGTTTCATTTACATTACAAATAAGCATAAGCAAACCCTTACTTTGTGAATGCCTGCACAGGAAAACGGTTGTTGAATGGCACTGATGAACATAAACTAGTGTTATACAGAATAAACTTTGTATTATTGTTTGATAATTGTCCATCACGTTTAATAATTTAGATTTGTCATTTAAAAATGAAGAGAACTCAAGTTCTACAGCTGAAAGAAGCTTTTATTTATTTTTAATGAGGTCCATTCACTAGCCAAATCAAACAAAAAGAAACTATCCTCATTATCTTCATGTATTTTAAGTCTTTTTTAAATACACCTATTTTATGTATTTAAATACTGCCCAGCCCTGTCTACATTTTATTTGCAATGTATTACATATTCTTTTAAAATTATTCATGAAAGATTAGAAAGACATTTAGTTCAAATGTACATGGTTAATCTAATTACAGAACTTACAGAATTCACTCCACAAAATATTATTAAAGTTTGTCTCCAGTTTTCCCTCTCATGTTGGATGGGGTTTTTACCAGAACTAAGCAATATTAAAACAAAAGGCACTGATCCACATTGGAATGTTTGAAACAATGCTCGGTAACTCGCAGATTTGTAAATGGTCAATTGTGTGAAAAAGATTAAAGAACTTGTTTTCAGCCACACAAATGTATAAAATTTGTTTACTGGCTAATCTGCAAGCTACAGTATTTGTCCATCCTAGTTATGCAAGAGAAGCATTCGACTAAGACATTATTTTACTACAAACTTTGGTGTGTATTGTAAGTCATAGTTGAACAGTATTAGTTCATATTTATGTTAATATTATGTATATCATTCCATATAAATCTGAGCATGAATAAGAGCTTGCACTGTAACAAGTGGGCAAATACATAAGTATATATTTACTACATATCAATGTATTGACAGTATATGAATTCAATTTACACGTTTTGTATTTACAAATCTTAGTATGTTGATTCATTTCAGTGCTTTGAATCTTGGGCCAAAGGGTTTTGAGATTAATTGATAGGATCTTACTTATCTATGTTTGTATGTTATGACTAGAAAAGTTCAAGTCGATCACTCAATTGTATTTTCCTATGTTTAACTCTTACTGTTTGGTAACGGTGCATTTTATACATTTCACATTGCAACTCACTTTAGGCTTATTGCAATATCGATATATCTGTGTGTTTTTTAATTGTCATCACTGTATGCCAATGAATTATGCTATGTTTTTGCTGCTTTTTATAATTTCTTTTTGAATAGATTGTCAGGGTTTAAATATGTATGTAGGGAGCCAACAGAAAGTTGAATTAGTGATATTTCACAATTTTTGGATGTATGTGTTTTGTGCCTTTGTATTATGTCTTTGTATTATTCCATGTTTAATTTGAAAATAAATGTTAAAATGTGAAATCACTTTCGTTTATTTTGCATGTTTATCCTAGATTTCTTTCCCTGCCTTCAAATTCCTAAATAGTGTAACATTTATTTTGTTCTTAATTCATCTGCAAATCATATGTACTTATAAATAAATTCAAAAGTCAATATAATATTGGAAGTGAAACAAGAGCTGTACTCTCTTGACACCGGGGTCGTCTTCGCTACTCGTTTTGAGTGGGTGGTCGTGATTGGCTGATTCGTATTCCCGGCATATTTTTAAAGCTTCAACGCTATTGGGGCCCGCGAATGGCGGCGTCCCCCACTCTCTCTGTCGGTTCCCCCCACCATGTCAAATAAGAGCTCGCCAATATACATTGAGTGCCGTCTCTGTTATATACTCTCTGATTTTTCCTATAAACAAATAAGATATTAATGCCATTGTTTTAATAATTAGCATTACATAAATGCGATGCTCATAATATAAACTAGCATGAACATTAGTTATTTTAAATAATGAATCTTGTTTTTAATTATGAAATGTAATAACTGCTTCAAACCATTTGTGCTGGAATGGGCTAAGGGCAGCACATGTTACTATAACAAATGAATAGATAAATACTAATTACACGAAATTATTGAAGTACAATGTTCCAATACAAAATAAATAATTTTGGCAGCACCTTATCAAGATTATCCTCTTTTTAATACATTTCTACCACAGAAATCGTAAATTGAACGTTAAATGACGCCATTCCCTAATACGGCAATATTTAGTGTCGTCATATGTCTTTACGGAAACAAATCGTGTAAGTGATTATACCAGTAGTATGTAAATATTTATTAAATAGGTAAATCGAAACAGTGGAAATGAAGTAAATATATTTAAAATATCCTCGCACCCGAAATCGACACGAAAATCTTATTTTCTAAGGTTACGCAATTGTGACGTTCTCTTGGCGAAGGATTTAAAACGCCACCAGCAGAAAACGATAAATCAAATAACACTAAAAACGAGTGCGTTACTTTCGTCCAGCTTCTAAACGAAAGGGATATTAAGTGCAGGAAGGGCGTGAGGAAATTGCTTCAACTTTATTTATAAATGATTATGAACTTTGTTCCCAACAATCAAGGACCCACAAAACTTCGATTCTGGCAACAGCACGTGTTAGAGGATTTTTTTCTAAATTTAGCAACTGTATTTATCCACATTTTCGTTACGAGGGCCCACCTGTAAGAGTTTTTCTGCCGAAATTTCGACGTTTTTTCCAGCAGCATTACATAACTTTCTCTTCTTAAGAATGACCTTTTTAAAGGGCGAGAAAGTAAGAAACAAGTTACTGCTATAAGTGGAATTACAGGAAATACAATTAACTGTTTGCGTATTGAAATGTACGAGTACTAGTGATTGTCTTAAAACGTAAGATACCGAAAGCAATAAAAAGGTTATTTTGGAAACCAAAGAAAACTGGAACCTCTTGGTCAGAGGAAAGAAAAAGAAAAACCTTTGAGATAATGAAGGAGATACGGGCACTAACAAAGATTAGGAAGCTGAAAGACTTCTATGTTGTACATCGCGTGGTCCGATAGGGCCCACGCGTGAATAATGAAATGATTATTTACCAATAGGAGTTTCGTAATTACTTACCTATCTGAATAAAACTAGTTTGTCATCGTCTGTATTTAAGGAGTTATCCCGGCTTTGTGGATTGATTGCGACAATTCCAATTACTAGCGCTGCCGCCGAACTCTCTTTTCCGCGTTGAGACGAATACACGCCTATTGCAGAAACACACAAGGGCAGGAAAGATTTTCACAGCTTTCATTACTCTCTATTGAAAATAAGTTTGTGAAACTCAAGCTTACAGGAACTGAGGAAGATTTTTATAATCTAATAATCAGTGAATTTGGAAACAAAAGCAGGAGGATAGATTTACTGTTCAAATAACTTGACAGCGGTTATTCATATCTAATTCAACAAAGAAACATCTCAAATAGGTGAGTCATAGATTTCTTTTTTACGATTAATATCACGATATTATTATTATTATTATTATTATTATTATTATTATTATTATTATTATCATTATCATTAATATTATTAATAGCAAAAATGCCCAAGTAAACAATTACTAAAAATAAGCTAATATTTTTACTATAGTTGCAATCGATCGGTAGAAGTTCTGCAGTGCTTCTTCTGTCATGGAAGTTACCGACCGCCACAGTTCTATGGTAAGTTACTCTCTGCGGATGGTTAACATTGTTAACTGTCAGCAGAAACGACGCGCCACGAGGCCACAAATCTCTGCTCTGCACACTCAACGTCATTCATTCTGTATGTGACAAGCCTTTCTCGATTTACAGGCTATCTTATTACTTTCTTGTATACATACGGAGTTATACGTAATATAGGGGAAGTTATTTAATGCTGCGGACAATTGATTTCGAGGTTTCAACAGAAATACACATATTGGGGTTCCCTGAAACCTAAAAAATGTTGTTTTTTTTTTTGTTTTTTTTTTCAAAACGATCGTCCGACCGTCGCTAATTTCTGAAAAATGGCTCCAATTATTTTCCTCAAACTTTTCTTGTGGAGAGTACCAATTGCACTGTAAGATGATTTATTTTGCTGTATTCTTTTGTTTTTAAAAAATTACGCAAGTATATTTTTTGAAATATATTTCACGCCATTAATATGCACATTTTCAAAGATTTGTGTACATTATTTCATTTGTGAGTGAAAGTGCTTCAAATTATTTTAAATGAAGTTTTTCCAAAACTCGAAAGATTCCTGGGAAAAAGACCATCAAATTTCACATTTACACTAGAGCTTAAACATTATTTTCTTTAAAACAGCTCTAAATTTTTCAACGAAAATTTCCATTTAGGACGAGGTTTTACTATTCCTTAATATTCGAAAAGTACTGTTTCGAATCTGCCATTAGGAAACCGAAAAATTGAGAAAACGTCAAAAACTTTATTTAGGGCGGTTATAGATGGCTGTTGGCAAGAGGATGGGGCAAGACCGTAAAGCTAGCCCACACTAAGAAATTTAGAAAACTTTGGTTCGAGAAAGCGTGTGTCATTCTGTAGCACCACTAGTTTGTGTAGCGGTGTCGATTGTCATTTCGAGATTAACACATGCACTGAGCACTTAATCCACGGAGGTGGATTTTGAAACTGTGATTGATGGAGGCCGTGGAAACATTTGCAAATCCAGTCGCACCGCAAACTCCCGAATGTGCCGTACCGCCGGATTTTATAAGTCAGTGTTTGTAATTAATCATATATCAACATATGTAGTATTGCTGAATTTTTTCGTAAGATATTCGTGTAAAAAATTAGTGTTCCACTTAAAAGTAATAAGTAATACCAGTACATTTGTAGTACACTGATGTAACAGCGCGTTTTGAATCGTTTGGCGTACATTTTTAATCGATATATTAAACCGTTACAAAATATTCGAAGTAAACGTTTTTATTGATGAACCTGTATAATTTGGTTACTTAATTTTCGTAACTCGATTCATGGAAGAAACTGGTAAAGCACTACGTAATGGTTGAAAGACGTACAGTCCAACCCATGAATACTAGGTAATGAATGAACTAAACATAGAAGATACGCGGTCTCCGTACTAGAACAATTCAACAACGTAACGATTTCCAGGAGGCCGTGTTCTGGCAACGGGAAGGTTTAAACCGATCCTCCGCCGGCGCCCATTCACCGCATTTTGTTTTTTGTTTGTTTTCCTGGAAACTTTCCAAAGGCGCACTCTCTAGTCAGAAGAATGCACGTAGCGCTTCTTTTGTCCAACCTCCACGTGTATCACCGTACCTCTTCCAGGGGCGACCAGAAGGAGGGCAGCTGGGGAACTTGTACTAGGGCTCGCCCTTATTGCAGCCCCGAAACAGGTTTTTCCATTCAATATAAGGAAATTGATTTACTTTAGGTAAAATTAACCACCGGCTTTTATGATTCAGTGCATCAACTGATGTCACTGCAGTGATTCTGATCGCGAGGCCTTAAGGTCCGAGTTTGGACGGTTTGTCTGGAAAGCCGCTGTCTGGAGGTCAGCCGCTCTCCAGACAGCCGTTGTCTAGAGGAAAATTCCAGCGGTCGGCTGCTCTGATCGGTAGTTTTCCGTAGTTTCTCCCATCAACCCCAGGCGAATGCCGGAGCAGTACCCTACAAACGGGCCACGGACCGCGCGTATCTTTCCTTCCTCTTCCTTGTCCTATCCTCTCCCCTTACACACGTACTAACTCTATCATACTGCACATTTTGGAACCTTGAAACTCGTCCCAGATGGAGCAGTGTCCCGCTAGTGGTAATACCTGGTTGTGGAAAACCCAGCAAGCCGACGTGTAGGTCGGCGCCGGATCTCACCATTCTGCTGAGGAAGATCACCGCCACCTCCCGCGATAGAAAAAAAGCATCATTGTCTCCATCTAACGAGTTCCTTATGTTATATCATTATTGAAATTCCGTGGAAGAAGTACACTGTAGTCATGCAGATAAAATTAGTTGTGAAGAAATGCTCCTTCAAGGAACAAAACAGGAAGGTCTATCACGAAAAATAACAAAATGGCGCAAGCAATCTGGATGGTAATTCATTGAGAGAATATTTACGATTATGACAGGACCGAGAAGGGAGACTGGGAGAGGAAGGGGGCAACAGATGGAAATGACTTTCCCCCTCACAACTAATCAGGTTTTTCCCTAGTTATGATTGGTTTTTTCTTAGTAATTAAATCACCTTTACACTTTTCAATCAAATTAATAATTATTCGATAAAATGCTTATTGAAGTGATTGTTGTAAGTTTTATTAATTCCATTTCAATCCTGTAAAGGAGTGAAAATACAAATCCAAAAATGGAAATATAATTACTACATTTGTCGAATTTTAATTATTTCGATTCGAAAACATTAGGCGCACTTCGTTATTTTTTTTAAATTTACTTTTAAAGACATTCGACAACTATAAGTGAATATTCTCTTATTTAATTGCAATGAATTATTTTAATTTTCTCTTTCACTGTTGACCTGGGGAGTCGGAAGTTTCGACTCGATTTAAAATACCGATGCGGCAAAATTTAGAATTCCTATTCGACAAATCCTAGAATTATTCCGACGTCTATAATTGAGATGTCGCCATGAAAGTCTCATTTTGTTTGGAAGACGCTCAGGGCTACCTGCTAGTCAGACGTCTGAAAGACATGTTTACGACGAACTAAGAAGCACACTTCAAGTGGAGCATCCCAATCACGATTCGTTTGTCAGTCCTCTTGGCGCGCTATGAAAGACGTTCAGCTGAAAGGCTATTTATTACCTAACCCCTCCTTCACTTCCAGCGAAACACGCACTGAACAACGGCGGTAAATAACAATTGAGCTGCAGGATTTTGAGATGCAAGTTCAAACAAAACATTGGCTGCGCTCAGAGAATGCTATGAGGATAAATAAGAAAGTCCTTGAAATCTAGTTGATGTAGAAAGTGATAAAATCTGACAATTCTGAAACTAGTGATGATTACATTCGATGTTATTTCATGTCCTGTACTTCCTTGAGTTCGGTAGTCATCGTTTTAGCTTCGTATTTGCTTATTTCATAAACGAAAGTCGTTTTGCAAAGACGTCGAAAAAGAGAAAATCTCTGTTAGGACCGTTTTTAATGTCATTAAATTTAAATTTACTCGTGGTTCATATATAGGGAAAAGATAGGAAACAACCATGATTGATGTTTTTTTGAATTTTAAACCCATATGATCATGTTAACTTGAACTTTCAATGTTCATTTCATAAATCTCCTAGCAAGTCGCTTATCAGTTCTCTGTAAATGGTCGTCAATCTATTAAGGACATTTAATAACGAGACTGTGCACATTTCAGTAAGGAGAGATCACCTACAATATTGATTTTTATTTTATCCTTCCGAGTTCTCTTCTCTCTACTTGGTCATCAGTGGGTATCTCTGTCGGAATGTCAAGTCTTTATACCTCTCTGACCTTGCCCCTCTTTATGTTATCCGATTCATTTATTTTACTTGCAATTGTCAACTTGTGCTCTTCGTATCTACCAACTTCTCTCCAGTGCATGCGTCAACATCTGCAACTACGAAACCCCGGCCTTACAAAAGACTTGCGGCGATCACAAACTTCCCCAGGAAAGAAACAGCAAATAAACGGCAAAGAACAGCACAAACATACGGCAGCAGCAACAGACGCGATGAGTTCAAAGAGCACACACGTGGCGCTTGCTAATGAACGATGAAACAAATATGATGACTCTGGAGATGGTCGTTCTTTACACACAATTTGAAGAGCAATTAAATTAATTTTTTCTCACTTAATTAGCAAGTAAATCATTCCAGATTGTGACATGTGCATGTTGTGGATAACCGTCGTCAACATAGGAGAGCTAGTCTCTGGTTTCTCTGTATATGGGAGGTAGTTACATAAGAAAAAAAAACATTAAAAATTTAGTGGATTGGAAAAACCTAAGTCTTAATGACAGGTTTTTTTCAGACGAATTGCAAAGTTGAAAGTCAAATATAAATCAGAAACTAGCGTAACTAAAACAGCACATACTTTCTCGCCCTTATTTTCACGCAAAATTACGCGGAAAGTACTCAAATTTTCAAGAAATTGTACATGACCTTATTTCAAAATGTATCTCTAAGGAACAGCTTTCATTTAGGGAAACCATCTCTATCTTTCATATTTTAGTTGTAGGAAGACTCCGAAACAATTTTGAACTTTTGCAATTTTCGAAAAATCAGGGTTTTTAACGAACGTGACCTGCAACATTCTCTTGAACGTCCTTCACACTATCCAACATCAAAATTTAATCAAAAACGATGGAACTATTTATTGAAAATTAGGAAAATGTCCTAGGGGCTTCATGTAAAGTACACCCCAGAAATGAAATATCTGTTTCAAATTCAAGACGCCGCGGTATTAGCCAGATCGATTGGGGAATATCAATTTTGGAGAAAATGGGCTGATCGGTTTAGCCTCTAGCGTTGTCCGGAGACGTTTTGACGCCATTCGATTTTTCGGTATCAAGGACCCACAAAACATGGATTCTGGCTACGCCACGCGATAAGAGGACTTTTTGTAAATTTAGCAACTGCATTTATCCACTTTTTCATTACCAGGTCCCTGCAATAAGATTTTTTCTGCCATAAATTCGCCGCTTTTTCGCGCTGCATTACGTAACTTTCTCTCTACTCTTTATGGAGAAAATAAAACATTCATGACTGCTCTAATCTCAATTTTTTACGAAACTTTGCATAGTTTAAAATTATTTCAAATATGCGAGTGGTGTTTTGATATTAATGTTGGTGAAATTGGCAGGTTAACGGCTATCCGACACAAAATGCCTAAACTCCAAAATTCGCATTCCAGTTCTTCTGTAATCGTAAATGAAAGTGCTAATTTACAAAACGTCTCTCAAGACTCTTGGTTCATAGACAGTTCAGATATGGGTAGCTATATGACGACCTTCTGCATAAATTAAGCAAACACAAAGATAACAAAAGGAAAATCGACAAAATGAAATGTGTGGAAAGCAGGGGGGGGCGATAAGAATAACTTTGTCTCGTTTCTATTCATAAAGTAAGGATCTTTGAAGATCAAGTGTACATACATGTGTAAACCATTCGTGTCTCTATTGTCAGGTTTTGTGAGAATCCATTGTAAGTCATTTACGATTTTTCTTCAAAACAACGATCAGAGATATTACGAGCAATAGTATTGGGGGGTTTATACAACACCTTTCGAATATTGATTTTAAAACTTCAATCTGCATTTCAATGTAAAGGTACATTATACCTCAAACATTCAAAACTTTAAAATGTTTGATAGCAGTTTCTTTTATATGGAAGTAGTTGGTTCATAAGACTTGGTTACGATAAAATACCTCTTTTGTTTGCCGACGTTTCGGCAAATAACACTACATTCTCTTGTTCTAGGCCCAAGAACCTGCTGCATCTTTTACGAAATTTACGGTCGTAAGGCTAAACTGTGTCTTACTTTTTCACATATTTATTGAATCAATGTATTAGCATTAAGAAACATTATTAAAAACGATTGAAAATTTTTTCCAAGAGAAAAAGAGTTCCTGAGCTACGACGTAACTTCAGAACTAATCGCGTATTGCTTCAATATTTTTATTTCATGAATTTCATGATTAGAACTAGTACTTGAAAAAAAGGTTACGATTTTATCAATCTTATGTCAAAGTTTTAAAAAAATTAAATTTTAACAACCAAATTTTCTTTATGAATTAATTTGTGCAAATGTTTAGTTTCGGTTCTTGCACTAATCCACTTAAGGAACTAAGTTTGGTGATTCTAGAAGCTCAAGATGGTGTGGTTGTTTTTACAAGAGATTGATTTATTTAATTTTCGCTTATTTATTTATCATCTAAAACCGTGAATAACTGAACAAGAAGGCGCCACATATGAGATTACTCAACCTGTGTTGAACCTGACTTCCTAAGTCAAAATTAGTGTCATGTTTCCTTAAAAAGTAATAGTTTTTTGGAGAACATGTTGAAGATTGTGTCATTTTCTTTGTTACCACGTATGACATGATTTTAAAACTTCAAAATGAGCAAGATCGTCATCAACACAACACATCCTTAATGCTTATCTGAAAATGCAAGTCAGATTGTCTGTGACGGACATTAACAATCAGCATGTGAATCAGTTTGTCACTGCATTCTTCTCCACTCATGTACCAAACACGATAATGTCTCTTGTGACGGACGGAACTACGGATTTTACTCGCCAGCCCACGTCACGGGATGAAATATTACTATTGTTGCGCAATGCGACCATTGTGCTGCCACCTACTGGCAATTTTGGAACTTAGTGTCTCGACTGAAATTTACTTGACGGGATGATAATGGACTTTTGAAATTGCTATTATGTAGAGACAGCTTTGAGTTCCGAGAGAAAGAAATTAATTTTAAGGTCAAAATAAAGACATTCAATGACAATAATAGTAATAATAATAATAATAATAATAATAATAATAATAGTAATAATAATATATATCTGGAGTTGAAGGCGGTGGTAGAAATGTAGAATTAGGAAAATTTTAAAATTGTGAAGATAAAATTGGTGGTTGATATCTAAAGCCGCTTCATGCATCTGGTAATGAAGGAAGGATGAAAACTACAGCAACAAAGATACGTACGATCCGTATTGAAAGTTCAGAAATACTTTTTTCCTTTTTCCATTTTTCCCTCCGTTCCTGCGTGATTTCGTTACGAAAGTGTTCACAATTTCTTTCTTATGCTTACACACTATACAAGTAACATTTTTAAGCAATTCCGAAAGTACAATTCTGCAAATGTATCTTTTCAGAAGGATAGGCTTGCATAGCCTTACCAGAGGGAGGTGGCAACAACTTTTCTGGACCCTTTATCAATCCATTTTTTTTATCTACGTGTAACATTTATGGCACAACATTTTTCAGTCGTTTTGAATTAAAAAAATATATATTTGGATGATTGTAGAAGGGATTTTCTCTGACTTGGTCGCATTTTTTGGGATAATTCGGTATGCTCTTCAGGTGGTCGATCAATGTTTGAATTTTGACGTATTATTAGGAGTTTCTGTGGTGGAGAGACGAGTGGAATTTGGCCACTTTTTGGACCATTAAAATTAAAGAGTAAATTTGAAGATTCTTTACATTTTTGCCTTCAAAATGTGCTATTATTTGCAATTTTGGATATTTATGCACTATTTTTGCCAAAAATTCATAAATAAACCAGAATTTTAATTATTGAAAAATAGCGAGTCAACGAGTTAATTACTACAGCACAAGTGTTTTGACTTTTAAAACTAAGTAAAATGCGGAAATTTTTCAAATTTAATACACCTAATCAATAATACTCATTTCACACAGTAACAATACATCAATAGACTAATGCGTTCATGCGTTTGTCTTCACTGTATAATTTAAAATGTAGGTATCTAAGTTCTATTCGTATTTTTATCAAAAAATCATTATATTTACATAAATAACGTTTTATTTTATAAGGCCGCAGCCCCTTTCAAAATTTTCAGGGGGCCACGGCCCCCCTGCCCCCCCTTGTACGTACGCCTGCGGTCATTGTATGCAGTCGTCTGCGGTCTTCGTACATAGGCGCTGCCAGGTACTGTGTGTAGTACTTTGGCCTTGCGAACCCATCCAGGAGGTCTGTTCACGAAATGCTGGTTCGAGCTGGTTGGCGCTCACGAGCTGGAGGCCGCCTAACAAGCAAGGGCAACCGGAGAAAACGAGAACCCTGAGGCAGTAGATCCGCGGGGGCCCCCCAAATTTCAAACAAAAGTCCCCCCCCCCCATTGTATAAACAGAATTAATTTCTCCATGCAACAGAAATAACGTACAGCGGTTAATTTGAATTAGAAGTAATTACATTTTAAATTTGCTTTCAACGTCACAAATATTGGTGTCTGAGGCAATTCCCTCTCTGGGCACCCCTGTTAACAGGCTCTCGCAAAGGGGAAGGGAGCCGATGAGGTGGAGAGAAACCGAGTTTATTATGCATAAAAGGGACAACATAAAATCAAAATCAAAATATAAGGGTACATAAAAGGGACAACATAAATTGGAGCAATTTTGAGTTGTATTGACGAATTTTGTGATTAGGATTATAGCTACATTATTTTTACGACACAAATTTTTGTCAGCAAGATTGATTGAAAAATTGCAATTTTGTAAAATCAAAAAATTGATTTCCGCAATTACTGCATAATTCACTGAAATTGGCAAGCCTCGCCTTCCTTATGCTTGTAGGCATGCAAGAATTAATATTTACGGTAACTTATTTATTCTTCATTTACTACTTTACTTCTTAATTTACTCGTATCACTCTGCATATTACATTAAAATTTTGCAAAATGCAATAAGATAATCATATGCACCATGTGTTTTACCACTTTTTTTCGCGATAAAGGCGAAAAATATAAAACTTCTTAAATATTAAACGCGAAAAAATTAGTGAAACACACTGCTTTTGGCTCATTGCAACAATCTACCTAGTTGTCCCCGTGGCCGAGATCGCTAAGCCAGTAGTGTCGTAGTGATCTTGGACCGTGGGGCCGTGGGTTCGAGTCCCGCCTCGAGCATGGTTGTATGTGTTCGTCTTTCACCCCCTATCATCACCATATCGTTTCATCCAATAGTGATCGTTAATGATCTAGTAGTTGATGCGACCTTAAATAACAAAAAAAGGTGGGGGAAACGATCGACTTGGCTGTTCCTTGGCACACGAAAGCTCTTACGACAATTACGTCCCTGCGCTCGTACTACGGTCGTAAGCGATGCCCACAGCACAATTCCAGCACTCGTTTTCATGCATCTGTAAACCCACACCTGTTGAGCAGGGTTGTGCTCAGGGTGCATCGATACATAAGCTTTTGGCACAGTGCTATGATCAGCTTCGCTGTGCCTTTAATACAATCGAAAGCTCTCATGACGCTGATGTCCCGGTCGGCATGCTCGCTTTATCAACGCATTTGCGCCTGCAGCTGTCAACAATAGCAGCTATCGTTTCGCCGTCTGTTAGGGATGGCAAGCTACAGCTTATTACGTACTCAGGTGTGCCAATGCCATCTAAATCATCTACTAGTCTAGGTGGCGTTGGGTGTGCATTGCATTGAGACTGTAAGCCAGTTTTTGTTATATGGAAATTTTCTTTTTCTGTATAATTAAATAATATGTTTTCTAAACATTTCCTATCAAATGTAAAACTAACTCGATCTATAAGTGTACTAAATATATTTTTAAACATTCAGGTGACAACTGTCAGTCACAACTGTGATTGCTTCTTTACAACTTCTAATATCTCTGGTTGAAGTTTGTTTTGTTTTTTGTCAGAGAATTTTGTTTTAATGTGATGGGAGAACTGCCAGAGCGATGGTCTAATGTTCCCCCAAGCGCTTCCGTTTGGTAAACAATTGCTTTGCATGTGTAGCAGCACGGCTTGATGCGTTTGTTGTATAATGAAGTTAAATTTGTTATCAATTGTAGGCTATAATATTAACGCATAAGCAGACCATGTGCTTAGTGCCCGCGCTAGTTAGGGGAACACGAATATTTTTTATGTAATTAAAGATGTAGAAATTTCCGGATCAATTATAATACAAATACGAAGTTTGAGAAATATTAACGGGTAGAAAAAATTAACAATGAGTACCAATTATTTCTGCTATTTATATTTCTCACACTTTGTAATAACCAGTTCTTAAAACTTTTTTTGTTGTTAATTTGACATCTCATTTTTTCTAATGCCTTTCTGTCGACGTTTTACATTTAAAACGATAACTCCATGTTCTATTAGTATGGTAAAAAAAATACTATAATGTAAATTCCATCGTTCTCAAGTTTTTGCCATGAATTTTGTATATGTTACCTCAAGTCTTTACCAGAAATTCCTTTAATAATTTAGACTTTATAAATTCAATATTTAAAATACTGAATATTGTAAATTTACATAACCTTCACTTGCAGATATGGTTACATTGAACCACGAAACTTCGTTCTGTGATTTTTAATATGGGAAATAAATATCTTGAGTCCTTAGAATTTTCTTGTGTTTTATTGATCGTCTAAAAGATATTTAGAATCTTCTCTCTTAATTGTACTGTTACATTCACATTGTTATCTTTATTTGAATAAACAACTACAATTTTTCTAAACGTTTTATTCGTTCGTTTTTTAAAAATATAACAAAATATTTTTTAAATTGCAAAGATTGTATCTTATTTTCACATGCATTTTCATGTACGTCCAATGTTTCAGTATTATGACTGGCCCCCACAGTTTTTTGCGTACTTACGACCCAGTAAGAGAGGCCCGCTTAACGAACCGAATTCCGGCCTTCGTGCCCGCAAAAGTAACCGGGGCATCTTCTGGGCCACTTCTTTCTCTCGCCCCTCCTTTTTCTCGAGTTGCCACCTTTCAGAAGTGTTTCGCCTGTCACTCTACTGACCGGGAGGAGGTGGGTAAGAAATTGTCTTTAGTGACAACTAAAAGTAAATCGTTTCAAACCGAAAAAAAATATTTAAGGTTATTCAATTTCCTTAATCACAGACTTTCTTTGGAGTTTTCAATCAAAGACTTTTTTCGAGTGACCAATCACAGTTTCTTTGTAGTAACTTCAAATTAATAATTTTTAATTTGGAAATCATATTTGCTGTTTCGTTTAATACCATTTAACGGTTCTGCATTCTTTGCAATATCATAAAGTTCACCACAACTGCAGTTTAAATGTATTTGTGCACATATCTTTGCTTTTAGCACATTACAAAACAATCCATTGCAATAAAACATCAATAACTATGATACAATAGTGTCATCTATTAATGAATTAAACTTCGTATCGTAAAGGTAGCAGTTGTTGTAGGTTAAATATTTCGCATATGGTGATCAAAATGGAACTTAATATTTTTAAAATAAACAAAATAGTAAATATTTTTACATAAAAACTTCTTTGCTAGCTCGGAAATATTTTTGCCGGTAGCCAATCTCCTATTAAAATTGCCAATCGTTATTGCCGAGGAGAGAACAAGGAAGAGGAAGGAAAGTTCGCGCGCAGTTCGTGGCCCGTTTGTTAGGGTACTGCTCCGGCAATAGTCTGGTGTTGATCGGAGGAACCACGGAAAACTACCGATCAGAGCAGCCGGCGGTTAGACTTCTCTAGGCTGAGCTGAACTAGACCTATACTTGTTTTTTATTTCTTGACGCGTGGGGGCTTAACTTCAGAATGGAATATCTCACGGTATTTCGCGTCGTTCTCGATCGTGCCGCTAGGAGACGCATGATCGTCAGCACTGCTCTTATCAGTCGCGACCATGCGACTCCCAGCGCCATGACTGAGAACGACGCGAAATACCGTGAGATATTCCATCGTGAAGACACGCCCCCACGCGCCAAGAAATAAAAAAACCCAAGTATAGCAATCTGGATTAATTATTGGATTCGTAGGGCAAATGCGGAGTCAGAGGAAGTTGCAAGTTCCCCATGGCCCCACGAGCGCTGGGCTTCCTAGGCGGGCCAGTAGCATACGCAGGCGCATTTTGCCACGCCTGTGCTACACGAATCCGACGGGCGACCTGGGTGCTCGGCCCTGCGACCAAGGTCTCCTGCGAACAGCGCGACTATGCGCCCGGCACGGGGGGCCTTGGCTGGGCAACGACGGTCGCGGCACACGGTTGGCAAACGCTTACCATGAAGACTATTACGAGGGGGGTCATTACTTTGGCGAAGCTGCAGTATTTCTTGTCTACCCCCAAAACCTTAATTAGTATGTTTATAAAAACAAGCTGCGAGTTCAATAAAAAAGTTTTTCGTTTTTGAAGCATAATAACCCATAACCTCGCAAGAGGAATTTTTAAATGGCAATTTGTACAGTTTCTGGGTAACCAGGCCAGTCCATGCACATGGGTATGCCGAAATTGCGAAAATATTGGAATACTGGAAGAACTTATAAAGCTGATATAATGAGTTTTTATATCTTTACAACAACAAATAAATACGTCTCTCGTATTTCATGCTATTTTAATAACATTTTTGAAATTAACCATTAATTTTAATTATTTTATATTAATTTACTAAAATTTTATTTTATTTTTACATAAATTCTAAATTTCTGTACAGCATTTTCTACAATATTAATTTATTTATTACGTGCGCATAAGGACATATCTTTGTGCATTTGTCAGAAGCAAAATCCTTGTTTACAATTGTTTATGAGAAGTCAACAAATTAAGTGGTGTCGAAATTATCAATATGCATTAAAACACGATTTTTTAAATAAAATTTGGCTGAATACAAAAAGAAATGTGATTGGTCAGGATTACTGGGAGCCCACATTAACAAGACTAAGTGAACTCAAGAGTTTCTCGCAAGCTATTTTATATAATTTCAACTTACGAATCGACAACTTCCCCTTACGTACTTAATTGATAAATGTCGCTGAACCAGAACAAGTCAAAAAGAGATTTTAAGGTGCATTTTTTCTCCTCTCCTCTACATACTCATAAAAGCGCGTAACTTGTGGATTGCTCTTCCTCAGAAGTGAAACATTGTATTTTTTTGTAATTAACTTTACGAAATATTTATCAGAAGGAGGAGAAATTAATTTAAAATGCACTATCTTACATAATTCCTAGAATGTGAGGATGTGAATGATCCAACTGTAAAGAGAGTCGATCACAGGTTGCGGATTTGCAACGCTGGGTGGAACTGTTCCATTTATCGGATGCACAAAACTTCAGGAAGTTGAATTGAATTGAATGAGCAGCAGTTGAATCGATCTCGTTTTAAACGTCCCATTCCCCCTCCAGCTCCATTCCATCTGGAACTCGCTTCTGTCTGCCGAGTCGCCAGACCGGCTGAGGTGGCGCATTGCGGCTTTCTGCCACGTCCGTGACCCGGAGGTCCAAGGGGCCGACGGTAACGGATTTGAAATACTACCTATACTGCGATTTTTGTAGGAAGAGCTCTCAAGGCCACTCAAATCCCATCTTCGCGATGGAATATGTCACGGCATTTCGTGTCATTCACAGTCGTTCCGCTAGATTTCGCACGATCGCGACCGTATGAAGCAGTGCTTGCGATCATGCGACTTCTACCGGCAAGACCGAGAAAAGACGCCAAATGCCGTGACATATTCCATCGCGAAGATGGGATTTGAGTGGCCTTGAGAGCTCTTCCTACAAAAATCGCAGTATAGACCAGTGTTATCAAGGTCGATGCCACGAGAGGGAGTCCGTGGCACGATGCCACGAAGAAATCGCCCTTCTACGCAGTTCATCACCCCGCCACCAGACAACGCCGTCCCTTTTGTAAAACGGCGGGGTTACTAATAGTTTCCTTTCCCGACGCTAGTTGCGCAGAGAAGCTCGTGGCATGACACGATGCCAAGACGCGTGCCACTGCCACCAGTAGATTCGTAGGCTTCCGCGGCCGGAGTCATTATGTTCTTGGCTGTCCGGGATGAGCCGCGTCTCAGTCGGTTTTACTGACGTTTCGGCCATCTTGCTGTGGCCTTCTTCAGAGCTATACTGCAGCAGTTTAGCTCTGAAGAAGGCCACAGCAAGATGGCCGAAACGTCAGTAAAACCGACTGAGACGCGGCTCATCCCGGACAGCCAAGAACATACTGCCACCAGTAGAAGACCTTGACACCACTGACCTAGACAGTTCGGTCGAGTTCAGCTGCTGTCTGCAGAAGAATTCGAACGGCCGGCTGCTCTGATCGGTAGTTTCCGGAGTTTCTCCGATCAACACCAAGCGAATGCCGGAGCAGTACCCTAACAAACGGACCGCGCACGATCTTTCCCTTTTTGATTGATTGATTGATTTAGTGATTCTGAGCGCGTAATTTTCTAAGGTCATTAGCTCCGTAAGTATAATGCATGTTTTTTCTCGGGAAGTGGCGACGATCTTCCCCCTGGATGGTGAGATCCGGTGTCAACCTACCGTCGGCCAGAGGGGTTTTCCCCGACCAGATATCTCCCACCAGCGGGGCATTGTCCCTACCCTTACTCTAAGCCCACGACCGCTCTCCCGGCAGGTGTGGTAGTGTAATGCATATGAGTGTGAGTAAGTAAGGGATAGGATAGGACAAGGAACGGGAAAGAAAGATCGCGTACGATACTTGGTACGGTTGTTAGGGGACTGCTCCGGCATTCGCCTGGTGTTGATCGGAGAAACTACGGAAAACTACCGATCAGAGCAGCCAGCTGCTAGAATTCTCCTCCTGACAGCGACTGAATTCGACCTAGCTCTCCAGCTACTGTCGAAAATTCTGTCACCGTTGGAACTCGAACATAGAACCTCCCTGTCCTATTTTAATATGCATTTTACATTTCGCAAAGTATTGAAGAGGCACCGACAGTCCCTAGATATGCTCCTTAGGATGCTGGTTGTAACCCGGAGAAGATTGTGTAATCATCCGACTCAAACTCACGACTAATCCTTTAGTCGTGAATTAGAAGAATAACAATAGTAATAACTTGTAACTTGCAGCAAAAATTCTGCTAAATACCACGGTAGATGGGTTTCCAATAAGTAACTAACACACACACACACACACACACACACACACCTCAAAAACAACAAATCGAATACTCTTGTATAACACGTTACACATTATACATTCATTTATCAAAATTTTACAAAAACAATCTTCAGGAATACAACAGTGACATCGTGTAGTGTATTCAGATACAAATTACAACAATCCTTTACTCACTAGGAATATCAACGAAGTTCCATAACATGAGAATAGAAAATATTTAATGGCGACCCTCTGGAATCTTGCTGTCACATGACGTCAGATTCTTAACTAGTGATCCTTAACTAGCGAGTTTGAAAAGTCAATCGGTATGCGAAGTATAATAAGCAGAAAAACATAATCAAATATTTTCATTTTTCAGAAAAAAATTTAAACCATCATTGTTTTTGTTTTTCCTAGGAATACTGGGTATAATAAAACCGTTGACACCTCCCATATGGCCACACGCCGTATCTCTGAATTTCTGTGCGCATACGAATTGGTAATACAGATGTTCTCGCCCTAAAATATTAGTATTTTATCGTATTCGGTCGCCTTTGTAGGCTGTTTACTTACGTGTCCGGAGTGGGTGAAATGAGACTTTATTACAGCCCTGTAATAAGAAGCTATAAATTGTCACGATAAACATCATCAAAACTGCTGCCGGCAAATCGAACAAGATGATGCACATAAAAACATTATTTTATTGAAAAATGAAGGAATATACATAAAAACACATTTATACTTAATAATTTTACATTGAAAATAACACTTTTACCTATAATACTCATCAAATAATACACTCTTTCGCTTACACTTCTACGAACCTGCATTAAGTATTAGTTCTTCCTTTCTCTGCAAAATAACATAATTTAACTTCATTTCATATGTTCTTAATGTTTCCTTCTTTCCTCCAGTCCTTGAAAATTTCGTATTCTTTACGGCATTAATTTTTAAATTTACTGAGTAGTAAATGTACCACAGCTTTTGCAGCTTTACTTTTAATACTTTCAGAAATATCTTCCATTTTCTTGCAACAGAAAGCGATTGTCAACTTTTACTCTCTATAAGGACTCCAATGTACCGCCAAAATCAATTTAATACCATTCATCATTACGTCTACTTATAGAAGAGAATAGGCTTAAAATGTAGCAAAGGCGGTCGTATACGATAAAACATTGCATATTACACGTGGCTGAAGGACCATTATGTGCAAGTTAGTTAATTATTCACGAGTGTGTTAGGGCGAATGTATAATTTCTAACTTGCACATAATGGTCTATTTCAGCCACTTACAAAATAAAATGCTATTTTATTACGCGCCATTTAAATGTTATTCGTTATTCCCTGCCCCCGACGGACGTCTTACGTTGACGATTCGTTCCGTTGCTGAAAATAGCAGGGAGTCTATCAATTCGCGCTCGAGGCAAGGCCAACCGAGGCGAGACGAGTGGCTTTCGTCAACACAACCGGCGTTCCGGGAAGGCATCCGGATCCCATGAGGAAGAGCTACCAACCTTACCTCCCACGCACCAAATACTATAAAGACAATACAGGACACTTCGCGATATATCGAGAAACATGCATCTGGTGGCAGAACCTGGTAATAACTCTTACACCCTAACCTCAGTGCCCTGTTGGTGTTTGTTGTCTGCTTGATTTCTTTTCATTTTATTGTCTTTCTGGTCGATTTCTGGAAAACATTTTACAATACTGCTCTTTCAATACTTTGTAACTTTATTCGTGAAAATAATGTTAATTATATGTTCATTAAATATTCAATGTTCTCATGTCCATTATAACACATTTTACATTATAATTTTCCGTAATTTGAGCCCTTCAATATAACTAAATCACAGCGAGAGTAGGTAAAAATAAGTCTTATTTCGTTAGGTAGATTAAAAAATATTTGTTTCTTCCGTAAGAATCACATTGACATTTCTATTTGGCGCTACATTACCAGGTTCTGACACTAGGATCGCTAGTGGGAACTTGTTTCCATCGGTTGCGTGGAAAAACGGGGAACTGTCCTGTATTGTCTCTATAGTATTTGCACGCACTTTCCTGTGGCCGACCGGAGTTTCATTTTACCTATTCAATTAAATAATTAATTTCACTAAACCAGTATATTAAAGCTTTCGTCACAAATGACAAGTGAAAAGTGTATAACCAAACAGGTGAAGAAAAGTGCCAGAAACAGTGAAAAACAACGTGTGATTAACAAAACTGTGAATATCAAACAAAACGCATAACTGTAGGTATCAATGTACAATCAGTTGAAGTAGATATACAAATGAAAATTGTCAATAGCAAGCGTAGTCAAGAGTGAATTAAGTCAGTTAACTAAGGAAGTTGAACATGACAAGTGTATTAACAGACAGTGAACTAGCTATGTACAAGGCCACAAGTAGCTGACAGCACAAATCTTCCCTGAGAAATCAGGTCTTAGCTCTACATGTGATTGTAAGGCTAATAACAATAATAGTCATAATAATGATAATAATAGTAATAATAATGATAATAATAAAAACAACATTGGGTTTGCTTTCTTTTAATGTCAAATATAATTATTGTTAATAATTTGTATCTGTATACCCCCACCTGTCATGTACAAAAATCCAACGATCCCAAAAACTGAAAAGCAGCTCCGACATCTATATCATCAATTTCCAATGGGCGCGGTAGTTGATGATTCAATTACGTAAATAATATAATGCGATGTCCCAATTCGTAAAATTAATACACTCGTTGATAGCTGATTACTAATTCATTTTTTCTTGTTTTATGGTCTGACCGCTTAAAATAATAAGGCTTAACGTTGAGCAAAGAATATGATGTGTAAAGAGCGAAACCCACAATTACTCATTTGCGAGATAATTTGTTTCTGTGGGAATATGTTAAACATAATGTTGATAGCATAAAACAACTGAAATCAATGTGATGAGATCATATGTTGAAAGAGAGTGAAATTTTGTATATTCCCAAATGATAAACGTTTTGGAATCGATTGGTCAGCGGTATCAGCTGTACCTGGATCACAATAGCCAATAATTGGAACACTTCTCATAAGTGGCAGGTTTCTACATTTATTTTGAATCCAGAAACGTCTTTCATTATAATTCAATTTGGAATAAGAAATTCAAAGATTATACATTTTTTTATCATGCTCTATATCAATATTTTTTTAAATGCCTTTGGTTTTGTTAAAAATGTCTGTTTACGTTAGATAACCAGGGACTCAAAAAAATAGATAATAGGTTAACCAGTTTCACTTTGATTGAAAAATGCGAATATTTAGTTGTGATATTCCGCTTCTTCTCTTTCTTCACTTAAAGGCTAAACTTTCATGTTCAGTGCATCACTACTTATAATATAGCTGACGTCAAGCGACAGCAAGGTTACAAGGAGGAGAGTGCCTGTCATTGAATATAAGCTTTTTACAGGCTGCGTTGTAGAACAGCAACTGTTTTATATTCTCGTTATGTAAAAAACTGTTGTGTTGTGCATATAAACTATACTATACTATACTATACTATACTATACTATAAAGTATTAAACTAAACTGTATTGTTGCAATATTCGTGAAGACCATATTTATTAAAATATTTATTTTATTGTAGAGTTTCAAGAGTATATTTGTTGTTTTTGAAGAGAGAGTGAGCTGCTTTTTGGAAAACCATTTCGTGTGGTTTTGTTCAGCAATATTATTGCAACGCATCAGAGTGTGACTAAGACTGTCTTTTAATAGCTGACAGTAAAACATGTGGTGGAATGTTTTTTCTACTAACAGCTTTTGCCTTGCCAAAGAGAATTTGTTCTAATTCTCGAACGGAAACGATTGCAAAGGGGAATTTTCTCAGTAATCGATACGCTGAGGTTCCTTGTGTGGACAAGGTCAGTATACTTCTAAGGTCGCGTGGCTCACTTCTCGCAAGTGTGAATAGCGTTATGAGAGAACGGGAACAAGGACCTGAATGAAACTGTACAGTCTGTTCCGTATCGTACTCGAGTAACGCATAACAAATTCAAACATTTCGCCGTCTGTAACTATTGATCAGTTACTCAACGTTCCAATTCTCATACATTAATTCACGACAGTACACGATTGATTCAGATGTTAATAAATTATTTGAAAATTACGTGTTTGATTATATCTATTAGATGCATGGAGAATGGTGAAAGGAATCCAATTGATATTTCATTTAAAGCAAATACTCTTAATTAGTATCGTATGTGTACTCAGTAACAAAATAATTTTCCAAAGTATTACGCCTACTGTATCGCAATAACATAACTGTACGAAGCTGCAATAAACAATCGCAAGGGAACAGTTATTTCGTTCGATTACGATTAATACATTATTACATTTTAAAATCTAAATTGAAGTTTTTTTCTTATCTCATTAAGGAAGCGTAACTGTTGGGTTAAAAATTAATGTTTTCTTTTGCGTGCATGTCTTCATTTGATTCCTTCATTTCCAAGAATTTTCGAATAAATAAATTTGCCTTCTTTGAATCAGTTTTGAAAATAGTCATCTAATACATTAATACTTGATCTTTTTATGCGTCAAGAACAAGATATTTATTTATTTATTTGTCAAAAAACAGTAAAAACTGTAAATGACGTGTGGGGAAAGAGATTTATCTGCGCACATTTTCTTAAGGAAAGAAAAAAAAGAAAAAAAAAAGAAAAAATTAATTTAGAAAATAATTATTTTAGAAAAATAAAAATATTTGAAAAATGTTTGTTCCCGAGTTACAGAAAATCAATTTCAACGGTAAATGAACTACAAGCAAAAGGAGTGCTCAACAAAACGAGCGCACAGTGAAGCTACATTTAAGTCCAGAAGCAAAACAAGGGGCCATCTCAGCATTTGCTCAATGGATCAGGGAAACTGAACAAAAACCTGATCGAGATTCGCAACAATTAAACAAACATAGTTCAGTAAGGCATCACACGTTAACACTTCTTGTTCCCATAAGCATTGAGAGAACCAGTTTCTAACAGATCCAGTAGATTTACTCTCGTAATATCTTTTCCATTTCAATTTCTGTTCGGCATTAGATGTGTCAAGAAAATAATTAGGCGAGAAAGTAAAAGAAAATCTAGGGTTGCAGGTTATAAATTTGTCATGTGCACTTACTTGGGTGATACCTACAGTTAATTAACCCACTGCTGAAGCAATACGAATAAAATCATATTTCAAATCCTTTTCATAATTACACGTGAAGCTATTGCGTATGTAGTTACTAGTCCTTAATTGAGCCTTCTTCCTAAACAGGGAGGCGATTTTCTGACTCTAGCCACATGTTCGAACTTGACCAGTACCTGGCTGAAATTTCCAGGAGGCAGCTGCTCTAATTAATCTTTATCAGAGTTTCCTGCTATCAGTTTAAAGCGGTTGTCGGAGCACGTACTGAAAGTGTATCTTCCTTCCCCATCTTCTCGCACTCCTATCGCCAGGGTCAGGCTCTCCATTCCTCCCGTGATCTCGAAAGACACCAGCAAAATTGCGAATACGCGGTCGTTAGACCTGAATCCCACATGGGCACAAGGAATAGAAAGAGAAAGATAGGAAGAGAGAAGGGAAAAGACAGAGGAAGAGAGAAGAGAAAAGACAGAGGAAGAGAGAAGAGAAAAGACAGAGGAAGAGAGAAGAGAAAAGACAGAGGAAGTGAGAAGAGAAAAGACAGAGGAAGAGAGAAGAGAAAAGACAGAGGAAGAGAGAAGAGAAAAGAGAAAAGACAGAGGAAGAGAGAAGAGAAAAGAGAAAAGACAGAGGAAGAGAGAAGAGAAAAGAGAAAAGACAGAGGAAGAGAGAAGAGAAAAGAGAAAAGACAGAGGAAGAGAGAAGAGAAAAGAGAAAAGACAGAGGAAGAGAGAAGAGAAAAGAGAAAAGACAGAGGAAGAGAGAAGAGAAAAGAGAAAAGACAGAGGAAGAGAGAAGAGAAAAGAGAAAAGACAGAGGAAGAGAGAAGAGAAAAGACAGAGGAAGAGAGAAGAGAAAAGACAGAGGAAGAGAGAAGAGAAAAGACAGATTAAGAGAGAAGAGAATAAGAGAAGAAAGAAGAAGAAAGAGAGAGAATCGATTAATTTGTGGTGTCCCTCACAGGGCGTCAAGAGTGATTTCAAGTTGGTTAGCGCTGTCAATACCTTTAATTAAAACTTAATTCGACTCATTACATCCATTAAGTGCCTTTTTAACTAGCAGATAAAATCTGAGCTCAACAAGAAAACCACAACTCCGCAGTAGTCAGGTGAAGGTCTTCGGAAGCTGAAGCCCCAAGCGAAATTTTAAAAAAAATAATTTTGTGCGATCAATTCATAATTGCGTCATTTGGCAGCATCAGATAGTTAAGTTGACTAATTACTGTGTTATTTATTTAGTCTTAAATGTCGTCACTATTCAAATGTGCTAAAATTCCATAAACTAGTTTGGCCAAATATTTGGAAAAAAGTACTCCATGTTCGACCAAATAATTTTCGTTGGTCGTGTTCTCCCTCCCTCACTGACAAGAGAGAAAATTCTAGGTTCTGTTCTGCATCGCTAAGAATATATTGAATGTTTCTATCACGTAGTTGGAGTGCTACATATGGCGTTAGGCAAATTCAGATGGGAAGGTTGATTGCTAGTCGCGCTGTTCATATGCTATTGAAGCAATTTGAATGCCAAGTTTCGGGTTCACCAAGATTTGTAGCAGTTTCAACTAGTGTTCAGCTCCTAATTCATTGCAATGCTGTAAAATCTTGAGAATTCACCACAGAAATGTACTCACTCAACGTTAATTTATTTCCCCCATGTTTTATTACCATAAATGCAAATGATTTATTTGTAATTGCTATAAGCAATACTAAGTAGAAAATCTGTATTTTCTTAACGTAGAAAGATATCTATTTTTTTTCTAGATGTCGAAGTGCAAACTTCCTAAAACCTTTTGGCCACGTGAAGCCCAAATTGTTAAATACCTCGTTTCATTTATGAGCATAAGTATTTAATAAACTAATTTTTAAACTTGTCGGAGAATAGAACTTTCGAGAAACATTTTTCTAGTTTGTAACTCATATCATTCAATTTATTTTTATATAGATTTAATATTTCTCGCCATTAAATATGAGATAAATTAGAAACTATTGCTTCAACAACAAAGCTTGGCCTTTAAGTGAAGAATAATTAAATGCATGTCCTACACTAGAGTAATAACATCTTTATTATTTCTGCACCATCCAATGGCACTTTTCTATATCAAGAAGTTGGCAGTCCTCTTTCGAAGCGTTAATCTTGTCCTGTGGTGCTCGCCTTATTACCTTCGCTGTTGCAATTCGGTTGAACGTTCGTGGTCCTCCTTCAGTATTTGGCGGTGCGCCCTCGAGTGTTAAGAAACGCTACGACAGACTGCCGTGGCAAGGCGAAGGCCACTTTTACAGGTGACACACAGAGAAAGTATTACGCAGGGACTCTTAACTCAACCCAGACACCAGCCGCATTCGAAATAGTGTTCAATTTTAAATGTGCAATTTTATCACACTTAATTTGTATCAGTTTATCATTCAAATGTATATCACTTTATGCGAGATGAATCGTTTGCGAAAATAACGAAATGATAATGAAAGTAAGTCCAAAATATGTGCTAGTGACTCGAATTAATAACTAATATCTCGAAGAAAACTAGTTATCCCGTAAAACGTGCTAATGACCTTATTGTGCACAAACTTATGACAAATTCTTAACGCTTCTTTGAAAAGCCAACGGATGCGCTTAAAATTGAAAAAAAATGCATAATTACATATTTTTGGGGGATGGAATTGTGGATTTTCTCCCTCGAGGGTTTAGAATGTTTCGGTTTCTTAGTACAACCGTATACTCCCAATGAATGTTTATGAAAAATGTATTAATATTGTTTCCCCCAGAAAAGTGTACAAACTCATCTTTAAACATTTCATAAATTATTTCAATTTTTCATTTGTCTTATTATAAATGACATTAATTCAATCATTTTTTAAAACAAAACTCTACCTATTACGTTTAGGCATAGGGTTTCTAATTCTCGTTTAATTTTTTGAATATTATTTTACACTACAATATTCTTTTTCGTGTAACCAAATGAACAATCACAAAAAAGTTAGAGCGCTTCTCGTTATCACTCCAGACCGTTATCCTCTCTGTCAGTGTTCTGCCTTGTTAATACTCGTTTCATAAATATCGTTTTATTACATCAATTCTGCGTAATATCAATATTATATCATTATTTCACAAAACACTATACTAAAAATAATATAATAAAAACAGTATATTTAAATCACGTAGCCAAGTACTTCGTTGGAAACTATACAAGACTTTCTAGAAAAGATAATGGCATCAAAATATAATACAAATTATTAATACTGAATTAATAATTATTAACAATTTGTACATAAAAATATAATGTCTAAAGCTTAATTTGAAATTCCTCTGACCTTCACTTTTGTTGCTGGAAATTTGTGATCGTTAGCTTCCAGATATTTTCTGAAGATCTAAATTTACTGATAGTAATTGCTCTGATTGCAAACTAGTTTTATCGTAACTCCTCCAGCTTGTTACAGCGTTCTCAGGCGGGCATGCAAGACGCTTTGGAACTTTGGGACTTTGCCAATGAGCTGTCAATTAAACCTTCAGAGGTAGACTTCTAAAATGTCTTAACAAAAGAACATAACTCACTATCGGCCTTCAGATATATCACGTTCATACCGAAGACTGGAAATGTAATTTCAGAAAAAAAGATCAAAGATAAGAAAACAAACACTTGATAATGTGTGATTTAATTTCAGAAGGGAGAAAATAGGATAATTTGTCTAATGAACGAACATACATTTTTACTTTGCAGTAGTCATGAATTTTAATTTCAAACTTATTGCGTAAAATGTAGCTTTATTTTTTGTTCAATATCCTACATTTCATGAGTCAAAGAGTGATTTTGTAACCACTTTCACCATTTTTTCTCGAAGGGTTACTACAGGAAGATATTTAATCGTTCATAAATAATTCAGTTCAACAATTCTTAGTTTTGAAAAAATAGACATTTTTATACAGTTTATTAGATGTACGTGCTCATTATTTTACCCGGGACAGAAAGGTGAACGTTTAGGTTTCGGGGAAATAAAAAGGATAATTTTCTAAGTTAAATAATTTAAGATAGATTAAATCTTATATTAATATAGATTAAATCAGATTAATATAGATTGAATATATTAAGATAGATTAAAGATTATTACTTCAATAGACAACAAAACCTACATTTATCAGGACACAGATTTACCTGCTTTGAAGATACTTTTCCGCCAATCATTGCAGAGGAGAAAGCTGCCCAGAATTTCTTGAAGCATCCACACAAAACGCAGACATTATCCGTCCACTGAGGGCCATACGCACGACCTCAACGCGAAAGTTCGTCAGTCCAGCGCGGCGACTTATCAGACACTGGGGAGGTTTTCGTTGAAGGGGTAGGTGGCATTCTGACGTCAGTATTCCCCTCCCCTGAGAACAACCCCCTCGCACTTTCTGGGGTTCCTCTTGGCGAAATTCATTCAACCCGGGAAGTACGAATCTGTAGAAAAGACTACAGCTCGATGATCTGGGACAGGTCGTTTGGGAATTCATTTTAATAATAATCTCATAGTAACTTAGAAGATAATAATAATAAGAAGAAGAAGAATAGGAAGAAGAAGATGGCAATGATTTAAATGAAACACTACCGCAGCAAAGTTCATGACAGCACTGCCGCAGACGTCTTAGCATTTATAATAATTTATGTGAATTAATTATTTTAAACAATAAATCATTATGTTTCACTCAATAACGAATGTGAAGCAAGAAATCTTGGAAGGTCCCGATGTATTATGATCACGTTTAATGCATACAATTTGAACAAACTAGAGATCTGTATCAGGGTATAGAAAAGAAAAAAATACGATTAGTTTGTCTCAGGTGTGTTTATGCATTTATAAGCATCTGGTAAAATACACTCATAGGTGTAGTGCGTAGGTGTACGTTTGGCCCGACCAGTCTTCCAAAGAATCCACTACAGGCTGCCGATGTGCTTGGTGTCAAATACCTTTTGCCTCGCCACGAGAATATTCCGTTCTCGCGTCTCATTGCCGAAGCAAAGTCTTCATATATCCCAAAGTGTTTCCCATGTAGCAAACTGATCAACCATCGTTCGAATTCTTGTAAATGTCGTACGTATTGCTATGCATAAATGTGTGCATATGATTTACATCACCCGTTTTCTTCCTCCCTCTTTTTTAGTTTTTCTCCTTTCTTCCCTTCATTATTTTTTCGTGCTTTTTAATTGGCGTATGATCTCCTGCCTTATTCACCTTGAAGCCAGGCTATGGGCTGATCCTCGTTCCTTAATTTAGCCCCCTCAGGCTCGCAGCTTGATCTGGGAGAGCTTCGGAAGAAGTGCAAATATGCGAAGAATGAACCGACAAAGCTCAATCTGGGTGTAAATACATTAGAGAGAGACTGACAGACAGGCAAATACAAAGAGGGAGAGCCGAGAGTTTAGTATTGTTTCTTTCACCGGATGACCTGTGCTACACCGCCCTCAAATTATTTCTTATTCTTTTCTTCTTCTTCTTCTTCGTCTTCTTCTTCTTCTTCTTCTTCTTATTATTATTATTATTATTATTATTATTATTATTATTGTTATTATTATTATTATTATTATTATTATATTTAGAGATATCAAAATCAATCAATGATGACTTGTTGGACGCTCAAGCCGTCAAACCTTCTCTTCTATCTGACCACGCATATTTCGCTACGTTCCTTTCGCCATCTAGCAGCGAAAGAAGGTATCACCCGGGCGACGAAACAGACAAATAGTAATTTAGCTCAGAGTCTTCTTTTAAGCTTGAGTGTGTTTTACATGACACGTGGGACTATGACAGGGGACAGCCAGCTTTACTTCCTCCAAAGGACCGAAGCGTTCGGAGATTTTTTCGCCCTTAAAAATCCAGGGGATTGATCCGACTTGAACTCGCAAACTTGGAGGGGGGGGTAACAATCCGATTCAGTTACTGTTACACCATCTAAGTCTTAATATTACAATTGTTATCTCGTTAATTTTAGCTTCCTTTCCTTATCCCTCTTTTTTATTTATTTATTTTCTTATACATGTATATACAACTATATATAACAAAGACTGCATTATTCAAAGATGATTCAAAACATCAGAACTATTTTACTCGCAACACTTTATAGAATATTACCACGAATATTATATTTGTTAGTTTTTATTTGTTTTAATTTCCTCGCGATCTCTTCTAACCTCAAACTCTGTCCTCTCCCGCAGGAGCGGCCCGCGTCGCCGGCGCCCGCGGGCTCCGCGGCGACCGCCGCCGCAGCGCCACCGTCGTCGCTGTCTGCGTCTCCGTCCGCCAGGGGCGTGGCGATGGCCGGGCGCGACTTCGAGCTGGTGTTCCTGCGCCAGGAGGACGCCCCGCGCCTGCTCACCTTCCTCAAGCGCTTCTTCTTCCGTGACGAGCCGCTCAACGTGGCCGTACAGCTGCTCGGCCCGCGCCACGACCAGCCTTGCGTGCCTCTCGAGGAATACTGCGCAGAGGCCCTACAGGAGCGTACGTACAAATAAATAAATAAATCAAAGAAAGAAATAAAGAGAAAATTGCCCTAAGTTGGCTCGTGGGCAACGTACTAGCTTCCCTCGGTGCGGTCCTGGGTTCGATTGATTGATTGGTGATTCCAGGCGCGTCAACTGCAAAAGTCGTTAGTAAGTGTAGTGCTTGTATTGGTACGTGGAAGTGATCTCCCCCCACTAGATGGCCAGATTTGGCGCCATCTACCCGTCTTGGCCTGCGGGGTTTTCACCAACTTACTTAATCTCCCATCAGCGGGACATCGCTCTAGCAGACAAGTTCTAAGCTTCTTATCGGTGTGCTGACATGTGTGGTAAAGAAGAGCGCGCGCGCGTGTGTGTGTGTGTGTGTGTGTGTGTGTAAGTAAACGGTGAGGATAGAACAAGGAACAGGAAGGAAAGATCGCGAGCTGTTTGTTTGGGTCCCGCATTTGCTCTCGCATTCCCGCTCTAGCAGGCTTTATTACGTATACGCTACACGTATTACATGCGCATACATAGATCATTGGCGGTGTGCATTGGACTTTTTCCGGAGGGCTTTTTGTCGCCGGAGAACATTAGAAGCAGTTAATGTCCACTGTACATACAAGATTTTATTTCGACATAGTTTTAATGATTCAAATTGATTTATTTGATAATTACCTAATGTTAACTTGAGTAGGTTTGTGTTTTCGTATTTTCCTTCCTTTATTCCCTTCATTAGAGAACATGTAGCATCATTCAACTGTTTTCATATTTCCGTCGTAATCGCTCCGTATCGAAGGCAATAACAAGAAATAACGTGTCGCAGAACAAAACAAAATCTATTTTGTCTCGTCCAATAATTTGTTCAACTTATATTGTCCTTCACTGCTGCATTGCCTCTTACCGGGAGGTCCTAGGCTCGAGTCCCGACCGTGGCAGGATTTTCGATACTAGCTTGTCAGGTCTAATTCAGTTGCTGTCTGGAGCAAAGTTCTAGCGGTCGGCTGCTGTGATCGGTAGATTTCCGTGGTTTCTTCGATCAACACTAGCCGAATGCCGGAGCAATACCCTAATAATCAGGTCGCGATCTTTCCTTCCTCTTCCTTGTCCTATCCTCACCCCTTACACACACATTTACTCTAACACGCTTCTCCCATGCGTGGTGTGAGATCGTTTTTTGCATTTCCTCGTTCTATCCTCACTCCTTAAACACACACATACATGCAATACACTACTACATATGCCTGAAGACTGGTCGTAGGCTTAGAGATTGTCCCGACAGAGGCGGTGTCCCGCTGGTGGAAGATACCTATTTGGGGAAAACCCCGCTAGCCGACAGGTGGATCATCTAAGGGGAATGCTGATGACATTTTGTTTTTAATGTACAAAGGGGATGGAGATCCCACACAGCTTTTTTAAGGGGATCCCTAGTTATTTTGCCTACAATTTTCAATGTACGTTATGTTACTGGCAAAATAAAAAAAACTGTTTGACTTTTTGACTGACTTTAAGTGCTGGGATGGTTCTATTGGAAGGCCCTAGCGTCGGATCTCAGCATCCAGTGGGGGGAGATCGCCGCCACTTCGCGAGGGAAAAAACATGCACTAAACTTCACTCCTCAGCACTTGACGCGCCCGGAATCAATCAATCAACAAAAAGTGCGAAGCCGGCCCGGTGGCCGAGATCGCTGAAGCAGTGGTGGTGTAGCGATCTCGGACCGAAGGGTCGAGAGTTCGAGTCCCACCTCGGGTATGGTTGTATGTGTTTGTCGTTAAAATTCAGTAGTCGCTAATGATCTAGAACTTGATGCAATCTTAAATGTGTGGTCGCGGGGTAGAAGTTCCCAAGTCATTTTTTTTGGCGAAATTGGGTTAAGTACTGAAACTACAAGTATCTACATTTTATTTTAGTGAAACGACCGAATTCAAATGTTGCCTCCTTATCAACAAAAAAGCTTTGGGAAATAGCGTGGAGCGTTGGAAAAAGCGGTGGCTCAATAATCTAACCCTTGTTTTCTCCAAACTACGATTTTTGACATAAGAACTCTGCGGTTACGGGGTAAAAGTTCTCAAGTCGATTTTTGGCGAAATTGAGTTAAGTACTGAAACTACAAGTTAAGTATCTACATTTTATTCTAGTGAAACGACCGAATTGAAATGTTGCCTCGTTCATGAGAAAAAAAGCGTTGGGAAATAGCGTTGAGCGTAGGAAAAAGCGGTGGCTCAATAACCTAACCTTTATTTTCTCCAAACTAAGATTTTTGACATAAGAACTCTGCGGTCACGGAGTAAAGGTTCTTAAGTCGATTTTTGGCGAAATTGGGTTAAGTACTGAAACTAAAAGTTAAGTATCTACATTTTATTCTAGTGAAACGACCGAAATGAAATGTTGCCTCCTTCATGAGAAAAAAGCGTTGGGAAATAGCGTTGAGCGTAGGAAAAAGCGGTGGCTCAATAACCTAACCTTTATTTTCTCCAAACTAAGATTTTTGACACAAGAACTCTGCGGTCACGGGGTAAAAGTTCTTAAGTCGATTGTTGGCGAAATTGGGTTAAGTTCTGAAACTAAAAGTTAAGTATCTACATTTTATTTTAGTGAAACGACCGAATTCAAATGTTGCCTCCTTATCAACAAAAAAGGGGAATAGCGTTGAGTGTAGGAAAAAGCGTTGGCTCCATAATCTAACCCTTGTTTTCTCCAAACTACGATTTTTGACATAAGAACTCTGCGGTCACGGGGTAAAAGTTCTTAAATCACTTTTTGGCGAAATTGGGTTAAGTACTGACAATACAAGTTAAGTATCTACATTTTATTTTAGTGAAACGACCGAATTCAAATGTTGCCTCCTTGTCAACAAAAATGCGTTGGGAAATAGCGTTGAGCGTAGGAAAAAGCGTTGGCTCAATAATCTAACCTTTATTTTCTCCAAACTAAGATTTTTGACATAAGAACTCTGCGGTCACGGGGTAAAGGTTCTTAAGTCGACTTTTGGCGAAATTGGGTTAAGTTCTGAAACTAAAAGTTAAGTATCTACATTTTATTTTAGTGAAACGACCGAATTCAAATGTTGCCTCCTTGTCAACAAAAAAGCGTTGGGAAATAGCGTGGAGCGTTGGAAAAAGCGGTGGCTCAATAATCTAACCCTTGTTTTCTCCAAACTAAGATTTTTGACATAAGAACTCTGCGGTCACGGGGTAAAGGTTCTTAAGTCGATTTTTGGCGAAATTGGGTTAAGTACTGAAGCTACAAGTTAAGTATCTACATTTTATTTTAGTGAAACGACCGAATTGAAATGTTGCCTCCTTCATGAGAAAAAAGCGTTGGGAAATAGCGTTGAGCGTAGGAAAAAGCGGTGGCTCAATAATCTAACCCTTGTTTTCTCCAAACTACGATTTTTGACATAAGAACTCTGCGGTCACGGGGTAAAGGTTCTTAAGTCGATTTTTGACGAAATTGGGTTAAGTTCTGAAACTAAAAGTTAAGTACATTTTATTTTAGTGGAACGACTGAATTCAAATTTTGCCTCCTTAATGAGAAAAAAGCGTTGGGAAATAGCGTTGAGCGTAGGAAAAAGCGTTGGCTCAATAATATTTAACCCTTGTTTTCTCCAAACTAAGATTTTTGACATAAGAACTCTGAGGTTACGGGGTAAAAGTTCTTAAGTCGATTGTTGGCGAAATTGGGTTAAGTTCTGAAACTAAAAGTTAAGTATCTACATTTTATTTTAGTGAAACGACCGAATTCAAATGTTGCCTCCTTATCAACAAAAAAGGGGAATAGCGTTGAGTGTAGGAAAAAGTGTTGGCTCCATAACCTAACCCTTGTTTTCTCCAAACTAAGATTTGTGACTTTTACCCCGTGACCACAGAAATAACAAACAAACGTGTTGATCGTGCGTGTGTGTGTGTGTGTTGCAGCGCTGAGCATCGCGGCGGTGTCGCCGTCCACGGGGGAGCTGCTGGGCGTGTGCCTGAACGGCAGCAACGCGCCGGGCCACGCGGACGAGGCGCGGGAGCGCGCCGCCGCCTGCCCGCACCCGCGCTTCCGCAAGATCCTGCGCCTGCTGGCCGAGGTGGAGGCGCGCGCCGACCTCTTCGCGCGCTTCCCGGGCCTCGGCCGCCTGCTCGAGGTGCGCGTTCTCAGCGTGGACGGCGCCTGCCGCGGACTCGGCATCGGCACCGCGCTCCTACGACGCACCAGGTAAGTTTACTCCCTGAAACTCGTGGACCAATTGAAAAATTGTTCCAGATTGTCAGTGTATGTTTCTTAATAATAATAATAATAATAATAATAATAATAAGAATAATAATAATAATAATAATTAAATACAAGAGTTTGGAAATCGAGATCAGCCGAATGTGGGGCGTAAAAGCACAGGTCGTCCCGATAGTTATCGGAGCTCTGGGATTTGTTCCGCAAAATTTGAGTAAGAACTTGTCTAAACTCCCTGGTAATTCAAAAGACTGGGAAGTGCAAGAAATCGCTTTGTTTGGAACAGCCCACATTTTGCGCAAAGTATTGTAGAGGCACTGATAGTCACTGGATCTGCTCCTAAGGTAGCTGGTTACAACCTGGAGTAGATTTTATATTCAGCCGACTCATAACATCTTTAGTCGTGATGTAGTGGAATAATAATAATAATAATAATAATAATAATAATAATAATAAAAAATGTCTTTATTTCTGGCGAGGCTCAGGCCATAAGGCCTGCTCTTCCGCTTAACCACAATTTTACTCCCTAAAACTTGTAGACCAATTGAAAACTTGTTCCTGATTGTCAGTGTATGTTTCTTAATAATAATACAACTTATCCAATTTTATTTGTGACAATCCTTTATTGTTCACATTTGCACGCAGTGTTCTGTGTGCAAATGTGAACAATAAAGGACTGTCATATATAAAATTGGATAAGTTTTATTATTACTTATTATAAGTTTTATTATCACTTATTATAAGTTTTATTATTACTTATTATAAGTTTTATTATTACTATTAAAATGTATCCAATTTTATTTATGACAATCCTTTATTGTTCACATTTGCACGCAGTGTTCTGTGTTATAAGTTTTATTATTACTATTAAAATGTATCCAATTTTATTTATGACAATCCTTTATTGTTCACATTTGCACGCAGTGTTCTGTGTGCAAATGTGAACAATAAAGGACTGTCATAAATAAAATTGGATAAGTTTTATTATTACGTATTATAAGTTTTATTATCACTTATTATAAGTTTTATTATTACTTATTATAAGTTTTATTATTGCTATTAAAATGTATCCAATTTTATTTATGACAATCCTTTATTGTTCACATTTGCACGCAGTGTTCTGTGTGCAAATGTGAACAATAACGGACTGTCATAAATAAAATTGGATAAGTTTTATTATTACTTATTATAAGTTTTATTATCACTTATTATAAGTTTTATTATTACTTATTATAAGTTTTATTATTACTATTAAAATGTATCCAATTTTATTTATGACAATCCTTTATTGTTCACATTTGCACGCAGTGTTCTGTGTGCAAATGTGAACAATAAAGGACTGTCATAAATAAAATTGGATAAGTTTTATTATTACTTATTATAAGTTTTATTATCACTTATTATAAGTTTTATTATTACTTATTATAAGTTTTATTATTACTATTAAAATGTATCCAATTTTATTTATGACAATCCTTTATTGTTCACATTTGCATGCAGTGTTCTGTGTGCAAATGTGAACAATAAAGAATTGCCATAAATAAAATTGGATAGGTTTTATTATTAATTTTACTCAGAGGCGTATCTAGGTGTTCAGGTGCCCATGGCAAGCAAAGAATTTGTGCCCCTGTCAGGATACTGCAAATTAGTGTTCTTTTTATTTGTTTTATTGGGCGTACTCTAAATAGCGCCCCTTACGAGTGGCGCCCATGGCACGTGCCATGTCCACCATATCGTAGATACGCCTCTGATTTTACTTCCTGTATTGCTAATTTCCAATGCACGAAAAAAAGCCTGTGTTAATACACAATGCGCAAAGAAATATGTAGATTAGGAATTGGCAATGCACGGAGAAAATTTTATTGCTAGTTTCCAACGCGCCCAGAAATTTTTATTGCTAATTTCTAATACGCGCTGTACTGCTAATTTCCAATGTGGGAAGAAATATATAGATAAGGAATTTGCAATTCGCGAAGAAAATATTATTGCTAGTTTAGAACGCGCCCAGAAATTATTATTGCTAATTTCTAAAACGCTCGGAAACTTTTATTGCTAATCTCCTGTGCGCGTAGAATTTTATTGCTACTTGCACACAGAATTATTAATGCAAGTTTTCAATGTGCGCAGATTTTTGTTTCTATTTTCAATTCCTGCAGACGTTTTTTCTAATAATTTCCAAATCACGCTGAATTGTTTGTTGCTAATTTCCAATGCTAGTAGAAATTTTGATTGTTAATTTCTAATCCGCGCGGGAAAATTTATTGCTAATTTCCATTGCGCGCAGAAATTTTAACGAGTGAATAATAGCCATTCTACGCGAGTAGAAGACTATATTTTCTCTACTACTTTGAAATTGATATTTTAAAAATATTCAATGGGTGCCTTAACCTCAACACCAACTCGCATACTGTTTCGTGGCTCATCGGTCTTACGACAGTTGCGACCAGCCGCGGCAGAGCACGCAGCGCCTCTGTAGGCGACTGCGAGAACCCTTTGTCGTGATATAATGAACTAAGACGAATGCGATTGGTCGACAGCCTGCGAAATAGTACATTATGAAACGATCATGTAATGATGGGTATTAATACACGAGTGTGAAATTACGATACGAACGAGTATCGTAAACTTCACACGAGTGTATTAATACCCATTACATCGAGTTTCATACGGTACTTTTTCTACGACTTATGGTAACTTTTATAAGTTAAACTTCGCCACTGAATCGTTTCGTCGCAGTCGACATGCAAGATTCAGCCAAGGCCACCTAGCGGACACCTCACTACCCTACACCCGCAGGTGGCTGTGTTTTACCAGAGCGCCGGCGAGTGACTACAAAAGTTGTGGCAATAATATTCCGACGTCTGTATTTTCGCATTTTCTCTCATTTCTGGAAACGTCAACACCATCAGAAAGAACCACCATTCACTAAATATTTTAAACTAAAGAATTGGCTGGTCTTTTAAGGACAACCACACAGCAGCAGCAAATAACGCAAAATGACTTGCGTTCAGATCTTAACCTCACTGAAAGTTCTCTTCAATAACTATCACTGCGCTAGTCAAATAAGATCAAAGTGAAATTACGATCCAATTTATTTTTAATAATATTTCATGTAAAAATTATTACTAATAAAATGAATTAAAACTGAGAAGCTTAATATAATATTAAAAGCAATTTTAATATACACACTCGAACGAAACATTTACTGCAACGATTCTCACTGATTAATGAAGCGACAATACTTGGTTTGTAAGCGTCTCTGTGATTGGTCAAGAACCTGTAACATAATGAAAACTGTATCGAAATGACCATCATTATGCAACTGGTTGCAGCCATCCAAAGACAGCGTTATACAATGGGAGTAGAAAAATAATATTCTCGCACGGCTTGTGGAATCATCATTACTGCATCCGACAAGGTGCAGAAATGTATACATTCCGAAGTAGTCGTAGAGAAACCTCTTTCTCACCTCTCTTTTCCCCTCTCCCCCCCCCCCCATCACTGGCGCCGGTGCGGGAGTGTAAAGTGGTGGACGCTGTAACGTCGCACTCTGCCAACACTTTTTCTTGTTGCATCTGACGTTACAATTACTGTAACTACTTATTTTATTTTAAGTAGTAACACTTCAATTCTCATTTTATTTTAGTTTTATTTTAAATTTCTTGTACAATGTACTTTAATATATGGTACCTTCTCACTTTGTACAATTATAACTTACACATTTCTTTAGAGGAACACGTTTTACGTTCAATTCTCTCTCTATTTGTCATCAATCTATCGGTTGCTAACCTAATTCTCTAACAAGCTAGGTACATCTTCTTTACCAATAACGATGTAAAAAAATGTAAATAAAGATTGGAATTGTACGAAACGTCCCAACGCGCGCGTGTGGCAGGGAGCTGGCGGCGGAGCACGGCTTCCCGCTGGTGCGCTGCGACTGCACGTCGGCCTTCTCGGCGCGCGCCGTGGACCGCCTGGGCTTCTACCCGGTGTGCACGCTGCCCTACGACTCCTACCTGGGCGACGACGGCCGGCCCGTCTTCCAGCCGGAGCCCCCGCACACGCAGGTGAGGATTCAATTGAAGCGATGCCCTATTTTTTTATACTTGCTCTCTGAATCTGAATCAGTGAAATTCTTACTGATTCGATCAGTGAGACCCGCAGTCACTGATATCTTCAGTCGAAATGGGTAGTTTCGCTGACAATCAGCGAATATGCGAACCTTTTCATAATGACCGCCAGCATTTCACTGGTCGGTCAGTGGTAAAAGTGCCTCGCCACCATCGCTCACTGATCGTTCAGTCGTCTTCACTGATTCAAACAGTGAAGTTTCACTGATTCAAAAAGTGGACCCAATTTTCACTGATTTGTTCAGTACAATTCACTGATTGTCAGTGGCAGGGTTATAACTGACACCATCAGTGAATAGTCACTGTCGATCAGTAGTTTTTCACTGATTCCGACTGAGAGAGTGGGGTTTTATTTCTTGGCGCTTGAGGGCTTGTCTTCACGATGGAATATCACAAGGCATTTCGCGTCTTTCTCGGCCGTGCCGCTAGGAGTCGCATGATCGCCAACTCTGCTACTCCTAACGGCACGACCGAGAGGGACGCGAAATGCCGATAGGTATTCCATCCTGAAGACGGGTCCTCACGCGCCAAGAAATAAAAACCCAAGTATACGTGACGAGACTCAGGCCATGAGGCCTGCTCTTCGGTCTGACAACGCACATTTTGTTACGCTCCTTTCACCATCTAGCGGAGAAAGAAGGTATTACTCGAGCGACGAAACAGGTCGATTTTGATTTTAGCTCAGAGGCTTCATTTAGGCTTGATGATATTTTGGATGCAGTAAACCTACTACATGGGACAGTTGGCTTTACTTCCCCTCCGAAGAAAGGCGTACGAAGGATTTTCCCCTCGAGACCCCTCAGTCACTCCGCGTCATTGATGATATCGTGTTTCCGGATATGTCTAGATCGCTAGCCCTGTAAGTGCAGTGTATGCTTTGGGGTGGGGAGATTTTTCACCGCTGGATGGTGAGACTCGGCGTCGACCTCCACGTCGGCTAGCGGGTTTTCTCCGTCCAGGGAGGCGCCACCCCCCGCTGGGAGAAGCTCTCAGCTCCCGACATACGTCGTAATGTAGTGCATGTAGGGGAAGTTTGTGTGTAACGGAAAGAAGAGAGGCGAGAATGAGGAAGGAAAGATCGCGCGCGACACGAGGACCGTTTGTTAAAGTACTGCTCCTGCATTCGTCGGGTATTGCTCCGAAAAATCGTAGAAAACTACTGTACAAAATCCGCCATCGCACCGTCAGGGCTCAAACCCCAGGACTTCTCGTTCAGAGATCTTTTAGTGGCAACGGATGTTGACCCTAAGCCATTTTAGCCAAAATTCATTACCCGATATTTATCTTGCGGTTTATTGGGTACATAATGTCTCAGAATAAATTGAACAAACTTCTTAAGGGGGGGGCGAAGATTATCATATTTACCAATGAACATACGGTAGGAAAATCTCGGTCATGGAAGTTAAACGTGCGTCATGTGCCCCTGACTGGTAGGCAACCCACCGCGCACTGGTGTTTTGCTGGCCACGTTCTGACACGAGATTTCGTGATCCAGCCAAAATACTCGTACAACAAAGACGAGGCACGGCTGTCAGACGAAGTAACACGTCATTCATTGATTATTTCGTGTTTCCAGTCGCGTCAACTTCTATGGGCATTAGTCCTGTATGCGTAATCCATGTTCTTGTAACAAAAGGTGGAGGTGATACACGGCAACTTACAGGTTTTCCCTCAATCTGATGCCTCCCTTCGCCCCAGCCGGGACAAGCTGTAAGCTCCCAGCCAGTCCCCCGGTATGTGTAGTAGTGTAGTGCATGTGAGTGTAAGTATGCGTACGTAAAGCGTGAGGGCGAGACAAGGAAAAGGAAGGGAATATTGCGAGCACTCCACGGCCCGTTTGTTACGCATGGACTTCAGCATTGGTGTGGGTCGAAAATAAAACACGGAAAACTACCGAACAGAGCAGCCGGCCGCTAGAATTCTCCTCCAGACAGCGGCTGAATTCGACCTAGCTGATAAGCTAGCGTCGAAAATCCGCCACCGTCGCCCCCCCCCCCCCCCCCCGATCAGAAGCAGCGCAGTCACACCAGTTGATGCCCTGAGCCACCTCATCCATGCTCTCGTGCTTCGCGAGCGAATATTCAGTTCTCAGAGAAGGAAGCAGGGGAAGCTTCAAAAGACAGCTGTAAATTGTGCCCAGTTAACTAATTTTCATGATGCAATGATAATTCGAATGCAGTTTAAAATGAGTTATAATGCAGTTTTAAGTCTGTTTTCATAATGTAAGGTAGCTTTGAAAAAATGTTTGCTATCGTGCGAAAACATGTTCCTACCTTTAAAAAAACACATGAACGATGGAGAGAGGATGATGAAAACAAAATATTTTCACATTTGTGTAATAATTATTAACATCAAAATATAAATGAATGATTAAAATAATCCAAAATGTGTTGCTTGAAACATTATATAAAATGAATGCAAAATTTAACCTTATTTTGAATGATGATTACTTTAATTAATTATACATTTTCCCCAAAATATCAAAGCAAATGCTTAAGGTGGTATTACCAATTAAGAAAGGGAAATATGTGAGGAAGGCTTTCCATTTCCCCTTTCTGAGAAACTACTGCTGTTTAAAAATATGCCACAAAATTTGTACATCCAAAATTACTGTTAAAGTTTTCAAATTCTCTCTTGCTCATCATGTGTTGTGTGATGTGCCCTCCTGATTAATAACTGAACATCACAGCATTCTTTTTGTGCCATGCTGCACTAATAAGTCTCATCAGTTCTCTGCCTAACTGATATTGCCTGGCCTCTCATCATATTCATATTGGCCTCTGGCTCCTGGCCTCTCATCATATTCATCAGATATTTTAAATGTTCTGGAACCCTCCTGTAATATGCTATGACCATACAACCTTAGGAGTGCACAAGAGTCCTTGCCCTCCCCCCTTGAAATTTTGAATGATGTTCTACAAAACAATACATAATTTCTGTAAAAATGATTAAGTCCTGATTTTCCTATTAATTAAACTGACAATTCGGGGCATTAATACAAAACTCGAAAGAGATTCCCTAAACCATCTGGCAACTCTGCGAATTCTTCAACATAAAATCAATTTTATTCGTTTATCAACTATATTGCATCTTTTAAGTAATAATTTCATTATCATTTAGTACATTTATTGCCTAGTAAACTATTGCATATTTTAAAAAATGTTAACGGAAAAGGGGGCCCAGAGAAGCCCAGATATATTGTTATCACCTTTTTATTTTAGGCTGCACACATCTATGGCTACTACCATTATGTATTTTTATTATAAATCTTAAAGAAATATTTGTTTTATCCACAGGTCTCCTGTTATGTGTATAAAGTTTAACAAGAAGAAGGCACAAAATGTTCACATCTCTTTCTTCAGTTGTCTTTCAAAGTAACAAACCAAGAATGGCTCCACTACAAAGTGTGAAACATCGCCAGTGAGGTTGTGAAGAAAAATGGCCTCACAGTGAAGAGGCTCTGAAAAAACTCTTGCCTAAATGTTGGTGTAGTAACTAACACTCGTTATGTGGTTGGACTCAATGTGTTTTGGGTATTTTCACAAGTGTGGGTGTCAAGATTCAGAGAATTCATTTACTGTTCATGTGACTTCATTACTCAATGTCTTCTGAGAAATTCATCTAAATAACAGTTGTTTGAGAAAGAAATATTGATAAATTTCTCCACTCATGAAATGAAGTTGGTTCCAATTTCCTCTTTGTCTGCGTGTATTTTGCCAAAATTGCCCTGATAATTTCAATTGATTTTTACTTGGTGACAAAGTAAAATAGTTTTAACATGCTTGTATTTGATAAGCATATCATCTCATCATTTCTCAAAGCTTTTTCAACCAAATTTCTCTTTTGTTAAATTCAATAAGTTCTTCTGATCGCTATTGTGTTTATCCAGTTAGAATTGAAAATTAGAAGTCCTTATTTGAGAATCAAACTCTAGACAAGGTGCTTAGAAAGCAATCATGACTCAAAAGAGATTCATATTAAAATTGACACTCTACATATAAATACTTCATGTGATTTTTATGTAGTTTAAGTCAGAAGTTTTTAAAATTTCTGAAAGTTAACTAACAAGTAACCCAAAAATCATTATTTCATTTGAGCGATTAGGTTTCTCCTTGGTCAATTTAAGAATTTTTGAATTCATCTTTAATTTTTTTTTATCTTTCCCTCAATATTTTTTGTATATTGGCATAGAGAGTGTTGGTTGCATATTTCAAATATTGAATTTCTAATTAAAATTAAATTAGATGCAGTAATACCCTGTAATAAGTGTTCAAAAATTTTCTATTGAATTATGATCCTTTTTTGGAAGAAAAAAATCATCATAAATAACAGAGTCACATGAGGAGAGTACAAACAAAAGATTTCTTACAATGACTTCATCACATCAGAATCAGTTTGAGAAATTTTAACCTTAGACCTGACCAGTAATATTTCCACCAGTTACCATGGTTTGCAAGAATTCAAACGAAATTCAAAGAGGACAACAGCATTCAGCTCCCACAAAATACTCAGAGATCTATAACAAAACACTGTATTTGAATTACCTGAATCTTCATGTTTACCAGGGAGGTGAAAACTTATTTATCAGAGACAGGTTATTGCAAAATACTACCTGACAACTTTTCATTATTTGACACCAAATAAAACATGTTTATTTTTAAATTTTGACAATTTTTTTTATTATAAAACATTTGTTTTCTCAATATCCATCTTTCACTTCAAACGTTCCAATTTAATTTGCAGTAACTTGTGTCTTCATGAATATTTAAGTTGGAAAACACCATATCACAAATGAAATCAACTTGAGAGAATGTACAGCTAGTCAAAACATGAATAAAAAAATAATAATAATAATTGAATGGAGTTCAAACATTATTCCGGCCATAAGATTTGATCTGTGATGTAGTGTTTAATAAAACACTTCTTGATTTGGTTGTGTTTAAAAACTGAGCAGCTCTTGTTTATTGTTAAGGTGTTTGTTGGATATTATGCTAACCATGTTATAATGATGTAGTTCAATGTATTCTATTATTCTATATACAAGTGGCGTTGGTAGTCAATTACAGCACAAACTGTATAATTGTTGGGAATGGTAGCACATCACTGAAAACTTTGTTGCAAGTTGTTTTCACTGTCTGCCAAAACTAATACGATCTCATAAAGCACTATGAAACTTAACGCAAACAATGCAGGTTGTGCATTGATAGGCAATAATATTGTTTTGGGACAAATCCAGTCATTCCATATGGGGCTTTTAACGAAGGCCTGCTTATGAATCTAATGTATAAAAATAAATTACAGTGATGGAAATAATATTGTTAAATTATTTTCAAACATATTTGTTACATCTAATACAAAGTTTGTTCTCAGAATGCTGACCTTCAACAAACTGTGCATACACATGGCAAAAACAAAATATCTTGTTCATTTTCTTTTATTTTCTTCTCTTACCCATATTTAATTACAGATAAGTGTTTCATAACTCCATGAATGGTTCGGTACAAATATAATATGCATAATAAAAATAATATGCATATTAAAATAGGGGAAAGAAATGACAGAATTGTTTATTTCATGGTTTCAACATTATAGAACTTAAGATATATCAACCCCAAGACACATACTTAGGAACATCGAATTAAAAAGAACAATACCTCCAAATGTGTGCATTGAATGGTTATCTAGCTTAATGTTCCCAAAGTGATTAGGAATAATCAATAAATATGTGCAAAACATGTATGTGCTGTACACTACAAAGTTAGCCATTATATCTTAAATGTTAAAAGACATGTACAATTCAAAGTACAATTTTACATTTGAAAAATATGGAATTTTTCAATCCTCCCAATTGTTTATGAATGTTTCTTGTCATAATTAAAAATAATTTACTATTAAGTTCACATAGTTTATAAACTTTCAAAGTATACACATTTTAAAATTAATTTGAAAAATTTCATACTTTTCAATACATTTTATACTGTGGGGTGGATCCCACATATATTTCCTGAAAGACTTGAAATGTTTATTAGTGTTGGTGGTGTAAAGATGTGATGTTTAATAAACCAGGACCTCTTATCAAGGCCTCAGAACGAGTCACCGAATTATAGTTCAGAGAAATGCGCACAATTTTTTCTATATAAGTAGAGAAGCATTCCAGTGTTATTTCTCATATAAAATCAACCCTCATCAATGTCAGATTATAATTTCTTCAATTTCAATGCCCTTCTGATTTACAGCAAATGTTTTGAAATTATTCTGAAAGCAGTACATATTCAAAGATGCAAGTAAATAATAAAAGATAAATCATTACATCAACAAACTTTTCAAATGATTATCAAAAACTCTAATTAATAAATTTCTCCTTTATTGCAAATTCACAAAAAATTTCTTTAGAAAAAATTAAGTTTTACTGATTATGTTAGAAGAAATTATGGCATGACAATGAATTTCACAATTCCAATATTCTCTTTGGACTTTGTGTTAATTACTTCCTACAATATTTCAATACAACCTGTTTTTCTGGATTAATTAACTGGTTACTTGGGTGTTACTTTAAAACATGTAATATGGGTATGCACCGACAAACAAAATTTATTCTGAATATTTCACAAACACATGTATGTTTTTTATGCATGAATTACAAAAATAAAGGTGACTGATATGTTACAACTTTCTAATTAATCCCTGATCCTGTATGTTTTTCTTTCCCCTATATCTCCCTTATTGAATCACTGGCGATGCAAGTTTGACCTATCTTTCTTGATTCTATGATTAACTGAGTTTTTCCTTTGAATTGTATAAGAAGAAAAAAAATCGTATCTTCATGCATTTACTGGAACGTTCATGAATGTTTTCTTTCAAAACCATTCAAAAATTTGTTGTATCCCTCAAGGAAGGAAGGAAACAAAGAAAGAAAAAAAGATACATAAATAAAGAATAATATTTTAAATTTGTATTTTGCATAGTTCTTGATATTTTCATTGAAGTAACTTTCCAATTTGTATGCTTTCATTGCATAGTATACAGTAGGCTGATCTCTTACACAATAAACCTGAACAGAAATGATTTGCTACAGATGAAGAGGGTTAAAAAGAAAATAATGTTGCATTCTTAACCAGAATAACATAACTCTTTAAACTTATTTCTAGAAAACTCCAAAATAAATTATGAAGGCCAAATCACAGACTACTTCACTTCTATTTATGTATAGTAAGTGTAGGGATATATCCTACTCAAGTTGCAATAGTAATAATGATGACAACATGACAATTATAGAATTACAACAGAGAATAAATATAACTGAATAATCAAGATGGTCTAAATTCTGTTCATACTTTCAAAGAAAGCTGAATGAGGGGAAAAAAATTATGTTCTGGGTACTATTTTTTATAACCGATTGTTATTTATGTAACAGGTAATTTTAATGCTCATACTTGGTTTGATGAAATGTAAATTTGTTACAAATAGTTAACTTTTGAGTATGTTTTTATAATGCAAGTTATCTTGTGTGCTGTGTACATCACTATACACCCCAACTTTTACAGGAGGCATCAACTAAAACCACAACTATTTTGATTTTAATTTTAACTTGTTTCTTTCTTAATCAATAGTTGGTATTTGATTGGTCTTATCTGCTGATCCCTTCTTTCACTGAACAATAAAAATTAATTAATTTGCTTTGAGTTTCTGGATTCAACAAAGGACGGTTGTGAAGGCTGGATAAAAACAATAAGTAGATGTTGCCCTATTTGGAACACAAAATATTAATAGGTATTCTTTTTGAAAACCAATAATGATAATGAATCTTTCCTTTTTCTTTTCTTGATGAAAATTCGTATGGTATTTCCCTTTCAGTCCTTTTCAAGGATTTAAGAAACACAAGTAGTCATAAAGTATACCCTTTTGGGTGACATTGGAACATGTGTTACAATCACGTGTACACTAAACTCGGTCAATGCTACTTATTAGTTCTTCTGTCTCCTCCGGTATTACCGGGACTGATTGCTACTGTGGATTCACAATATAGGTGTAGTGGATGGACAGTAAGGTGACCAGATCTTAAAAACCAAAAAACAGGACATTGTGACATTTCCTTGACTAAGAAAATGGGACAAAATAGGACACATAGTGCATAAAAAATACACTCATTTGTTTTATTTGCACTTTTATTCTTTATAAAGTTGGCCCATATTCCTGGTTTAAGATTGCTTACTATGTCATGCAGAAATTCACAGAAGCAGAAGTTTCAGATTATTGAATTTCTAAGTAACGATATCAATAAAGCATATACAAGCTCAAATGACACAATAGCTCATTTTCCCTTTCTAAAACCACCACTGAATATCTGCCTTCTTGAGTTCAATAGTCTGTGAAACACTTTTACGATGTGTATGATCTACTTGCGTTTACTTTTTTAAAAACGAATGCACACCCAACGGAATACATAATGGTAAATTTAAAATTGTTGATAGCACTTTATGCCGATAAGGCATTGTCACAAAAACATGACACTTAGGCATACCGGCTTCCTTTAAAAAAAATACGAGACAGAGACTCAAAAAAAGGTACTGTCCTGGTTATATAATACAGGATGTCTGGTCACCGTAGCGTTCAGGTGTTTTGCTACCAAGGGTGTAGTCTGATGACAACCTATACTTGTGCCTGAGCAATGATGGCCCTGCGGGCTATGCTAGTCACAGGGGACAAGTCCACTTGATAATAGGAACCCACAGGCTGGATTGTTGTGAGAAATGGAAATGGGGCAAAAGCCAGGACAGTCCTCTTGGGAAATGCATCAGCCTCAGCCTTTGGAGAGAGGAGGGGGAGAAATTGCAAAGATATGAAGATGTGAGAGAGAGCATTAGAAAGATAATGATAATGTGGTAAAGAGGATTAGAAAGATATGAAGATACAAGAGAGAGAGAGAGAGAGAGAGAGAGAGAAACAGTATTAGAAAGATATGACAATGTATTAAAGAGGATTAGAAAGAAATGGAGATGTGAGAGAGATTAAGAAAGGTATGAAAATGTGAGAGAGAGAATTAGAAAGATATAAAGATGAAAGAGAGGGGATTAGAAGGAAGAAGAAGAGACCTCTACCAAAAAGGGAGAGATATACTTATAAACATCAAAATGTATGTGTCACCAAAATTTAGAGAAACTTTAAAATTTAGAGATACTTTAAACAAAATTTTATTAGCAAAATAATTCCAAAAATTCTTTTACATGATATATGAAGTACCTCTATGCACTTTTCTCATTCAATGTGCCTCCCTTTAGCTTCAGTAACAGCTTTCAACCTCATTCTTAAGTGGCTGCCTCAATGGCAGTCCTTAGTAACATCACGTTTAGAGTTCTAGAGTTGTTGAAGACCCCACTATGCTCCATTTGTAGTAATCTGTAAATTTTAAATCAGGACTATTGGGAGGCCAAAATTCCTTAGATCAACACTTTAAAATTGTCACACACCCAGTTTGTACCAAATGGCTTATGCAGACCAGGGCACCATCTTCCCGAAAAAATATGGAGTTTCAAACATCACTGTTTGCATCCAGTTTGACTGACCTGGACTCTCAAAAATCAGCAAGCTCTTTTGACAAACTTCAGGGGTTCTTCACATTGAGTTCATTAAGCAATTCCTCACTGGCACACTGGAATCTTTGTTTGACAGTTCTGATGCCAAATATCTTGTTACACATAACCTGTGGCTTTTAGATATTTAAAGAGAATCAAATTATCTCTGCTCCTGAACACTCAGCCCTAAGGTCTCTGAAAATCATTTTGTACCTTTATCACACTCCACTCTTTGTTTCAACATTGTGGCCATTTTGAAATTACAACTATATACTAGAAACATTAGGTACTGCAGAGCACCAAAAATGCCAGCTTGATGGAAGAATTATGTGAAGGGAAAATTAAATTTAAATTTGTCGAAATCTAGGCGACACATCCTGTAGTCATGAGAGAAGCCATTAACCAGTTGCACCGCACTTATTGCTCATAACTGATTGGAACTAATTAATGAATTGTGAAACAATCTCAGATGTTACAAGAAACTCCTGAGATAAGATAAACAAAGCAACAAAGAAATCTTAATTTCTAACATGATATATCAAATATTTTGTGACAGTGTTGTACGCAGAACACCAACACAACTATTTAATAGTTGATAACAATTTTCTAAGTCTCCTACAAGAATGAACACCTGAGCACCTATACAAACACTCATGCCTCCCATGGACTCCCATAGACACAGCCACAACTGCACACCAAAGTTTTTGGAGAATAAACAAATTGAACTCTATTCATGAGTTTCAAAAATTACTTATGGGGGGGAAAAAAAATTAAAATATTTCTAAAAATAAAACTCTATATTTACAACTTTCAGTTGCTATTTACATCAAGTTTTAAACATTTTGGATGCTTCCATGAAACAGGCACAAAACAATCGCTTTTATATCAAAATTCCTCTTGTCATGAAAAAACAACTGTCCTGATCCAATAATGCAAATACTTCACCATTCCATGTTGCAATCCTAGAAGGAAATAATGTCATTAAAGTCACAACCTTTTCTTTTGTTTTTTAATTAAGTACTTATGAAATACAAATATGAAATATTTATTACCATTGTATACCTAATAATTTATTACATTCTTCAACCATATTAAAAATATTTTTCTAAGTATGTTTAATAAACAAACAATAAAATAATTTTTCACAAATCTTCCTATTTTACCAAAACCTACAAAAAACAAAGTCAGCAAAGATAACACACATCAGCAAGTTGATCTCTAATTGAAAATGTGTTTACACATAACAGAAGGTTAATTATTAAAACACCAGCTCAAACTTAAATTCTATCCAAAATTTTTACCGAAAACTAAACCACAAAGAATAATAGTTATTCTTTGGTTGTTTTAAATTTTAATACTACAAAAGTATCACAGTAACAAAACATTCTTCAATAAATTAATTATCAAAAAAAGAATTTCTATATCTTCCTGATGGAGATAAAAGAAAACCAATTTGTGTTAACTTTCTCTGATAAAAGATAATTTTTTGGAAGTCTTGAATAAGGAAGACCTGTCTTCTTAAAAGATACAAATTCCCAAATTGCAATTACATTAGCAAGGTGTCAACATGGATAATCATGAGGGTAGGTCAATAAAAGTCAGTTATTATTACAATGCCAATGTTTCAGCCATTTATTTAGCCTGCTTCAGGGCTATAAATATACAATAGATACCAATAACCTATTAAAGGCAAAAATAACAATAATAATTATTATCTGTAATTACAAGCTATTAGAAGTTGTTATTGTAATTACCAGTTGTTATCTTTGCCTTTTTTTTTTGTAGCAAAATCTAGTTTCAACATGCCTGTTCTCCTATGTAATGACAAATCGTATTAACCAATTGCACTACCTGTATATTTATCTTGTATTGTTATTGTATATTTATAGCACTGAAGCAGGCCAAATAAATGGCTGAAACATTGGCATTGTAATAATAACTGACTTTTATTGACCTACTACCCTCACGATTATCCACATTATATTTATAATACGAGGTCAAGATCAACAGAACAAGGTGTCAACATATCTGACCTACTGAAATTCCACAACTTTTCCAATGACAATATGATGAAGTGTCATAAACCCTGCATCACCTCCTACTAAAATTATTACGTGCATTAACACAATTCTTACTATTGTTACCATTTTGTTCATAGTGTGAAGTTCATGGATGAATATGTATTCTTAATTGATTTTATTATTTCATTGTTTGAAATTATTTTTAAAACTTGTTTAGAACTCTAGATCTATTTAAACATGACTCTGAAGTCTTAACACTCCTTGTTGATTCACTTTGCCAACTAATCATCAAAAATCACCCTGTCAACCAGCTTGTAAAGTATTCAAGTCATAGTGCTATATTGACATTGATTATGTTCACCCAGCCTCAAGTACTAGGAACTGGAAAGGCTTGGCACAGATCCACGGGGAGGGAAATGAGGGAATTTCCCCTCACCCTAATATTTGTCAGTAACTATAAACTTGTCATGAAACTTTCAAGCAAAAATATTTTCGAATAATCATTGAAATGAATAAAATCATATTGCAGCATGAGCTGAGTGCAGTCTCCGACATTTATCAAAATCTGCAATGACGCATTCAATCAAAACATTTTTAATTTCTCCCCTCCAAAAATTTATCTCTGGATCTGCCCCGGTAAAAACCATGTACATTTCATTAAATACAGAGTGGACATTTGTTTGAACCGTTTAATAAAACCTTGAATATTACTTACCATAGGATAATAAGAAACAAATTCTCACTTCACCATGAAGTAGACGCAGTGAGGCTACTCGGTTTTGCCTTCAGTCGTTTTGCTACTGAGTGCTCTCCGGGCATCAGAATTCCTCTGCAACCGCTCCAGTACTGCACTATCCCCATCGCCCTCCTGTGCCCTCCGGCGTACCTGACGAAGGATTTCTGCATTGCGAGTCGTTTCATCCTCCAGAGCCTTTCGAGAAAACACCACCGACTTGCTGCAATCAGAAATTCATCTTGTAATGCACCTCTCTCAGAATGTTTATACATAAATCCGGCAATTTAACCACATTTTGATATCTTGAACAAAAGGTTCTCAAATAAGCTCCCAAATATTTAAATCTACCTGCACAATTAATTAAGAAAAGTTAATCCCAAAACTCATAAGGCATTGACCTAGTTGTTGTGGTCATCATTGTTTTGTGCATATGATAATGTAAGTTATCTTTACAAATAGAAAGAGCATTTATTTATGTTTTGGGAGGCTCATCATCTTTTATGTATCCCTCTAAACCCCTGCTTATATCACGAAACCTAAATGAATACCTTGTAATTTAAGACCAACAGTACAAAATGGTTTGTACCAAAATATGTTGCAATATTATCAACATGTTTCATTTTTAGAGGGTCTTTCAATATTGCCACATCAATGTCATGTTTCCACCCTCCTATCTTGAATCAAACGACCACATTCAACAGAGTCATACCAGAAAGAATTTTAAAATATTAAGAATCTAGCAATCTGAAAAGAGTTAACATTTTAATCACTGTTGATAACTCTAGTATCAAGGAATGTTTTTAAAAGTCAACAATAAATATTTTTGAGCATCACAATTTGATATATTAATTCTAAGTTGGAAGAAAAATTATATTATGTAAAGTTATATCCATTCATTAGTTTAGTAAAGTATGTTCTTAATAAGTACAAATATCTAACAAATCAAATTTCTAAATACATCCACATTTGCCCAATTACTGTTTTCAATTTCACTCTAACATGACAAAATATACCATTACCAGAAATAACTTACTTGATAAGGTATGCTTGCAAGCCAACGCCAAATACCATAAACAACAGTAAGCAAGTTAAAATCCAAGAGTTTGACACTCTCTTTACACCTCTGATGCCGTAGTAGGGTTTCTGCATATTCTCAGCATCGTTAGATCGATCACGATTCTCCCAGAAGGATTTGTCACGAAATGGTCTAGTAAAAGATCAAACACATGAACAAAGCAATAATTTTCATACACATATGAGATCTCTTTAGATCAGAAACATTTTCAACAGATTATTAGGGTGCAAATGATCACGGCTGTTTGGATGACACCACGTCCAAACCTATGGTGTCGATGTATTGACCATCTTTTTGTGGACTTTCTCAGGGCTGGTCTGTCACGCAGACAGACTGCGGACAGTGTGCAATGTCACCCAGAGAGCCAAGATCATTTGCATGACTCTGGCCATGGAAGCCTACATCTTCAGATTATTAGTGTCCACTGGTCGTCTGAAACCATTTTCTTTGTTGTTTCCAATGGATAATTCCCATAATATTTGCATTGAATTCCACAGGCCAAGGCAATTAAGAACATTTGTCAATATTAAAAACTGAATTTTAAATTTCAAAACATATGCACAATAGTAGTTTTTATGTTAACCCTAATTCCGTAACAGTGAGGAAATCCATAATATTTACAATCAGCATAATCTAAATTAACTGCATGTGACAATCTAAAAGGACATTTAAGAGGATATATTATTTTAATCATAAATATAAATTAAGTTACTTTCTGAAGTCATTAATCACATCTTACATGCTCTCACCAAAAGCACAAATTTTGATATAACTAGTCATTTCTCCGAGTATATTTTCTGCTCTTTGCTATGTGTTTTCCCGAAATTGATCGTCCTGATTATTGTCTGATCTACCATGAAAGCAAATCCTGATTTCTACAGTGATGATTCTCAAAGCAGTAAAGCCACATTAGTAAATTTTCAGAAGTATATAACTCACTTGTTAGGTTCTTCATATGAATAATCATAATGAATATTGCGAGACCTTCTCACTCCTTTCGTATCTGGGACCAAACTGAGGTCATACTCTCTTCTTGTTTCTGGACGACTCAGAATTGTGTAAGCTTCATTAAGCTTCACAAATTTGTTGTGCGTACTGTCATTTGCATTCTTGTCAGGATGATACTATAAATGAATTAGTGGTTGTATACACAACATTAGACTAGCTTTTGCAGAAATTGAGTTACATGCAGTTTCAGATTCCTAACTTGTGTATGCAAGTTCTTATTCATTAATAACACGATTCTTTCTAATGGTATTGAGTAAACTTGCCTGGTATGTAAATCAACAGTTACATTGACACCAACAGTCCAGGACTCAAGTGGATTACGCAACTCACCAATGATGTGAACAATTGTCTATCTAAATTTGTGGCACTCTCAACATTAGCAACTAATGTCACTGTCTTCTGTACTTAAATGCTCTAATCAAAATAAGAATACCATAATTTCTAAGGTGGGAGGTCTGTGGTATTGTGGTTAGACTGCACATCTTCCACCACTGGCACCTAGGTTCAATCCCTGGCAGGTTCAAAGTGGAATTTGTGGTGTGGGTTCATGGCAGGTTGTTTCCTTGAGGTACTCCCACTTTCCCTGCCACTGTCTATTTCATTGGCATGCTCTCTCAATCAATCCCTGCCCTATCCAACCATTAACCATCACTCCACTAGGATCACAATGGTGTCGAGGTGATTATCAAGGAATGACCTGAGATGGATCATTGTACCTCAGGGGGCATTAACCATCATTCCGCTAAGGATCCTAGGATCACAGTGGTGTCTAGGCGATAATCGAGGAATGATCTGAGAAGGATCATGGCTACCTCAGGATGCTTTACCCATCATTCTGCTAAGGATCCAAGGATCACAATGGTGTCTAGGCTATGTACTACTACAAGAAAAGGATCATGGGTACCTCAGGGGGTTATCGATAGGTAGGGTTCCAGCCTGGCAAATTAGAGATAGGGGGCATATGGTGGGGGCATCTCCTCCCAAAATTCTACATACAGATGGCAGAGAGTGGATGTAATGTTACGAGGGGTGAGGGGTTCAGCATTGTTAAAGTTGGCCCCTGAGAGCAAAAAACAGTTCAGTTCTTTAATTATCAAGTTACTGATTGCCTTATAAGTAGGGTTGGATTTTGATGATCTGAAACATCGCCAAAAAAAGATCAATAAAATGCTCTTAAAATGTTTGAAAAATGCCCTAAAAATAAAGAACAATGATGTAAAAAATTTTATGAAAACCAGTACAGATAAACAACTCAAGCTCTTGGATACGTTACTGATGAAATCGAGGCTTTTTACTTTCATTCAAGTAAATCAAGCTTGCAAACTTTTGGTTTGGACTGTTTTTTACCAGAAAATCTCTGTCTTTCATTCTTGTAAAATCAGTTGAACCAACAATGGTGCTTTTAAGCAATAAAGGAACCTTAGATTACATACAATGGCTAACATTACAATTTCTAAGTGAAGGAACCGAGTAGACTACTCAGGAATTCTGTGGAGAACATTTGTAGCATCTAGTAAATATTATTTTACACAAGTACCATTAAAATGATATTAAAATCAATGAAGTCAGTGAAAAATGCTTTAAGAATGATGGGAAAAGATAAAAAATGACTTATTAGATGAAATCAATGAAAAATGCAAAGAAATGTCATAAAAACAGGCCATTTTTTTTGTCACAAATAAAATGAATGTCTATACTAAAAATCCTTCTTCCAAAGTGAAAAGAAAAAAAATAAATTTCATAAAAATCCGCCCCTACTCATAAGTATGTGAAGATTCAGGGACGTGTACCAGTTCTACTCTCTCCGCATCATTAATTTTTCCTGTGTGACATTTACTAATATCGAATGATTAATACAAGAAAAATATGCTCACGTGTGGATATACTGATCTTATAATGCCTTTCAGAAACAACACATACAGATACAACTGATGAGAAAATTGGATTTTGTGGTCTTCAAGAAATGGTATCCCACATGACACAAGTGATTTTGTTTGTCAGAAGATAAGTGTTGGGAGCTCCTTAGAAGGAAACCAATAAGTAACTTTCTCTATGGGGAAATTGAATTGTTGATGAATTTCCACCATTGTCAAACATTTCCATGAAAAGTAGAATGTACAGAGTTGATTCACAATTTTGTCTTTTGTTAAATGTCTGTTTTGACTAAGTAAGTCTGAAAATAAAGTGCCCAAATCCTCAACAACAAGGCTTAGTAATGTATGACTAGGTGCCTATCAAAATTCTAAAATTAAGGGACTTGACAAAAAATATTTAGTACATTTCAAAAGAATAAAGAAACATCTATTAGGACTTCACAAACCACTGAGGCAACGGAAAAATACATTTTTTTGTTAACCTGTAATCCTCGAGTTATTACAGTTTCATGCTAAGTAATAACATATACTTAATTTCTTATCTCATAAGAAACTTTGCCTAGTTTAATACAGTCGCCGTTACTTTAAAACATTTGCATCAAAATATTGAATTAAATTGTCTTTAAAGAAAGAAGATAACACTTTTTTTTATTGAAAACTAAAACATTAAAGGCATTGCTTCTTGTCCTAACATTTTTGATCTTGCAATAACAACATTTATTTGTGAATTTCAAAACTGTGATGTCAAACAGAATTAATGATCATTTTTACAGGTGTAAATGGCCTAATATACATATTTTGTATTTTACTAATTGAAGACATTCTTCTATTAATAATTTTAATGGTAAAATGTTCCAACCCTCCCCCTAAAAATTTCCTTTTTAGGACTGTTGTTCATGGAACTCCAATTTGAAAATGTAAAAGAGAAAACACACAATATATTTTAATTAATTTAACATAAAGCATAGTTGAAAACGTGTCAAGGGTAGGCATTTACCTGTTTCGATAATTTGATAAAGGCTGTTTTTATTTCTTTTTGCGTGCAGTTCCTTGGAAGCTGAAGAACTTCATAATGTGTCTCATAATAGCACCTGCAAGATCATAATTAACAATCATCTAAAGCACTTTCCAAAACCCCCAAGTTCCAATTTATTTTCGAAAACTCTCACCGAGTAAGACAAATTTTTCTTTGAAGGATAAATCGAATTTCTCTATTGAACAGCCCGCATATAAATAACATTTTATGTGTCAAAAATGATCATATCGTTAGTGACAATGAATTATCTACGGTCATATTTCTTCACACTATTCTTTTATAAACATGATAATGCAGTAAACTAATTTAATTGACAAAATTACCACGAACACTTATGAGCTTAATAATATGTTAAAATACGTAACCCCGGTCAGTAGACGCTGCCATTTTGCAAATGGCGCACGGTACCAACACCGACCGTTAAATATTACAAAGAAATAACGAATATAAATTATTAACAACAAGTTGTTTGCATTTAGGATGTATTTTACTATATAAAATTGTTGTTTAAACGATTTATACAATGTATTATGATACAAAACATAAACTTTCGATTCATATTACATTTTAAAAGTTACACATCCTGAAGTTTGACGCGGAAATTTAAAATGCAACTGGTGAGTAGCATATATTTCTGAAACATCTACTGATATGAAAATAATTACAATTATTATGATTGCCACTCCAAATACACAGGAGTATTAATTTTATGAATGAATTGTGTCCTATGTCTTCTCAGTAAATAGGTAGGGTACATTTACATAACAATAAAAGTACTTGACTCCTAAGAAACTGATTTTGATGCAGTAAGGGTTGTGAAGCATTTGAAATAAGTACGATGGAATGAATCAGGCTAGGCATTGCACATCCAGAATTTACATTAGGAACTGTTGTTTTCTGACAAGAAGAGAAAAGAACCAATGTAATATCACACACATTTGTAGTATACTATACAATTTTTACTTATACTAGTCACTTTTGAGAAAACTTTAACAATGCACTATCTGCTTTATGAAAACAGTTCCCCGAAAACAATGATATTCTATTTAAATTGTTTGTAACTCTTACGTTGAAGCAGATTGCTAGTAAGCTAACAATTTTTCCAAACAAAACAAAAAACAAACATGCATTAAGTTCAGAATTATTCACCGATGAATAGACAGATGGACCAGGCACATGAACATTTGAAAACAATTTTCTGGCCTAGAGAACCCTAAAATGTACCTTCAAAGAAAAACTAATTTCTAGTCATAATCACTTTACACACGTTTCATGGATGTGCTTTGTTTTCCAATATATTAATATGTAAAACCCCAAATTATCAGTCTTTTTTTCCATCATATCCTCTAGTAAAGTGATATGACAGCAGTAATGTAGGAGTCAGGCCAACATAATGATAACCCACAATTTTTTTACATGTTCAAAATAAAGATCCTAGAATTTACCCCCCAGAACCAAATATAATGATACAAAAGCTGTATAAACCTGTTCACAAACTTACAATATGTGTACTGAAAATAGTGAAAAATGTCTGAATAGTTTTCCTCAAGGTTATAAATATTACAAAATTAGTTGTTCCCTCTTCTGATATTTTCCATCTTGGAGAATTACTGCTTATTCTATCTGTTGCATAATTTCTAGAAGATAGGAATACGGACTCCTTAAAAAAGTATTCATTTCATTTATTATTATTGAAATAAAATAGTCTTGGGTTTAACTTTTAAAGTTCTCAATAAATATTAATATTATAAAAATAATGCATTATAGTTTTAATTTTGATATGGGGTATAAAAAAAGACATCAACATGTTTCTGGATGACCATAGTGTCAAATAATTTATTTTGTACGAATTGTACAAAACCTTGGAAGACTTCACAGCTGATAAAGATTGAAATTAAAAAAGATGGAGGGTGGAGGAGGAGGAGGAGGAAACAAACCTACCTTCTTCCTACTTCAGTACACATTTGAATTTTACTGTAAGGTTCAATGTTAGTATCACGTTGCTTTTCTAAAGAGAAAGTACATGTTATTCACTATATCTACTTCCTATTAATTACGCTTTTCATTTATTCACATACTTTACTCCACTGTCAACAAGAAGGAAGGAAGGTAGATTTTCTCAAAGAACAAAATGGATTATACACATTGTACTCTAGGTCTCCAAGAATGAGGTAAAAAGTATCCCAGTTTTCAATTTCAAAGTATTTCATTTTTCATAAATTGTTTATTCAAGAATAGCCACATCAATGACAATTGTAACCACTAATGTGGTGTAATACAGCCAGGTCCCAATAAATGATATTCACTTCAACATTGTTGAAGTTGCAATAGCACATTTTGGCAGTACATTTTCTTACAATTCAACATAGATTTCATTTCCCAGGGCAGTATTTGTGGATGGTTATAAAGGTAAAAGGAGGCACAATTTTTTTGCAAAGGCAAAATTAAACTATATCTCACACGAAAGCACAGCAAATTATCTAACACAGAACAATACATTGCTTACCTAAAATAATAAAAACATAATAACTGTTATATCTGTTATCACAGTTTTATAATGAAGGAGTATCACAAGATCTAGAAGTAGATCTTGCGTCTACTCAGTACAAGATATGCAACATAGAAGGGTATTCACATGAATAGTACACTTCTAAATATTTGTATAAACAAGTTTTTACTTTTTTAAATCTCATATGAGATTTTAAGAAATATTATTATCCCATTTTCAAGGGACCAAGAACCAAGAACCTTTGTTTGAACATTTTATGTCCCAAATTAAAATCACTCTTTCTCTGCATCAAATTTGCAATATATAACATTTCACAGAAATGTTCAAATCAAACATCATACTTAGGCAAAAATTCTATCTTTACTTTGCTGGACAGACCATACTTTTTGTTCTAATAATCCCCCACAATTTTATAACTGCTATTTAGAATTCAGCCACATTCTGAATTGATGCAAAATTCTTAGCTTTGCTACTTGAAGGGTTTCAGTCCCATGTCAGTCTGGCAGTATTATTTAGGGTCAAAATCAAATGAAATCACAATGACAGAATGTAGGTTTCTTGGTCATTGTTAAAAAAAAACACCCTACTTAACATAGAACTTCAAATAGTAAAAATAATAAAAATGACATGAAGAATATCCGTGAAGATTATAACTTAATCTAAACCTAAATTTTAAAAAATGTTTAGAAAAATATTTTTCTGCACATGTTTACCCAAAGCACTGAGAAGTATACCATCCATTTAGTCCACGACTTCCTGTATTTTTAACTTCCATTATTACTCAAAAACATTTTACACAAGGTAACTCGCAGGAGGAGTCTTTTCAGATGTACAATAATCAACACAGGAAATTAACTTCAAAGCACAGTGGAACCTTGACTTCTTGAATCTTTACGGGAAAAGAAAAAAGTAGTAGTAGAAGAAGAAAAAAAGTTCAAGTTATTCAATATTTCTACAAATCACAACAATGGCCAGACTCAAAATTTGACAGAAATGAATAATTAGAAAGAAGAAACAGTATTATTACTGTCACACGTTTTGTGTAAAGTTTCATTGCTGTTTTAGCAAGCTTCCACTTCTCCTCCCAGTCCCTATGATCCAAACAGAAAACACTTCACACCAAAAATAGGATTTCAGAGCTCTTTCCACTGATATAACAACAATATCTTGTCTTGCAAATTTAATGTGAGTATGGAGTTGTATCGATGTGGCACCACTGCATTTCACACATGACTTAAAATATCAAACACATCTCAAACCAACATTTTTGAATTATGCCAATGCAAAGAGTAGTGTGTTAGGATTAGGATCACATTAGATTGTCATAACTACTTTTCCAGTTATTTGTTTACCTTTAAATGATTCTAATAGATTAAATGCAAAATTATGAACAAGCATTCAACATAACAAACAATTTTGTATGTTCACCAGATAAATTGTACAAGTAATGCAAGGAGAGGATTGGCACAAAAAGTATGACATTTTTATTTTAGAGCAAGGCATTTATACTGTCAGATTTTTCACTATGCTAGGTAGTCTTTCACTAGACCTGGCGAGAAGGGGGTAAGGTGCAGCAGCGAATGCAAAGAAAATTATAATATTTATAAACTGAATCACACATCTTTTTAGATATTGGTGTGTAACAAATAAAGGTCAGCTTAAAAATTGTGCCCTGTCCATCCATTCTTAATTTTTACTGCCAATGAAAAGGAAAGGTAAATGTACAATGACTTTTCTGGAAACAAGAAAAACTTGCATTAATAAGTTCTTTTTTTCATAGCTGACTTAGGCAAATTAATACAGATGTGTAGAAAAATAAAAATAAATTTTGAGATCCCAAAGAAATTCAATTATCATGGCTCCACTGTATTACAATAGGTGAGACTAGCAATTTCATTAATATTCCTCTGATGAAACAACTTAATGTTCATCATGAAGTTACCAAAAATTCAATAATTTGAATACTACCTTTAAAATAAAAATTGCACTCATTATTATTATTATTGTAATGCAAATGTTTAAATAAAAAGACATTCTTATTATCTAATTCATCACTAATATAAAACAGAATTGGATACAAAAATTATCAGTTTTATTGAATGAAGATGTAAAGCAATAACCATCTTTGTACAGAAGTGAATATTGTGAACTCTCACAATACTACATGAACAAGTTGTCATTTTGAACACAATAACAAATATTTACATCACAAATAAGTGATAAAAAAATTAAACAAAAGGTATTGGCATAGTTTCAATGATACAAAACGTACATCTGAAAATCAAATTATATACAAATACCATTAAGCTGAAAGCCAATTTAACAGCATTTAACTGCAGATTTAATTTCTATACACATTTAATTGAACACTGTTTTCATATTCGTAAATGTGGGGTATCACTGACTTCTAGCAAAAAGTACACATCTACTTCAAAACTCTCACATATTCCATCTTGGTTGCAGGCTTTTGTCATCCTAATATCATTAACTAACTAACTTACAGGAACAGACCAGCTGCTCTCAATCGTATTGGCATGAAGTGAGATAGAAAAATCCAATCTTTCACAAATCCATTCCACAAACAACAAAATTCAGTCAAAATGGGGAAAAGGGTTTGGGTGGAACCACATATACAATAGGCATCTACAAAACCACAGTTACTCAAAATTTAATTCATTTTGCAAAACTATCACAATGGATTTTAAGTACCAGATTTTGTGTGTTATGTATAGGCTTATTGTATCTCCTAGCACAAGAAATTCCATAATAATGGATTAATGTCTATCATGGTCCAGGGAACCCCAAGATGAATGAATTAGGATAAACTGAGTTGAAGGAAGAAGAGAAAAAAAGACAAAGAAAAGAAGACTACAAAACTTTCTTTCACTCAGATGTCTACCCAACATCTATCTAGTGGCAGCTCATGAACAAATGTTCAGGGTAGGCACAAGAGAGATTATGGAACAGGGGCAAATCCAGGGGTGTGAAGGGGATAACGGGGACCCTGGTTCTCCTGGATAAGTTTTTTGGTAATTTTAATATTAATTTTATTCAAAACAGTTACATACTGATTACATCACATTCCCAAGGAGTATACCCATGAAGCCCGGACCAACATCACATCAAGAAGAATTTTTATTCTAAAAGTTATAATTTTTTAAATGCAGGAGGGACTAAACTGTAACCCCCCCCCCTTGTGAAATACTTCTTGGATCCATCCATTACACAAGGATGGAAGAAGAGAGGAGTTTTTCTAAAAAGTACGATATATAACTGTATTCAATTTAGGAGCAGGTTGCCAATTGTTCAAAATTTATCATTTACCTCATGAAGTCAAGAAAACTGTCAATCCACTGCATTGGTCACAATATTAATGTAAAAACAGTTTTAAATATAACCAAGCAACCCACAGTATACCAATTTAAAAAGCAAATTAAATAATATCTCAGTTTGTTACCTAGATAATTAAACACACAAGATGTTGCTAATGTGATTGGAAATCAAAGACTTCTGTTCTCGCAGGCAGGTAGTATCGTAATCAGCTGACTTAAGTACAATGTGCATGTGCTGGGTGTACCACAAAGTATACCACAGTTCAATGCTTATTACAAGTTCCTTTCTTATATAAGAAATATATTTCTTAGATTTTCTTATAAGAATATAAGAAATACAACCTCTGAAGTTCTGAAGTAACTATCCAGAGAAGTGGGACTTGCTGCAGGAAGAGGAGAAACAAAATGGGTCCACCCACTTATATTATGAAATGTTTGAACTATCACAATAATGAAACGGTCATTTAATATTTCCAGATGAAAAATGCTTACAAAAGCTGTAAGAGCATTTATATGTACTGTAACATAGCCTCTTTCAGTAATTTTCAGTATTTGGTGCATTTTGGAAAGCTGATGGACGTAATTCCATTCTTGAAACAATATTAAATACCACTTGTACTTTGGAAATTCTCAGATAAATCCCATCTTCGCTCTGCGAGTCACAGAGTTATCGACAATTTCCAAAGCAGTCATGGTATTACCTATGATAACTTCATTTTCCTTCTCCATTATGAAATTCCACAATATTTCTGCAGTAACCACCAATTTTACTGATTACTTCTTACAGTACAGTCTCACAGATTCTCAAACATTTTATTTCATAACTCAACATGATGTAATAAGCAATTGTAACCATATGTTCAATTGTATAGACCAGTCAAAAATAGTTAAAGAATATATAATTACACATGCACTTTACAATGCTAACCACATTGTATTTTCTACTTTGCTTCATTCCATTTTTCTATTCTACTTCAGACCAATACGATCTATCACATTTCAATACCAATGAGCACTTTCCAGTTTTAGGACACACAAGAAACAGGTTTGAGAAAACTTGTTTTTGGAGATGAATGTAATTTGTCAGTGAACTGACATATGTATCTTGTCATCAATAAATAGTTTGAGATTGAATTAAGTGTACACTGGAAGGGAGAAAATTTGATGAAATTTTGGATAACAGGGCAAGATAAAATTATTATATTCAGCATTTTTCATCAATAAAGGGAGTTTGAATATAACAGTTTTCTACACTCCACAAACAAGGCTAATAAAGCACTGTTTTTCAATTTAGGCTATTTAATCTCAATATTCCTTAGCATTGCTAGCTCTATAGCTAACAAGATCATGAGTTCCATTTTAACACCATTGGTAACCACGTGCTTAGGGAGTGTGGCACGATTGAGCCAAGATTGATCAGGGATTGGTGGTTTCCCTGATCCCTTCTAGGTGACTGCCAGAGCAACATCCTACAAAATGAGCCACAAGCCACTTGCATTCTTTCTGGCTTTTTCTGTTACCTTTCCCATCCTTAGGTCATCCGGGTACCAGTTTGAACATTTATCCTCGTACGGCCCATCCTGCTGTCCTAGGAAACTGCCAATAATTGTCAGAAGAGGTCCTCGATGTGTAATTTCAAACATCTAGGTTGCACAAATTAATTTCTTGAAAACTATTGTACTTGTTTGTATGAAATTTGTTTCAAATATCTTTCATACATTAATCTTTGAATACCTGATGTTTGCATAAGATGAAATTAGATGCGTAGATGGTACAATTTAATATGTATTGACCATAAATGATCAATCAATGTTGATTCCCAGAATTAAAACTTCTGCATTAAATACATTTACTGTTAGCTCAATATTTCACACATTCAGTACGTGCCTTGTCAAGAGCAATGCAATTATGGCTACAGTTGACAATGGTATACAAATTGATATAAAAACACTGGAATGCAAAATTATTGAAATAAATATTTACATTTGGCTTTACAACAGAGCATAACATATCAAAAAACGTTGAAGATTTTTCAAACCTATTGGTTACACTTCGCCAATTGTGGAGAGCAAACACTTAGATACATTAAGGAATGATACCAATTATAAAGATTTCAAATAATGGAATGAACAATGAGATTGGCTAAAAAAAAACAACAAAAAACATTGCAGCAAAAACATTGCAACTGCGGAGGGCCTGCATTGGTTCCAAAAAAATATTATTTTCTGAAATTGGAGCAACTTTGTGCAGCTAGAACTAACTGAACCATTTAAAGGAACAATAAAGTAATGTTCTTGTGCCATCTCCACAGTGTAACTTGGGGTAACTTTTTTAAATTTCTTGTTAAAACTGTTTCAAAGAATTTGATAAAAGTATTGTCATATTGTTTTGAAAAACATTGCAGTCAGAACATGAAAAATTAAAGTTTTACAGCAAAGTATATTCCTTACACTATAATATTCAATTAAGATTTGAATATTCCTGCAACAAAGACAGTGAGGACACATCTCAAAAGATGCACTGTGTAACTCCAGTGAATGTGCATGGGGACCTCCTCTGAAATCCATACATTCAAAAGATTTCAACGACTATTATGTAAACTTAATCAGTAAACAAACTGTTCTGAATATTGAAGAGTACAGTGCACAACTTAACAACTGTTGAGGAGCCGCATGAAAAAATATTTTTTTACAAGCTTGATGCTAGAAATTACACACTGTGAGGTGATGCTTTGAAGCGGGCTGTAGAACTAGAAAAAGAAGAAGGCGACTAAGAGAACTGGGTTGTTTGAGCAGTTTCCTTCAGTCAAAATGATCCAACAGCCAGAAAAATCAGGAGAATAAAATGCATGAGATCAATTAATGAGGCAAGTTTGAGTATGATCTTATTTCCCACAGACAGTTATAAGTAGCATTAATTATGCTGAGAGAGAGAGAGAGAGAGAAGTCTTCCAACTCTTGTTGAAGACCCTGTGTTCCTTTAATAAAAGTCTCTTTAAGTTGTTTACTTCTAACTCACATTTGTTTCAGAACAGAGAGCTGCAAAAATATAATATAATATCCTGTGCCCCAAGATTCCATTGTAAAATTTGAGCAATTGAAGCAAGATAGAAACTTGGGGTATTTGGCACATCAAAGATTTTTCGGATAGAATGTCTCCACAAGCAATAAAAATTAAAAACTGACCAGGTCGCTAGGAAATGTCAGGTTATTAGCACATCCAGTGATCCAATTCAGTAGTTTTCACAGCGCATAATTCAGTTTCCAGTTTGAGTGACAGGGGTTTAGAAGGGGTAGCAATTGCTCATGTACATTTGTGCAGGAAGTCAGCATCACTCGCATGCCCAGGCTGAACTCGAGAATCTGCAGAGGTTGTGATGTATGCTAGGGATGTACGATGTTGGAGTTTAAGGATAAACTACAGAAACTAAATTGTAAATCCACTATAATTTGGTAAAATAAACCAAAAATACAGGTTTATTACAAAGAACATGTGCGAAAGTACAAAATTATTTTATAGAAACAAATAAATAAGGAAAGATTATAATAAAAATATGGCCGGCGGGGGAGAACAATCCAGAAGAAATAAGTCCAAGCTCCCTGCCTCAGTGGCAGAGGAACAGATGATGCCTTTAGAGGCGTGCTGGATGCATGTGCATGCAATTTCTGGGAAAATAGTGGACATAATCTTTGCAGCACATACTGTTGGACTCCGAGAATGCAGTGTGTTGAAACAAATTATAGTCAAAACGACTAATAAATACCACAGGAACCTAATTTATTCTTTCTTGGGGCAAGGCAACAATTGCCAATAGCCCAAAATTTCACAAGGTGTTAAGGGTCTTCCTAAAATTACTTTGCAATCACCTAAGAGATAATAGTTTAAGAACATAATATAGATAATAAAGGAAATCTTGAAATGAAAATCCCCTTAAATTTGGTATTAAAGATATTAAATTGTGTTTTACTATTTATTATCATGAATGAATTTATTAATGTGGAAATTTGATTTCGTCCTTTAATTTTTGACAGGTTACCCATAGTTTTCAATAAAGTTGTGTCATACATGGTACAATGTCTGGGGAAAAATGTTGAGCCTCAGAATGTTAAAAATAAAAGAAGTTGACCAACAGGAAGTATTAATTAGCAAGTTGTATAACAAGAAGAATAGATTCCAGGAAGCCAAATGCTTTACAAAATGACATTGGAAAGAAACAGTGCTTTATTAGCAACTCCATTGATTAAACATAATGCTCTATTACCATTCTGGAGATGCCAGAGTAAACCCAAATAATTCATAGTTTAAAAACAAATCAGACTTTAAACTTGATTCGCATCTATACAATTTCATATTTTACACAACACCCGTTTTTTACTTTTTTCATTCTGTACTTCACAAAATACATAGTGAAGTATTTTAGTATTTAAAAAAAATAACTTCCTAAATTTAAAGTAGGAACAAAACAAATAGGATGTAAAACAGCCTTTTAGAAATTTTATCCAACATAACACCATTCTTTTGCTAAGCTCACAGAAATCTGTAGTAAGACTTCTCTGCTTTGGTCTACGTTCCTTGTTCTGCAATATAATGCAAAGTCATGACATCTTTGCAAATTATACTGTGATGATAAGTTTATAAATAGCATGATTTGGGATCAAAACAGAATACTTTCTAAGTTTCACAAAGAATAAAATCATGAAACGTTTAAGTTATACAATCAAAAACGGAAAATCAACCATGAAACATGTACACACTATAAATATACTATTTAACATTTACTGCATTGCATCAGTTATCAAGCACTGCTTTCAATTTTTGCATTTTTTTTCTGAAATGAGGAGGAGAAGTTCCCATGAGTTCAACACATCATTTCAGAGTCAAACAAAACACACAATTCATATACATACATTCACACACTTACATATATAAACACTTCGATATCATAACTATTTATATGAGCATTGCATCGACAATGAACTCCTTCTAGCTTGGCAAGTTAAGAGAACAAAAATTTAAAAAATGTATGGATATATTTCTTAACTGCAGGAAAAAAAACATGTTTGAAATGATTTTATGAAGACTGGGTAAAGGTACAATATAGCATGAGCAAGCTACTAGTAAAAACGAGACATTTTTGTCACTAGTTTGTGAGTGAATAATAAAACAATTATGTAATAATAAAACAAAGGAAAGGTCTTCCTTCAGGAAAAGCAATTGTACAAGTGTGACATTTAAGTGAATCATGGTCATTTCCTCTGTGCAATGCTGTCACCTAGTTGTTCTTCCATCTGAACTTTACAGGTTAACTCACAAATGTATTGACTACTTTACCAGAGATTCCAACTGTTGACAAATAAAGTCAATACATATCTTTTTTTCAACATTTACAGATGTTAACTGGTAGAAATCAACAATGTTAGCTTCTCCACCACCTCTTCGGGTTCTCGTATGTTTACTGTGAAGCAGTTAAGAGAACCAGAAGAAATCTCCCAGTGTGTTTGTTAGGTAGAACATACAAACAACCTGCTCTGGAAGGCAGAAAACCCCCACAGCCGTAGTGGGCAGCTGAGGTCAGTTATATTTCCCACTGATCCAACCGCATCTTCAACACGTCCTGCAGTGTCTTTGGAAGGACGTTCCACTCTGATCGGAGCACATCTCCATAACACAGCACGGCATCCAGACACAACCTAACAGAGAACACATAGTTCTGATCAGTTACAGTCCTAAAAACAGGTTACCTTTAGAACCAATAACAGGACAAATGTTTGTGTGTTTGTTTCAGTTTTTCTGATTTGAGAAATAAAACATTGTTGGTCAAAAAGAAAGGGAATAAGAAAAAGTCAACATAAAATGAGATAGACTCACTTCCGTATAAACTCATAACAAAATTCATCTTTAAAAGCGCTGTCCATGAATGGAACTCTCTACCAACAGACATTGTCAACTGGACATATCCAATAATTCAAATCAAAACTAAATAATTGTGTGCAATTAAAATTACATACTTCACTGCCTTGATATACATATACTATTCTGGGTGAAGTAAATTAGTAATACAAATGACAACTAATTAATGAATGAATAAATTAATTAATGAAATAAATAAATAATGCTGTCAAACAAAAACTTTTTTGCTGGTTCTTGGACGGAAAGGTGAAATTCCAACATGATATGTAGCACATGCTTTCACTTGTTCCCATCACACACAGATTTTGAGTAATAATGGCACATGAGAAAATTGGCACATTGTTGTAAAATTAAATTACCAGCTACATTGTTTTTGTCCTACTGCAAATATTTTATAGTTTCCTTCCATTTCTATATAAATATTGGTGTTGCATGCATTCAAATTAACTGGAAAAATAACTGGGGGAAGATATTGAGAACATCATCTTTATGTTTGTTTTTATCACAATTTCACTGAAAATTATGAGAAGGCTTTTCATATTTTCAAAAAAAAATTACATAACATTATTTTAGCAGATTTCAGTAGCAAAAAAGACCATCTGCAATAATGCAGTTGTAGTAGGCCTTTGAAAAAATGATTAAACTTTTGCAATTTTTGAAACTTCAGTGGTTTGCCTGAAAATTGCATCTTTGCCGTTTTTTAACATGTAGGGGGAGAGGGGGAGAGGGAAAGGGTGAAGAGATGGGGGAGGGAGAAAGGGGTGGGGAAGGATAGGAAAAAGGGGATGGTTGCAGGGGGAAGGGGAGAATGGTTGAGGGGGAAAGGGGAGGATGGTTGAGGGGGAAAGGGGAGGATGGTTGAGGGGGAAAGGGGAGGATGGTTGAGGGGGAAAGGGGAGGATGGTTGAGGGGGAAAGGGGAGGATGGTTGAGGGGGAAAGGGGAGGATGGTTGAGGGGGAAAGGGGAGGATGGTTGAGGGGGAAAGGAGATCAGAATTTGAGGGGCAACATAGGAAATAAGAAAGAGGTGAGCAGGAGAGGAAAGGTAGGAGAATGAGAGAGAGCGGTGAGACCTATTGATGTGTAGAGTTACATTGGCTGCCCTGTGTTGGAGGGGGACGCAGAAGGCTTGCATACCCAAGATTTGGGTAGTGAGAAGCCATGGCGTTGGGGGGTTGTAAATATTTTTAGAACCAGGTGACGCCGGCTTGGCTTGTCACCCGAGTTGTCACCTGGTAACATGCAACCCCCTCCCACGCTCACCGGTGGTCACGAGCCAGCAGGGATAGATTGGGCTGACTCACCCTCACTGGCGGTTTTGTTATGGAAGACCTCGCGCTCTGTGCAAAATTCACGCCCAAGCTGGACCATTTTTGTGTCGCACAATTGAGAAAGTTGCGTCAGTGGCGCAGTAAGAGCGTGCACTCTAGGCAGGGCCTCTCTGTTAAATGTGGTGTACCCACAAGGCTGTACAATTGTGGCTGGCAGTTGGAAAATACCAGAAAGTGTGTGCGGGGTAGTTCAATTCATTTTTTGTAATACATTTGTTCAATACATTTTGTAAATAAAACTTGTATATACTTTTTTACGTCTATGTGTTTACTTTCACAAAGCCACAGACGTTCTGAAGATGAAATTCAAAAAAAATCCTTAGAAACAGATCTTACCTGAGCAATGTCTTTGGAGTGAAGTTAAGCACCACCAATTCTTCGGCATGATCCTACACAAAAAACACATTTAATTTTTAAAATGCTTAAAAAGATTCAATAATGTAAACATAGTAATTAATTTAAAAAAATCATTTGGAAGACCTCAATACAAAAATCACAAATAATCCATCACTTTGTACCCTATATTTTCTTTTATTAATTAATGAAAAGATGGTAATGTTTAATGAAGTAATATTCATTTTAATACTAAATGCTAAAGACTTGTATTTTAGTTTTGACAAATAAATGAGACATCCAAAAGACATTCACACACTAAGCAAGTCTGCAAAGCATTCATTTTAAATATTCACAAATACCAGAACAACAAAAGAGAAGACAATATTGGTAAGGGTGGACAAGTTATATCTAAAAGCATCCTACACAGACGACAACCTCTATATTTTCAATTCCACAAATAAAAAGTAAAGCACTGTATTGCAACATCAACAACATGTTTCTGTAAATGACTGATTTTTTTCATGAGCTGCACACCAAAATCTGTAACTTTAATTTCTTCATCATATTTCTATTCAAGCTGGATTTATAATAAGGCACAAAAGAAAAAAAAAGCTAAAAAAAGGCAAGTTATCCCGATGAAGTGCCCTAAATGCTATTTCCATGGGCACTTATGAGAAAATACCAGAAACTGAAGTATAATACATTTTCTCAATTGCCTCTTTAAGAACTTCTAAAATGAAGACATGTATGTTGAAATCAAGTAACCCCAATAAAAATAAAAACACAAAATACCATTTAATTTGCACCAAGAGGAAAAAATCAATTCTCTCACCTAAAGATGGTATCTTTTAGATGATTTACTCATAAGTTTAAATAATCAGAAACTCAGCATTCTCACAAGTGTCATAAGTTGATTTAAACCCAAAAGTATTTCAATGTTCTTTAATATTTCTCAAAAGTTCATATTACTAATTTTTATTCTGCAAGGAGACAATTTATTTAATATAAAATACAGTTATCATTAGAACAAGAGATGTCTGAAAATGTTCAGGGTGACTTTCCAATTTTTAATATATTTCAGCAAAAATATGACTTTTGGGCTTAATATGTAAGTTATAAAAACATTAGTTTGGGAGCATTATTCAAAATTCAAGTACAAGTTAATAGTTTTGAGTGTACAAATAAATGCCATAAAAAATGTACATTTATTCACATGCATTTAAGCTTTCCTAGAAAAATTAGTTTCATTATGCATAACATTTTTTCCTAATGTTTTTTTAACAAATTTCAGTTTTTTAGGATCTGCAAAAAATCAGTTTACAATAAGGGCAGTGCAAATAAATCCTGTATTGGGTGACGTTTTGATTTGCAGAGATTCCTTTGTCAGATTTTTAATTATCAGAAATTTTAGTCATGTAACAAGGATTAAATTGATTAAGCAAGGCACTCTTTTCATTAATAATGTAATTGACAATCAAAACCAGGTTCAAATGAAGTCCTCAATAGAGGACCATAATAGTGTGGTTAAAAACAAAAATTACCCCTCTTTCACTACAGTTGCAACTAACAACAAAAATTAGAATCGCCACACAAGCTTACACTGCCCCAGAGACAATGAACTTAGGTCTAAAAAATTTTAATGATTTCTTTGATTTCAAAGTGAGGGATCATACCTAAATAACACATTACAGCTTGGTTTTGTCATAAAAATTGAATAATTATTATCAATAATTCCCGTCTGCCCATTTTTTCATTTACAGACATGACAAATTTGTGAGTGCGGAAAATTGACGACAACAACAAAACTTTGAAAAAATATTCAATAGCTTTCTTAACCTCTATACATTTTATTTAATATTCAAGGACAATTCCTGAGTATACAGAAATGTACCAGTTTGTTAGAGAATTTTTTTATGAAATATTATTTTCTTATCATGGGCTCTACCAGCATTCTAAATCAAATATAAACAATTTTATTGTCCTATTTTGATTCATATTGTTAACTAAAGAATTTATTTTGAAAATCATACATTGCCTTGATTTATATTTTGTAAAGTATGTGTGCACGTATCAACTCAGCAAGACAATATTAGCATCGCTACACAACACAAACACCATGCAGCAACAGAGGCGCATACTTTGAGCTTGACACGCGTCAGATAAAAGGGCTGGGTGAGCCCTGAATGAAGGACCAACTCCCCAGGAGCAACCAAGCACGCGCCATGGAAGCAGCGCGGCTCCCCATGGTCATAGGGGAGAAGGACCTCCGTCCATGAGATGTCGTACGGACCCTCGGGGCCAATGTGCATCATCCAGCAATCATCTGGAGCAGCCACGCAAACCAAGGAGTACTTCGTCCAGGTTGGTCAAGAACACCTGTGTAGTCAACACTATATCCAATATCTTACTCGTCAAGGTGTTTGTGTGAAAAGTGTGGCAGAACTCGTGTATTAAATTTTATTCTGGAATTATATCATATGTTTGCACTTTGGAATAACTTCGTTAGCGAGCTAACTAATAATTTGTTCTTAAATTCACATTTTAAGTTATGCAAGTCATATTTTGAAGACAAATGATGTGCTAATCATGATACATTTTGGGTGTTTATTTGGATGAATCACTTTTTATGAGCTTTATTAAAGATGAGAGAGGCAAGAATTAAAACATTTAAAGATTTAAATTCAAAATCCTCATTATTCTCCTAAAAGAATAATGCTCTTCACATCTTAATTTGATTACACTGACATATGAGTACACTCCCTTAGTCTATTACTTTTCTCTATAGTGAAAAATATTGAAAACAAAAATATATTGCATGTAGCATCTGAAGCATCCTGTGGACACCTCGAATGAGTAGCATTTATTCATAAAACATGCCAAGATACGTGAATGCTCTCTTTAAGATTATGTTCATTAACAACAACGCCAGTATTCTACTTTTATAAATGGAATGTTCAACTACAATGTTCTATCAATGATACCAGTATTCTATTTTTACAGATGGAAAGTTTTACTGTACTCTCAGAATTATTTGAAAACAGCTTAGATATTTATCCAAGTGTTCATTTGCAAACTCGGAAGCAAATATACTGGAATTTGCTCTTGGAAAACTTGTCTCTTGACAAATGAATATTCTTCGGTCAGAGTGTGTTAAGTGATATTCCAGCTACATATTTTTGATCTGTGTTTTTCTTGTTCGGCAGACTGATGATTAGATACTATCAATTTACTATGTCATAAAACTAAAAGTATGTACTAAATCACAAATGGGGGAAAAAATAAACAGGTGCTCTTAAAATAAAATTACTAATTCACTCCTTGTGAATCATCAATCTACTTTAAACTTCCCCATAAAAACAACACACAAACATTGTGAAACTTATCACTGAATTGCTGAGACCTATTGTTAACTTAGTTCGTGTATGAGCCTATCGCCCACTGCATTTTTATTTTGTAAATTACTTGCTACATACCTTGAAATTTGAAAGCTCATAAATAAAATACAATAATCCAGAAACAATTTTTATACATCACTTTCTCAGAAAATTTCTATGATAGTGTACTTATTTCATTTGGTTAATAAAATGAACAATGAAACTATGAATAAAACAATTACATTTTTCTTAAGTTAATTTATAAACTAATATCACAGCAATGTACAGAATTTTTGTTTTACTCAACTTACAAGAACAATGCCACAAAAGTTGACTGTGGTATGGTTGAGGTCAATCCTGTCTATGCCAAGCTTTGTTTCAAGAAGAGATTTATCTTAATAGTGCAAAATATCGTGTTCTTGGTACCTATTAGTGTTTAGTGCAAATGAATCATCACATTATGTAGTTCTCAGAAAAGAAAACAGATTTTGGCAAGTTTTGTACTGAGTCACTTACAGTTATTGTAAGTTGCACAAGTTAATTTGCAAGATAACATTTTGAACTATGTTTTGTTGGCATTAACATCAATCTTAATATTTTTTTCAGAATTTGTATTTTGTGTATAGAAATAATCAAGAAAAAGCCTGTGAGAACTTGGCCAAAAATAATAAGCTTACTGTACTCACCCCAACTACCACTTCAGAAAATGTACACTGTTATTTACCACTAGTTGAATACCTGGAATTACCCAGATATTTATCACAAACTTCTAATAAAAAGCCTTGCACACTTCATCCATCTACCCCTGCATGCCAGCAATCCTTCCATCCATCCTACATAGGGTGGCCACTCATTTCCTGGAACAAATTTCCCTGACTTTTTCTGGTTTTCTGGTCTGGTCTTTCTATATATTTTAGTGATATGATATGTACAGTATTTTACAATATTTGAAAAACAATTTTAAAACAAGCTTGATACTAATTTGTCAGATCTCATTTTTCATTGTGATGAAGTACAGATTTTGAAAAATTCTCAACAAAAATAATAGTCACTATTTTGTGCTGGACTATTTTTTTTAGAACAATATCTAATTATAATACAACCTCAAATTTTTCCCAGACTTCTAAGAATTTTTCTGCACATTCTCTGATTTTTTAGACTTTTTCAGAGCAATGAAATTCCCTGATTTTTCCTGGTTTTCCACATTCTCCAGAAAGTGGCCACCCTGTTCTTAAGTCCTAGAACTTCCTCTCATTCTCACTGCCCACTTCTTCTGGTCTTTCTACTACTACTACCGTCCCTTCCACTTGACCCACATTATTGCTCTGCCCCTCATTCTGCTTCTCCCTCTCCTCCTTTCACTTCTGCTTGTTCTGCTCCACCCACGTCTCGCTTTCCTTCTAATCCACTCACCCCTCCGAGTTCCACCCGCTTCATCCAGACTTGCTTGACCCTCTGTTACTTGGTAGCGCCTGCCAACAATGCTGCCCAGATGCATTGGAGATTGGAAGCTTTTAACTAAGTGCCCCTGCACACTTGCATTGCATTGACACAAGTTAAGTAACATGTGACACATGTGAATCAGCAAACAAGCATATTTGCTATTCCGCATAAGATACAGTTTTAATCTATGACTAGCATTATTAAGTCGTTAACGACCAGCGTCCTCATTCGAGGACACTCATTTATAGTCAACTCAAATTTGCTTCTTTTGCAATATTTTGTGAATTTCATTTCCTCAAAAGATGCAGACATCTGAAACAAAACATGTGGGCGTTTTTTCATTCTTGAATGCCAGATGTCAATTTCGCTGTGATCACTAAGGCATTGTTTACTCCTGGCCAGAGTGTACACATGACTTGCATCAGTTCGAATCTTCATCTAAAACCGTGCTTAGCTGCTATAAGCCTGTGGTTAAGGCACAAGGAGAGTCTGATGTAAAGCAAACAGTGGTTAGTCTGCATTGAAGTTGATGGGGCTTATGCAGCTAAGGTCTGCTTCTGTTTACATTTTGCTTCTCTTTGTAGAAAAAAAATGCCCATATAACAACCATTTGGCACTTTGGAGCACTCTAGTAGTTAATTTAGCAACATAACAATTGGTTAGCATTAGATGTTACAAAAACATGCTGCTAGAGGGCTCCAACGACTAATGTGGGCGCATGAATTCGACAAAAATGGGCGAGCGCTGTGCACACAAAATTAATTTGGCGTTAATGGGTTAAGCGAGTGCCAACACATTGTTCGTGTAACATGGGCCTAAATATTGTAAAAGAAAAATATTCTGAGATAACCGTTTTAATTGCAACTATGTTATTTTATTTTTTATTCTACGCCACTCAAAAATATTCATGCTACATTTGGGTCCAGTCACACCCAAAAACTTTGGCTTTGAAAGTTTTAATGGCACGTAAACATACATACTCACTTTTATTTAATAAATAATGCATAACACTTAAAACGTGTACCATTAACCAAAAATACAAGAAAGATTGTTCATTATAATTGTCAAAATTACATAAGTGATAAAAATTTCTTAGATAACATTAAATGTCAGTTGATGAAATGGTGATACAAAAGTTATGATTTTTTATTCATTCCGAAATACATAAAGCAAACAGGTCTGAATAGTAATCCTTTAGTGGTTCCAAATCCCAAAACTGTAAAGAGAATCATGCAATTGTCGGCCATGCTATGCACATTAACAGGATGATTCAGGAGGAAGCTTTGAAATGCTTGGCAATTAAGTTGCACACTGAAGCAAAAAAAGGTTAGGGAAATATAAAACTTCAGAAACTTTCTGAATCCATAGTCTACTCATTCATTACCGGAAAGGATTTCAGGCTTCAATTACAATATCAGAAATTTTAGTCATGGCTGCACAAGTGAAGTGTTTCAGTTCCTTTCTTCTTATATTTTTATTGTCAGAAAATAACTTATATTGGGACACATTTTTACCAGAGACACCTTGCTGACACAGCTTTTTGATCTCCCAGATCATCCACAAGCCACAACAAGATGACAAAAGGACGCAAGCTATCCTGATATGTTATGACCAGTATCATATCGTTATACCTCCAAACGAGGGATATTTCATAAAAATGATTGAACTAACAACACTGTGCATATCTCAAAAGCGCCATCAATGCCATCAAAAGAAGAAAAAGAAGAAGTCAGTTCATTAGTTCTACCACTGCCCCTTACAAAGGACCAAACCTGTAACAACTGAAGATCATTAACTGTGAGTGAAGACTGAAACATCATTACTACAAAAGAAGCAAATGATACATCAAAAGAGATCTTCTGAGAGGAACACGAATGTCAAGTGAGAAAATGAAATGATAAAAAATTTAACTATTTTGAACTATCTAGCTACCTGTACACAATTTAAACAATAATTTGATATCTTAAATCAGAATCTCAAACCAAATCTTAGACTAGCTTATCTTTACATTTTACAAAAATAAGAGCAAAAAAATCTTTGCAGACTGATGCATTAATTTCATTCATACATATGCTTGCACACCAAAGAACAGAAAGAAGTAATAGTACACGAAGGCAACAAAACAGAAAAAAGTTTCCAGTTATTCAAAAATAAATAAATGGAGTTTCAACACCTTAATATAAATGTAAAATAAACCAAAACACTGTCTCATTTTTGATTTTGAGAGAGAACTACCACTCCGTGTTCTTGTCCCTGACATCATTTTATTGATAATCTGGATCTGAACATTTTGTGTTGTACTAAGTAATTTATTTAACAAGGATAACAATCACAAAGTTACAGCTAAAAATGATCTTTTCTAAAAAGAATCTCACATTTCAGCCCACTGCTAAATTAATTAGCAAAATACTAGAATTAGGTACTTTACAAAACAAAATCATTATAAAATTCCAAAGAGGGGATATATACCTTTAGGACAAGTTTCACCCAAAGCAAAATCTATCAATATGTGAACTGTAATTATCACTTTGATTTAAGCACTTATTTTATTTCGTATACATGGTAACTTGATAACAGTACTTTGTGAAACATTAACCCTCTTGTTAAATTTTTTCAGTAAATGGTACATTAATGCATGACAAAATAATAAACTGAGCACCTATCAGAGATGCATGAAAATGTACTTGAACATAAACAACAAAAATTCAAAAGGCTTATATGCTCTGCAATATATATTATATGAATCGATTCACAGAGATATTGTTACCAAACTGAAATAAATGTACTTGCCAAAGCTATATAACAAATTGTGTACAAATAATTTTGTATTTGGGACAACCAATTGGAATTTGTCTATAATAACAAATAAATATTTCTAAAACTGTTTTCTATTATCTTTGCGACTGTATTGTATACTTCACTATGAATTTTTTTTCTGTAAGGGACATCTACAAAACTTAAAAAATTCTTCTTTTTGACCTTTTTTATCTACATTAATTCTTATTCCTTCACTTTCTGAGGACTTCTCCAGTCCACCTAGTGCCCCATGAACTGAACAGCTGACTCACTTTGCGCCCCACCGGGTCCAGAATGTTGTTGCGGTGGCCGCCCATGATGAGCAGCTCCCCAGTCCGGTGGATGTACTGCGCCTTGTGCCAGACGCGCGGCTTCCCTCCCACTGAGTGGCACTGTGTCCACTGCAGGGTGTTAAGGTCCAGCATCCAGCAGTCACCTGCGCAAGATCCTTGTATTGCCCTTGCCAAGTGTTTAACCCTCTGACTTCTATGGGCATGTCATGAGCGAGTCTCATCATGTGCCAAAACTCATGGCTGTTGGTGCTACTCTGGCTGGGCTAAGCTCAGCGCTGTTGGCTGTGAAAACTTTGAGACTGCGGAGGAAATCCAATCATAATTTAACAAAGACAAAGAAAACTTGAAACAACTCAACCATCAAAAAGGCAAAAAAATTTTGAGTTAGGTATGAACTTATGGGACATCAAGGATTCCAGCTCCTTGCAGGATCGAAAAGTAAATGGCGATAGGAAAGGGTCAGAGTGACTTGAAATCTCTCGTTGTGAGATGGTCCATGGTGTGGGAGTGACTTCTCAATCCTCACTCTAGTGACGCATGTGGAATTTAGGGAACCAATTTTGGTCATTCCTACTTAGAGAGCTCTGAACCAGGCAATAAGCATTTTTATTGTAGCAAAACCCTAAATTAAATCTTAGAAATGCGAGACCAGCAAACTAGAACAGCATCAAAATATCACAATCGTGTTCTGAACCAAAAACACATACTGCTAAAATCATCTCAGGAATCATTTGGCCTCCGCAAAACACACTAAAAGCACAAGAATGGCCTCATGTCTGTACATGTCCAAAGGCTCCTAGCGACAGCCCAACACTATGCTATCACATCCAGAGGCCCTCTAGCATGAAAATTTTCTGCACATCCCATGCAGTCAAAGGGTTAAAAGACCTGAGCTCCCAAATTTGAGAAAATCAATCACAGGCAGTCTCGGCAATACTATTCTCTTCAGTGCCGTGGGGAAAGGGAGAGGGATTGTATATCACCTCTTGAGTTTGCAAGAATCAAACTGATCCCATTGGGTCACTCATTGTGATAAGTGGTCCTGAACAAAGGGAAAACTTCAGAAGGAATTCATCTCAATCCAAAGGATTTAGTACATCTTTTCCCTTAATCGACCTCAGAGCAGGCGGCTTCTAGCTGAAGGTGTGCAGGTTTTGATTCTGCCTAGTATGGAAGAGTTCTCGTTATCCAAATGCCAGTAGTACATGTGCCCTTAGGAAGGCTGAGATTTTACACAAAGCACAGCAATAGGAACTCAAAATCTCCGGATCCTCAGAGAACCACAACACATGTGGTACAGCAAGTATGTATAAATTGTGCCCCCCACCCCATTTGCTTCTGAAACTTTTCTGAAAACTTAAGCCAGTCGAAGTCTGAGGCATCACGTCATTATTCCATGATGCGGCTTGGAAACACTGAATTAAGCAAATGTTTCTATTCACAGGCCTTAATACAGTATTATAGTTGCAAATGTACACCCTGTGTACAAAGGAAATTTTAAGTTTTCCGAAAGAGCAGGCACTAAGGTCTGGCAGTAACAGGCAGCAGACTCCTCCTCATACACTAAATGCATTGATTTCTCTAAAGACTAGTGCAAGCAATATAACCTTGTTCCATACATTTGAACTCGGATCATTAAACAAAGTAAGGTAATTTACCATTCAGCAATTCAAACTGAAAAACACTGACAATGGACTGAACCAATTTATGATAAAAACCAGCAAATGAAAAAAATAAAATTGAGAATTAACAATCATTTTTGAAATTAGGAATGAAATATCTCACAACGCAAGGTACAATGATAGAGAAATAAGAAAGTATATTACAATAACTGATTCAAAAGAGCAAAACAATAATTTAAAGAAATTTTAAAAGTATTGAAAATAAATTATTACAATGGACCAAAGAAAGTATAGAAGATGACGAACCAATATAATGTAGCATATTTTTTCAGAATAACTTAGACAACATCTCTAAATCACTCTGAATGCTGAAAGTTATAAATTATAAAAATTTGAGAACACTATTATTAATTATTAGAATTATCACACATTAGACACACTGGTTAGATAGTAATATTATTTTAAAACATTGTTACTTTGTTAAGAAACCAAAAACTATTGTGAATTTATGAACACATTTTCACATCTGCATTTATATGCTGATATTTGTATCTATTTCGGCTGATTTTTTGGGGTTTTGGGGATACAAACTAAAATTAGGTCTTTCAATACAATGAAAAAGATTTTCATAGATTCAAGTCCATTACTGTGGAACACAAAAACGCATCTCTTGAGATGTAGTCTGTGGTGCAGCCTAAGAACTTAAAAGTTCGCTATCCCTGAAGTTCTCAAATACTTACCTTTAAAGCAAAGAATTATGAAGCAGAAGTGTATGTAATGTATGATGTACCTACATTAATTATATTATTATGCCAAGAATGCATGGAACTGCATGAAACAAGTAGTAAAGGGGGGGGATCATCTGTCAAAGTTGTCAGTTGGTCAAATCAAAAGCTCAAATTAAAAATCTTTTTACTGTGTAGTGAGACCATGTCCCAAATTCTGAAACTTATTCTAAAATTAATATTGTAGTGATACCGAATAAATTCAAGTTTATTCTGCCGCAAAATAACTCCACGCAGGCGGCGACGCGAGAGCCATGCGAGGCGCCACGGAGGCGGCCCGAGGGCCAGGCGAGGCGCCACGGTGTCGGCACCCTCCGTGACCCTCCGCTCCCTAATTCGTCATGGACACGTGTGCCCCAACTCTGGGTGGCCGCTCTGCACACGACCCCTTCAGTATTTTTCCACGACGCCTGGAACTCTTCCGTCAGCCTCCCTAGAGATTCCTAGCCCCTCAGACACCCCCGGTCGTTAATAACTGCCCCTTTTCGACGCAAAATTAAAGCGAGAGGGAGCGATAACCAGCCCCTCTCTCACTCTTTTCTCGGCCTCGAAAACATCCTCTGATTGGGCAGAAAATATCTAATGCTCAGTACCCTTTCGCCAATAGCAGCCAGAATTCGGGTTTGTTCTAGAATATTCCAGAGTCACAGGGATAATTTTGGTGGGGGGAACGAGGTTTGGAGCGACGAGGCACAAAAGGGGAAGCTTGGGAGCCGTGTTCAGAATCGGACGCAAGTGGCGGCCGCAGGGGGGAACCTGTTATATTCTGTTGTGGCGTTCGGTTCGATGGACTTAGAAAAATTATTAAGTTTCTTGTAGAGTTTGGATACAAGACTTCTGTGACGAACGCAGGCCGCAGAACAGTATTATGAACATTTGACAGCAATTCGTATTATATTACGTCCGATTTATGTGCGAACTCGAGACTCTCTTTTCCTTTGTGAATTTGTGCGATAATTCACGGGCTCATTAGTATCAAAGTATTGTGAGATCGACCGGGAATGAACCGACCGTGTCAGTGAATGAACTGTGCTGACCCATTCACCGCAGCGAGCAGACGGCGCTTTTGTGTTCCGGCCCGCCTTGGCCGCTATCCTCGCAAGTACCTGATTTGACCTACATTTTCCGAGCGGCGCTCCTCGCCCGCCACGACCCTCGCAGCCAGCTGAGTTGTCCCGAGGTCGTTCAACTTCAGTGGGTGGCGCAGGCCGCCTAACAGAGGTATTTTCTGTTTGAGTGTCTTATGTCGTACCCGCGATCGAGAGGTGTGAACAGTACATCAGACAATCAGTGTTGACTTCCTCTTGACCGGGCGACGAAGAGGAGTTCCCGGCCGCGCATGGCCGTCAAGCGGGAATTCGCGCGCGAGGAAGAATTTCATCCGATTGTAATCACTTTGTAATTTTATGTTCTCTTATGTGCATGACATTTCATTTTTTGTTTTATTTCGATTTTGGGGGCATGCTCGCCAGAGTTATCATCACCAGACCATTAGCGTTTTCTTTTTTCAATGAATAAATTCAACTTGTTCTAAATTCACATGTTTGACTTCTCATTCAACCTAGGCCACCGGCTTCCTCCATCTTCGCCGTTTCAGGTAATCTGTCGACTGAGCGGGCCGGCTACCCGTATGAGGCGCCCAACCGAAGACGCGAGGGTAGTTGCAATATCATTAGAAAACAATGCTCTATTGCTTTGAAAATTTGAAGTTATCTTTAAAACATAGTGATTTACTATTCCTGAGTTACTCATTGGAGTAGATAATATAGTTTATAATATATATATTATTAATAATAAATAAGAAGAAAAAGGATTTAGGTAGATATTTGTTCATTTTTCTCCAACTATCCAACACAATTCATTCAATTTTTTCTTCTGTAATCTAATTATGAAACAGAATACTGATAATAGAAATTATTACTCCAAGTTGATTAGAATGATTGCGATAATTTTTTGAAAATGCACTTTTTCTTTTACAATTTTTTGATATGATTAAAATTGGTGGAGAGAGTTTTATTGTAGTTATAATAATTCTAGTTATCAAAACTCAAAACTATGTTTGCAATGCCTGTTTAAATTTTCACTTAGATTGGACCACACACTTCTGAGAAAAAGGAACACATAAGAAAAAACATGTTTTACAGGGAAAATGTATTTGAATAATAAGTTAGAAAAAGTATACATCTTAGTACATTCCAGAAGAATAATCATTCTGAACATCATCTTGCAGCCTTCTTTTAGTGTTCTTTTGCTTTTTCTCAACTCTTGCTTGCTTTGTCACGGCCCCAGCTGCTCAGTTGGCATAATATATGCATGTACTGTCAATTGCCTTCAGCCCTTTGGCACAGTTATATCCAACATTTATCCCCATTTGCTCTAAAACTAATTTTCTTGCCTCTGCACCATCATTGTATGTTAGAACAGCATCCAAAACACTAATTCTCAAAGTCTCGGTACCAACAAAAATATTTTTGGGGATACGTTCCCATTGCATATGGGAACGTATACCAACTGCATGTTGTTCAGGCTTTCATTTCCATTTTGAGTCCTCCCATGGAGGCATTTTTCAAAAGTTGCTGCTGACTTAGGTCCCTATAAATTGGCTTTATCAGATCAATGATGGCAGGAGGCAAGGAATGTGTGTGATTGTATTCTTGACCAGTGACTAATTGCTTTCTGGTATTTGCACCAGCTATCAGGACTTTTTGGACACAGATGGTGAACTGGATTGTCATCCGTTGAGGAAATGTGAAAAAAAGTGGCCCAAATAGCCTGATGCATTTCTTTTACATTATTTACATTTCTCCTTATTGCAAGTCCATAATAACTCTGCAGCAAATTTATTTCACAGTCTGTCAATCTATCTGACCTGCCAATGCCCTTACCATCACTAAGTTTTTTCCCTTTCAAATCTTTTTTCAGTCTTCTTAGCCTACTTCCAAGTCTCTTTTGCACATGTCCTTTGCACTCCAATTTTTCTATACTCACAGAATCACCATATGGTTTTGATTCACATACACTCACGTAAGCTTTGGTGTCACCGTCTCCTAAGTATTTCAAATAGTGCACTCCCCTCTCAGCTACTGACCTACTGAAAATATTTACAGCACCAATTGCCTCCATCCCACCACTAGAACCATCATAATTTCTCACACAATTCTTCATTGGCACAGCACCCTTGACAATATTTGGACAAAATGTCAACATCCACCACCTTTCTTGTGTCCAACAACACAGCTGTCACCACACCATATAATGAAACATGACCATGACGATGCCAACTTCCATCAAAAGCAACAGCTAAATCAGTTGATCCATCATTTTCTGAAACTGCTTGTGTTACCGCAGCTTTCATGCTTTTATCACTAATTTTTTGCAAACTGTCTTCTAATTTTTTATTGAAGCTTGCAAACCTTGATGGTGGCGGTGGAAGATTCAGCATGGCACACAATGTATCTGCAGCTTTTTGTGCATTACCTATACACCTCATACTATAAGCCATTCTTATGTTAATTTCAAAAAACTTATCAGGGGTTGTGCATGAGCTTCTTGTCTCATTTTGGACACCACACACAGCACATTTCATATGTAAATTTACCAACAGCCCCTTTCGAGAACTCACATCTTCAACGATTGTCAGGCAGTCACTATTATCACAATTATTGCATTTAGTAAACTTTTTAATAAAATTAAATAACAGTTGTATGTCTATTATTATATTTCCGCCTCCATTGGGAAGGTCTTCATCTCCTTCCTCGAAATAAATTAATTTTCTTTTCAAGGCACTGTGTTGTGCTGTTCGGTTTTTGCACCCTGCTTGTACTGGGAGTTGAAATGTTGTCTAGGTTAGATTCACACTTGTCTGGAGTAGAACTGTTTTCAGCATTAATATTCAGTTTTTTTGTATTTGTTTCCTTGAAACTTACACTTCTTGTACCCTCTCGTACTTCTTAGCATTTCTGTCCGCACAAAACGACAAAAACAACCCACTGAGAAGTCACAAAGCTGCACTGTCACCAACTCACACAAACTGATCACAAATAACATCCACTACCGATACAACACAATACAAGTCCTCAATGCTTCAGAAACAACTGAATAGCGGAAAACTGCATACAGTGCAGCCAATTGCGAAATGAAAAATACTAGTCAAATGATAAGTGTGAGTGTAACTTTGTGTAGAATAAAACTACACATAGTGGGCGTGGCATTTAAATGTCAATCCAACGCCACCCAACATACAAATAATTTTTTCACGCCTTAATTATTGCTTTTCCCCCATAATATATACATCAAATTGTTTATAAAAGATTTTTATGACAATAAAAACCAAAAATGCAATTTTTTTGACATTTTTCACCACAGGGTTACCTTAAAATATACACGTGATGCACATATGGATCAATAAGACTTCAATTACAAAAGCTTTCAAGATCAGTAAAAACATTTTTTTTCTTGTTTAATTGTAGTATTATTTAATTAAGATTACCTCTTTTGCAGATCAAATGATATCCTCAGGTACTCAGGACTTCCTCAGGTAGGAACATGAGAAGAGTAAGCTTAAGTGTGTAGGCTTGGTTGAAGAAACACAGAAAAAAAGGTGCACATTCATATCATTCTAATCCTTCAGCTTAAGGTGCACACACTTTCAATATTAGCAACCACCTCCCCCGCTTCAATTACTGCTGAGCATATTTCAGAACCGCATTTGGTCAGCAACCACAATAAACAATAAGAGTTGAACTCTGCTTTCCTTTGTCACATGTACACTATAATATATTTATTATAGTTGTTGTTGCGAGGCGTTGTTGGCACTGAAGTAGTAATTAAAGTCTACATCACCTTAACTATCATGTCATTTTTATTTCAAATTAGTTGAATTCAGACTCTCAAGATAGTAAATCTGATGATACCTAATATGCCATCAAAAAAACTACTCTTAAGTCAATAAAAAGTCAAACTAACTTAAATCAAAAAATTGGTACAGACAAGGTTTGCTTAAATTACTACACAAAATTATATAATAAGCAAATCTTACAGGTGTTCACAGAAGAAGATAATGCTAAAATAGGCAATCCCAACTGTGGTGGGTACTCACTGAGAACCGAGTTGAACTGGTTGAGGCCACCATAGAGGACCGCCTGAGTGGGAGACACAAAAGTGAAGCTGTGCCACGAGCGACCAACTGGGCCAGGCTCAAAGGGCTTGGTCAGACTGCAATCAGAATCAGGCATAACGCAATAATGAACATCCAATCAGCAGTGTCCTTCAAATTGCATGCTCAACCTAAGAATACTAAGATCAGTCATTCTGAGCCTTTTAAGGGGAGATATAAAGCAAAAATCTGAATTTTTGACATTTTTTGGAAGGACTTTAAAATTTTCTAATTATTTGGTTTCCTGAATAAAATTATAAAGACACCATTGTGAAATGCATTCTTTTACCAGATTTTCTTCATTTGTGTATGTCAAAATGGTAGTCACTTTGGTTGAAAGTCTCATTTACGTAAAGCTGTTAAACAACTTCATCTAGAAGGTTCACCAAATGATAGAGAAAAGTTAATTTTTTAATGTTGTTTGCATTCCATCTTTTGTAACTTTTTACATGGCAAACTGGTTTAAACACTTTTTAAATCATAAGGCGACAGATTTTGTAAGATTAATTTCAATGGGGTTTTTTGAAAAGTGACTTTTTTAACACATTTGTACTCTTACCTCCGAAATTACTAAAGTAATATATTCTACTTTCTGTAGGTCAATTAAGTAATAAGAAATATGTGTAACCAAAATGAGTTCTGTAAGTTTCTTACTTCAGAATACCTGAACAAAAGTTTTGACATTTACTTCAAATATGCAGTATGCTACAAAAAACATTCAAAAGACGTAAATCTGATCATATTTATTTAAATCACTTCCACCGAGCTGACCTTTAATTTTACGACAGTAGGATGAACAGTTTCTGACTTAAAAGTCTCAGATGCAGAGCCAAATTAACATGGAAGAGATAGGGCTTTATGTCTCCTCTTAAGTTTAATAATATTCTACAAAACGTAATTTATTTTTCAATACCATATACCTCCTACTCCAAAATGATCCCTCCTACCATATTAAAAAATATTTTAAAAAAAGGTTCCGTCTCCCTCATGAATGTGTTTCAGCCAAACAGTTAACTCATTGAAAGAAGTTGGATCTTACAAACTCTCAATGAAGAAGAAAGCAATGTACAAATGGATAAAATCAACCACCAATTCTGATAAAAGTTAACACAGAATTTGAATGCCCATATGTATGATGAAATTTACTCACAGATGGTTTAAATTGTACCATGCATATGTGTGTATCAGCTTCAGCTGCTGCCATTACATAGTAAATTAATGAATATGTAGCACATATTAGGCATATAAAAACTTGCAGATTTCGATTTCCCACGATCAGATACAGATTTCACTAGGTCCTTAATGGAACATTCCACAGAATCTGAGGTGGCACTCCCACTGTCATTGTGATCTTGCTCTTCTTCCCATAGTATATTGCCTTCATCTCTAACTAGTGCATTTGTTACCCAAAACATCTTAAAGCTGTTTACAATCAGTGCACTTTATGTATTACTTGTTCTCTTTACATTTGCAGATGGAGTGTGCAAATACCTGCCATCTGTTTCTATGAGGTCACCACTGACTGAAAGACTCGCCGTCTACAGTAGATACTGACTGATTAATTACAATATAGATGGTGGTGAGCGGGATATAGATCTGCTCATTGCAGGTTAAGCCAGAGTAGAAGTGGGCAAGAACATAACTACTTTGTAATAGATATGTGAAAAGGAATATAAATATCTTCCATGCCTTTTGTGCATAGTGTATATTGTTGATGATAAAAGTATATTGCACTGCAGCCTTGTCCATTCATCTTTTTAACAGTACTAATAATCCTGGTTTCCAGTTGCTCACAGCAATAGTTCGCTACATTATTTACAATTAATATACTGCCAGAACATACTCTCGCACACCAAAGTGGATTTGATTTTTCTGCAGACATCGTAGAAATGACAAAAACAAAACAAGTACTTTTTCCTAGACTGTCTCGGCTGGCATCAGCATTGGTCAGATGCTGTTAGGCATCAGCACTATTCATGTATTCTCAGATTTGTGTTTGGGTTCAAAACAACAGTAGTTCCGAATTCTGACATCTGCAAATGTATATTAAACGAGTAATATCTGTGCAGATTGAATCCATTTGGCACAGCCATTGAAGGCAGCTGGAAAGGATGAAGGTCAGACCATCTTGAAGCAACCAATTGCAGAAAGCTGTTTTGGGTTGTCTTTTAACACTCTGGTCATAAGGTGGTCGGGTGCTTTTCAGTGGAATATTTAGGAAAACAGTATCACCTTGGATTCAGAGATATACAGTATTATTTGGTAAACATTACCACTAATTAATGGCAAAGAGAACTGAACATACTTGCCACTCCACTTCATCGTCTCCATGTCCAGGCAGTGGAGATCATTTGTTCTGGTACCCAGAAACCTGCCCCCAAATATGTATACCTTATCACCAACCTAATAGTGGACAAGAAAACACAATATTAGCATTCTGATTGGACACTAGATATGTTCCCAAAATGTGGGAACTTAAAAAGTTCAACTCCTTACAGATTCTAGTAGTCTGTAAGGTAATTTATTGACAATACTTTTACTCATAAAATTGCATTTCAAAAGATGCTGAAATGACAGAATTTTATTTTACTAAAGTGTTTCAATTAAATCTTCAAATTTAATTTTTAAAGAATAATTTAATCACAGAAAAACTGACTACACTCATTCAAATATTTTATATCACGAAAGTATAGCAGAATTGACTCGTGAGATGTTTCACTACCTAGAACATGAAAATTTAATTGTAACTTTTATTCACAGCCAACCAGAATTTATTGACATATCAGTGAAAAGAACCAGATGAGAACTTAAAAAGCAAACAAAAATGGATAAATTAATACTGAAGAAATTCAATGAATTATTCAAGATCATTGACTGCTTCATCTCATTTTGCCTAATTTGTATTTTGTGGATTGGGGATGAAGTTGCAACCAATTATTTTTTGAGCAAGTGGAAATGAACAGTTCCTAGCATTCAAGAACTTTTTGACAGTAAATCCTATGTAGTTTTGATTTCAGGGGCTGGATAAGGTGTTGCTCCAAAAATACATAGAATGTCAAATAATCAATTTAATTTCATATAGCAAAAAAGGCAAATGTAATAGAATGTCTCCATTTATAAAGCCACACTTTTCATATTGCACGCAACTATAGTGGACAATTTCCTACTTACCAGTAACATATTAATGGGAGTTTTTGTCAATGACCATCTAATAAATTCTACAAAATCGTCTTTTTTCCTTAGTGTATCTAAATAGACACAGAGTATCTACAGAGAGAGTATCTAAACACACACCAAATTGAAATCACAGACCACAAGGACTGCAAATGTCACCAGATATTTTCAAATTCAACAAGCTAGATTAAGAATTACAAAATTTTTGGATTTGCTCATACATACTTTTTCCAAACAAACTCACAAAAACACAATTCCCAGGAGGTAGTTATCCACTGCCCTTTATGCCCGACTACAGTTGAAAACATTAAAGGGTTTGCAAACTAAAACCAAATTTGTGCACAGCTTTGAGGCAAGAAAAGATTTGTCTTTTCTTTTGCTGCCATTTGTACCAATGATCATAGGCCTTACAGTGGTCACTCTAGTGAAAAGCTTCAGCCTTCTACTAGATCTCAGAAATGGGACACAACCAGAGCGACTGCCATAAGCCCAAGTACAGTGCAGGTTTGAAAACTGTGTACATTATTACTCAGAAGAAAACATTTTCCGTGTTATGATTAAGCTTTTGCACAAATATTATATCCATTTTTGTTCACCATCAAATAGTGTTCATGGCGTTGCCTTTTAGTGCAGATATATATAAGGAATCATTTATGAAATAAGCTGAGATTGTGCACGTTGCTTCATTTTTCATAGATTAAAGAGTGATTTAATAGCTCTTCAGTTCTCTCTGAAACAAAAACTTCCTCAACACAATTTGCCATCTTTCATGAGTAGTATTATTTGTTATAAGACTACAAACCTTTTAAAATCAAATGTTTACACATAACTTGAACATACATGGAAGTCAGCAAAGGCATAACATGTCATTGTAACTGCTTCACACTTCCAAAACCTTCAATTCTTTCTTAATCAACTACATTGCCACACCCTGTTGCTCTGTCAAACATGACAGGCAGCCACATTGTTGCTTGTAGCTCTTAAGCATTACAAGCAGCAGCATCATATTGTTTGTGAGCTGCAATATTGGCACAACTAAAAAAAATAAAGTTTCAACAAAAACACTTTTAAAGTTTTAAATGTTGTTTGAATTACAGGTTTAGTAACTAGTGCACTAGGGGTAAGTATTACTAAAAGGCTTCCTAGTTCTGTTAACAAAACCAATTATAAAATCTATTAAAAAGAGTGTCGTAACTAAAGACAGGATTTTAGTGCAGTAAAACTCTCTAAAATGTGCAGTAAAAACATCAAAAGAGCAAAAACGTGCAATAAAACCATCAAAACTTTATAATATGTTGTTATGTAGCCTAAAATTCCAGTTAATCCACTTATCAATTTATTTTATATTTTGAATGTGATATTTAAGGTGAATGAAATATTACAATTATATAGTGTTTTTATTATAATTAAGTTTGTACATATTGTTTAAACAAACCATATTTGACATTCTAAATAGTATTCGCACACAAAATTAATTAGGATAAAAATACAAAAAAGTAAATTCAGAAATTGAAAAGTACAAGTGTACCTTCTAAAATAAAAAATAATTAAGTTAGAACACAAATTTTCTTAATTGTTTTCATTATAATTTGCAATTATATATATTTCCAAATTATTTTCTGAGAAATTACTACATCTTCTATCAAGTAATACGTTTCAGACAGGAAAAACTTTGTTCTACATTTACACTTGCCTTGTGCTGAGCCTCACTTGGACATATGTGTGCACACAGCTAAAAGTGGTCAAAAACCGATTTCGTTCTCTCTCATACCATATAGGGCAACATCTTTTCCGAAAAATTTGATGAATTTGAAACGCAATTCGCTTGCCACTAAGCTTCGCACCTGGCCATAAGGTCAAATGTGACTCGCACATGCAATATTGAATTGGTAAGTTCAGAGAAGACTGACAAAACTGATATATAATCTGATTAGGAAGATAGACCCCGAACATAGCGTTGGCTGAGCAGCCGCAACCGAGGGCCGCAGACCTAGTTCGTGGTAACACCGCATATTCCTGTTGCGTTAACTCAGAATTTTTCAGACAATAGGCATCATAAAAGGTAGAGAAGCTGAGTTCATAGGGCAACAATATCCAGAATTGATGCATTAAACGGCTCTCAGGTTTCATAGTCCCCCCAAATGCACAGCTAGATTATGTCATAAAACATTTTTCTTAAATGAAACCTTAAATAAAATAAAATAAAACAAGTTGATAATGTAAAAATTACATTTTTTGCAATACAACTATGAGTCATGCAAATTCGTCCTGTAAAATCTCAAAATGTGCCATTTTCAGTCAGCCTTACCCAAAACGTGCAATATCATGCAGTAACCCCCAAAACGTCCAATTTCATGCAAAATAAATCAAGTACTGAAATAACGTCCATTTAATGATTCAAATTTCTGTCAAGGTTTCATGCAATTTCAAGTTAGCAAACAAAAGATGCAATTACACAGGAATCCGGTCTTTAGTCATAACGTAAAAATGCATATTTTTTGGGTTGCATCAGTGTTGTAACCCATAAATAGGGTTGCCATACATCACGAAAAAGCAGGATATGTCCTGAATATCAACAGTGTCCCACTGTTCCGCCAGATTTTTCTTCATTTTCGCTAAAGGTCCTGAATTTTTATACTCTGTTCTCATTCCTCCCATTCCTTCCAAAAAAAATGTGTGTTTTGAATCAAGTGCATCTGTCTCTCTCACAATGTGTGAGGGGAAAAGAATCCAGAATGCAAAGGCGACACGAGTTCAGTGAATAAGTGTTTTAATAATGACCAAATTCATACTTTATTTAATATTTCATTCAAATACCCAGAAATACTTCACAAATTTTGTGATGGAAAAATTAAGGAAATGACTTGGATAACCTGGAAAAGTCAGGGAAGTCTATTGTAGCAAAAGAATGGTCACCATTATTCTTGAAAGCATGAAATATAATTTATCTTGATCTACTATTTAGTTGTTTACTGGCTATACTATTTCCTTATTATACAAGTCACATTATATACTATTTAGTTGTATAAAATTAAACAATTTGTTCTGAAATATATTTCGGATGTACTAAATTCCATTGTTATCCTCAAGGGAACCCTACCCACAAATGAAATGCTGAGTTTCCTGATTCTCATTTCTGTGCACTCGCATACCTTGTCGGCAGCGTGTGCAGCACGGGGCGATGGCACAGGCCCCTTCGTCTTAGGCCACTCCCAGATGTTGCCCACCGGGTTGTAGCAAACCAACATGTTGTTCCAGCCACGTGGCCAACCAGATGACTGCGTTGTTGTGTCCAGCATGTGCACAAAAGGCAGGGTGTAGGGGCTGGTAGATGGGGGGCCAAACCCTCCAAAGAAGTACAACCTATTACAGTGACAATCAGACTATCACTTCAGCAATTGTAACTTCAAGAATCTCTATTTGACAACCAGAGTTTCAAAACCATCTAAAATTAATGGATTGCATTTGGCAGCTTTTAAACATAAGCTGCACTTAGCAGATTTTAAAACTAAGTGATTGCACTTGGGCAATTTAGAAACTAAGGTTCTGAAGGTAAGTAGATACTACCAAAATTCTTCTTTCTTTTTTTATCAAAAATATATCTTTACTATTTTTATGAACCATATGTTAATGAATTCCTGCAACATCTTCAATATTGATTTTTTGAACTAAACTTGTTTTGAAATTTTGAAATTATTAACTTCATAGCCTTTCATTTGTTAACTAAACTGGAAAGAGTTTACATACTTCCCCTTGTATTCCCAACCAACCAGCTTGTCACAGGGCACTGGCTGTTTGCCAGTAGGGTGTATCCACGCCCAAGTCTTGGTACTCAGGTCAAGTCGGTACAGCTGGTTGCTATTGCCTTCCATTGACCCTGGCTCTTCCTCGCCATGGTACCCTAAGACCACCAGAACATAAGACACCACACGTCAGTTCAACAGATGATCTTTCTTTGTTTTATTGAAATGCAGCACTAACCCAAAGGTCTTAGCTTAATTTGAAATTCATTTGAAATATTGTTTAATCTAAAGATATCAATATCACATATAAAATCATACTATAAATTAACAAATGAATTTACGCAAACAATATATTAAATCTACCGACTTTTTCAAAGTATAAAGCTTGGCATGAACACCTCAATAACAACACTCTTATTCAATTTAACTTATTTGGTATACACATTAGTACTGGCATTTTCACACAAAATAAACTAAATTTGTACCATGCTTCTTTGGGCTTGACAGTTGGGCGCTGGTAGAGGCAGTCTTGCTTTACTGCCCTTGCCACATGCACACTGCACGATATATTGCAGGCAATCTAAAGCTTACACCAAATATCTGGGTTAAAGCAGAGAATGCGGTACACCCTTAGAGAAGTGCAGCAGGGAGAGGGTGAGGGGAAGAGGCTGTAAGTTTGTGACCTGTGTGTAAATTGTCAACTATCGGTAAGTATTACTAATTTCTTTTCGAGAGCAGAATTGTGATGCTTCACTATACATGTCCAAGTTGAGGACGAAGCTTGGGCCTTCAGCCCTCACCTTAACATAAAACATCCTTGACTCTGTTCAATGCATAATTACTATTTTCTATGCATCGAAAGATTCCCCTCATGAACCCCTAATCATCCCTCCTCCCCTCCAAGGTGGATTTCCCTCTCGCTGGAGTGTCGAGAAGTGCTGGTTTAAAAGACTTCCTTAAGTTGTACCATGTTCTAGACTTCAGTCAATTTCTGTCCTATACTTTTGATATTTCTCAGCCCAACTTCTATAATATCTGGATGCTTTTAATGATGTCATAGTTTGATACTGATTGTCATAAACACATGACAGATGCACTCAGCTAATAAAACTCACTACACTCTTCATATATTCTTTCCAAGTTAATTGCAACAAGGGCAGATTGCACCACTGGAAAATCTGCTGCTATTGTGAGTCGCTAGGAAACCACTGTCATCATTATAAATGACACTCAAACATCAAGCCCAAAGAAGTTTGGTACAACATTTAATGCACAAGACATCTAATACAACAATATTTGAAATCTTCAGAAAATAATGACTAATATCATGCAATGCCAAGGTTTTCTCACTCTAATCAAGTCATGCAAGAAAATGTAATTTTCCTATGTGTTAATAAAACACTGAAACAACTTTGTTTGGAATTGTATGTTTGTAAATTTTATATTTAACAAACGTTAACCAAAAAAGTTTTCTTTCTGAAGCAGAAATTTAATATTAAAAAGGTTAATTTTAAAAGAAAAACTGTCATACTAACCTCCAAATATGTACAAATAATGGTCCATAATTACACCACATGACCCAGAATTCCGTGGAGGTGTATCTCCTTTGGTTAACATTCTATTCCTTTAAGAAAGCAAAAAATAAAAAGCTCAACAATTCCATAGTGATCAATAATATAAACTTTTATACAAGCACTAGTTCATTATTTGAGCATATCCACATGTCATAAACCAAAACATAAAAGATGACAAGCTCATTCTTCGTTATCATAATTTCATTTAATGTTTCACTATCGCTAAACTTGGCTTTCCTGGCTTCTGAAATAACAAAAAAATTATTTCCTAATGGTTTTTATGGACATCTTGGTTGAACCAATAACAGTACAACAAATTATACAAGCATAAATGAAAAAAATATGACAAGTAAAGAAACGTAAAGATTATTTTGTTTGGAAATAACTGCCAGTCACTTCTGTCAGTATTTACAAAGATGTCACAAGCAGACAGATTGAAATATGTTGATGAGAAGTACTTCAATTCTCTTTCTGAAACTTTACTCTTTAATGTTTATATTTTTGTTATTCTGAAGTCATCATATACAATATTTGTTCACTTTGATAAAGTTTGCTCCGTGATGATTGTAATTCATAGCATTTTGTTAGCCATTATAGTGCAATAACATTTACGTTTTTAATGAAAATAGGCACAATGCTGATTTGGCGAATCGATTCTTACATTTTTTCATTTAAATAAATTCGCCTTGATCTAATATTTTTTTCTTGTGTGTCGTCAGGGATTACTTATACTGATGCAACAAGAAAATTCTTTCTGCTATCTTAAACGAGAAACACGAAACCAAGTTCAATGCAAGTTTGTGTCATTCGATTTTTCAACACTTCCCTTTTGAGATGAAGTATTTTAGTTGTACATTCATAACAAACCATCTGCTCACTTTAGCAAATTAATGTACTGATGACACTTTGAATATAAACTCACCAGACTTCCGTAAAACTGTCATACATCCAATATTCATCGGTAAAATGATATTGACTGACAATAGGTGACACTGGTGTTACTTGGACGTGTTCCTAGAAAAAGGGAGAAATATACAAAGCTTTCGCACCAGTGGAATGTGGAGGTATAAGTGATGTAATGCCATTTATTTACCATGTAACCACCCCATACTATTACGTTTCCTTTGTACGATACGGCGATGTGACCACTCCGCCGATGGATTTTGTTGTGGATGGAGATCAAACGAGTCCCCTCCATGTTGAGGATGCCGAAGATATTCATTCATGAGGCGTTTAGTTTACACTTTGTGAAAGAAAACTGCCACGTAACTTCACCCACAAAACGTTTCGTCGAATCGTTCACCGAAAAAGTACGGCCGTATCCTTCAACACTACCACTCCAGATCGCACAGCTGGGTTACAGCGATCCCCGACAACTGACCAAGTGATGCGCTGGTGATGCGCAGGTATTTCGTAGTATACTGCAATTTTTGTAGGAAGAGCTCTCAAGGCCACTCAAATCCCATCTTCGCGATGGAATATGTCACGGCATTTCGCGTCTTTTCTCGGTCTTGCCGGTAGAAGTCGCATGATCGCAAGCACTGCTTCATACGGTCGCGATCGTGCGAAATCTAGCGGAACAACTGTGAATGATACGAAATGCCGTGACATATTCCATCGCGAAGATGGGATTTGAGTTATCTTCAGAGCTCTTCCTACAAAAATCGCAGTATAAACACTCGAATATCACTTCAGAGTGTCCGAAACTTGCCGACGTTGCCCGAAGTTATAGGAAAAGCGCCAACAACAAATTGTTTCCCTTCTTTGTCGCAAACAATGTTTCATGTGTAAAAATATCTAAAAAGTAAACGACTCAAGGAATTCTAAATACAAATCAGTGTTCGTGATGATGTTTCAACACTTTCAATAACGTAACGTAGACAGTTACTAGTAACTGTAGACACTTTTGCCGATGTTTTGAAATGTATCCACATTCAGAGTTTGTCATTACAAATGTTTACTTCGAATATCTTCTAAACGGTTCATGATATTGAGATACGATTTTTACCACAAGAATCAGGACATAATAACTTAGCTCTCGTAGTTTTTAGCTTTTTGTTACCACCTTTATTTTAAAGAAATTGAACAAACATCTTTTTTAATGGAACGTTACGTATTTTACAAGAATAAATAGGCCTTCAGAAGATAAATTTACTAGTACTATATTAGTTGCTTGTTGATGAATAATTCAAAAGCTAATTAATTTTAAAATATGGCGTTATAGCACGATTGAAAGTTCGCAGCGCGGCTGTCATTTGCCGGTTTAAAACGCAGCAGAGTATGTCTACTTACACCTCCACTGTGGAAAGGGCGTTGGTCTAGCGCACATTCTGACCTCTAAATACCAACGAAACTACAATATGGGTAAACAAGGGAAGGGAGTCTACAAATCGCTAAGGTAAGTTCGTCGCATGCAGACAGTGAATGACATAGATAGTGCAGAACAAAGATGTATGACCTGCGTCACGTCTTTTCTGCGATTAGTTGCAGAAACTTCTAAAAATCTGCAACCCATTTGTTATCAACTCTATTATTTCATAATAGTTATTTATAAGTGGAATTGTGGAATTTTATTTTGCGAGTAGAAAATGTGGCGACCCGAGGCCGATAGGCCGAGCAAAATAAAATCACTTTTCCATGCGTGTCATTCACTTTTTTTAGACAGCCTTTTTGACTTTCATATTTTAATTCAAGTATATAAATCACTTACTGATACATTAAGGTCAGTAGTAGCTGACGAGGTCAGTCGAAAGTATTTTGTTTTCTTTGTTGCACTGATGTAGTATCTGAACCATGGAGCTATGAAAATATTCCATATGTAGGCCCTATTCATAGCTCCATGATCTGGACACTTACGCATCATCTCATTTTCAGCACGCTATGCATGCTCTGAAAGACTGTCTAAAAGAATATTTCGTGTGATTAATGGTTTAAGGCAAACTTAACATCACTGGATAGCAGTGGCGTAGCGTGACTCACACGTTTGGGGATGCTCAACAATAACACACAAAATGTCACTATCAAGTACTTCGTCTAACAGGCGAACGCAACACAAGGCAGATACACTGGGACTACTTCCACGATCTCGATTGCTTACGACGGTGTAGGCGCTTCCCACAAAATCCTCACAGCAGTCAGGGCTGCCGATGTCTTGAAAGCAAATTATACAATGGCTCAGCTTTAATTCTTATACGCGAATGGCAATAAGACCATTTGTTAATTTATACATTGCAGACTTAAATAATATGTAATCTATTTAAGAGATAATACAATTTCTTGGATATTAATTAAGAAATAGTAGTCAGGCACTATTTCTACAGTTTGTACCCATGACCAAGCGGGGACTTCCGAGTGAGAGAGAGAAAGATAATTTACTGAACGCCTGAAGTGTGCTGCGCTCTCGTGCACAAACGAGCTTCTTTCCGCAGTAGACGCTAGCGTAAAGCAGTCTGGTTTCTGTAGGCCAGGGGTGAAGAGGGGAGAGGGGCACCTCGCCATCTGCGCATGCGTCATTGCTCGTCGCAATCTGGCGGCAGACGCTGAAGTATTTTAGCTTCCAACCAATCAGAGGCCAGCTTCAACAGCCCGCCGAATTCAATCATAGGAAATCAATTTTAAATTAATACAAAACGTGTTTCGCTCAACAGACCACTTGTAAGATTATCAATACAGTATTTAAGGTTCTTATATACGGGGATGCTCAGCATCTCAGCGTCCCCTGACGCTACGCCACTGCTGGATAGTTACATTTTAAAAAATATTTAGTGTCAATATTCACTCGAATACCCCTGGACGGTGCGATTTCAGTGAAGTATAGAAAAGTATTTCTGATTTTTGCTTCCTTTCGGAGACCTTCGGAAACCCTTCAGAGCAGAAACGTGGGGCTTTCCGTGCGACTTAACGCACGATGATTTCAAAACAACAGCGGCGTAATGTTAATTATTCCCTGGGGTGTATTTCCCAAGAGTTATGCTACCACTCATTGCACAGGTATATAATTCGCTCCTTGAAAAAATCGAAGTTGTTTTAATCGGCGTAATTTACATTGCTTCTAATAAAACTATACCGGTGATTGATTAGTGATTCCGGGTGCGTCAACTGCTAAGGTCAATAATCCAATAAGTGTAGTGCATGCTTTATCGCGGACTGTGGCGTTGATCTTTCACCGCTGGCTGGCGAGTTCTGGTGCCGACCGACACATCGTCTAACGGGAGGTATCTCGCACCAGCGGGGCACCCCTCCCCCTGTTGGGGACAAGCTCTACAGTACGATTTTTCTAACTTTGCCCCTCAAGCCCCTATGGCCTCGATGGAATATCACACGGCATTCCTGCGAAATCTAGCGGCACGTCCGAAAAAGATGCGAAATACCGTGACGTATTCCATCGCGACGATTGGCCTTGAGGGATAAAGTTAGAAAAATCGCAGTTTAAGCTCCCGACTAGTCTCCTGGCATGTTGGTAGTGTAGTGCATGCGAGTGTAAATGTGTGTAAGTAAAGAGTGAGGATAGGATAAGGAAAGGAAGATCGCGCGCGGTCCGTGGCCCGTTTCTTATACTTCGTTTAAAACACAAAAGTCCTTTGAGGTAAATCAGCTGTTACAGTGTCATGCAACCGGGAGCAGAACATCACTACAGAGACGCAATTATTGTGCCGTTTAAGCTTCCGATTGGATGACGCCGTAACAGCTAGTGTTAATCAGAGAAACCACGGAAAACTACCGACCGATCGAACTCTGATCAGAGTGGCCGGCCGCTAGAATTCGCCTCCTACTGAATCGTTAGTCAAAAATTTCATCTCAATACCTGAAACCATTTAGCATACATTTGAGGTGGAAGTTTTTGTTGGCTGTGTGGTTGTATCCATGGTGTTATTTCCACCATAGTTGTATCGGGTGTGTTACCTCTTTGTAGTACCGCCAGCTTTGAACGTTGATACCGGGAACAAAATGCTGGGCCAGTGAAAGCTGTTTTAGGTCAATGTTTTGCTACTCATAAAAGCATACTATTATTACCTACCTCTCTGTGAGGCAGAATTCAATTTCCTGTGAGACTTTTGCTGTGGTCACGTTTCGAGAGTTTGTCACTCTATGAGTGGATGTAACTAGTGAACATTTTTAAATTTTTTTTTATTTATTTACGTCAAAAACAGTTAAAAACTGTGTGTGACGAGCTATAGGGAGAAGTGAATTTTGTGCACGTTTTCATAATTCTGTGATCTCTATCCTAAACCATATTCTAGTCGAATTTTGAATACAGAAAAGAGAGTTTTTTTTCGAGATTTTGTTGACAAAATATTCGCTCCTATATAATAAAATATATAATAAAATAACTTATATATATTAAAATATATAATAATAATAAAATAACTTTTATATTAAAATATATAATAATAATAAAATAACTTTTATATTAAAATATATAATAATAATAAAATAACTTTTATATTAAAATATATAATAATAATAAAATAACTTAGTGACATAAATATCACTGATTGCATGCTTCACTATTACGTGGAAGGTGATGATTAGATCTCGCAATTTTAGACGCAAAAAAAATCTAAAATAGGTAACAAAAATTATGAAATTAGGTATGAAAAAATGACGGTTTTTGGCACTTAAAATAGGTTACAAATTGATTAAATCAGGCATTTAACAAACATTAGACATGCAAGTTATGTTTCTGACATCTAAAACTGATCACAAAAGATTAAATTATGCACTTTTTATTATTTAGGAAAGTCAACTATTTTTATGTTTATGAAAGTGACTACAAACGTATTATTTTATTCACTTTTATTTTTTTTTCATTTCATTAATTCTTTCATGCTTTTCTTTCTCAACCTGTCAGCAGTGTACCTGCACCAGGAATGGATGCGTGTGCTGATCGGAGACGTGCGTGAAACAACATCCTTACATTGATTTGCAGAGCTCCTTGTGTTTGATGTGGTAAATGAGAGATTTCGGCGAGTAGGCGATTGCGCGCGTAATTAGGGAATATAGGCGTTTCGGGAAAATCGGGACAGTATTTGCGTTTCGGTACAACAAATTTAAGAAATGAGTAATTAGAATATGATAATTCTGCAAAATTATTTGTTTTAGGAAGAGAATTTTAGTCTAAAATAGGCATCACCCTATTAGAACATTTTAGGCACAACGAGTTCCTTTCAGTAGATATATTTTTTCATAATTTGTAAACATCTGCAATTATTTTCCACAACCTCCTAAAGGAACTAAATAGGCATTTGTCTATTGATGGTTTGTATAAATCATAAGAATATCGGTCAATACTGCGGTAAATTTGTACCCGAAAGCATCAAAATTTGTGAGAACTAGCTGTGGTAAAAGGAACATCACTACAGTGGTGAAAAATAACTAAAAAACAGTGGTGATACATTACATACTTTCTCACGTTATTTGTAACTTTCGTAATTTTCGAAGCATTACTGAGAAACGTAACAGACATAAAAAATTACGTAACGCGACTGATTCCGGGTAATACGAGACATCTAGTAGAGAGATGCTACGCGGCACTTACGAACGATGAAACTTGTCACTGACGAAAAATACGGTCCCAACTTCCAGCAATGTTTAGATCATGGTAGCGTTTATATTAATATAGAAAATGAAGTACAAAAGTTAGATTATAGTTACAATAAGTATAATTCCAGTTTATTAGGAACTGAGGAGCGCATCAGCGATAGACTTGATAAGGAATTAGATTTAAGTTATATTAAGAAAGAGTACGATGCTAGTTCATTAGGAGCTGATAAACTTGATCTAGAATGTAAGGGCACCGCTGGAAAGCTTCAAACAGACCGAAATTTAGAGCTCAGTTTCAGTGAAACACAAGACGTTAAAATCCCTCCCTATGTAGTAATTACAATTGAAGATGATCTCGTGACCGATTTCAACCCGACCATCATAAACCGACCATACCATTATAATTATTTATCATGACGAGGACGAAGCTATACTTTCCCCACTGAAGTCAAAAGAGGCAAAACTACTGCAACCACCTTCCATTTCCTCTGTCAACCATGCATTGCTAGGAAATCCATTTTTCTGCAAATGTCCTGTTACCCGCGATGACCTTTACCCGATCGGCAATATCCGACCAGACCATACACCCGACCAGACCATATACTGCGATTTTTGTAGGAAGAGCTCTCAAGATAACTCAAATCCCATCTTCGCGATGGAATATGTCACGGCATTTCGCGTCTTTTCTCGGTCTTGCCGGTAGAAGTCGCATGATCGCAAGCACTGCTTCATACGGTCGCGATCGTGCGAAATCTAGCGGAACGACTGTGAATGATATGAAATGCCGTGACATATTCCATCGCGAAGATGGGATTTGAGTTATCTTGAGAGCTCTTCCTACAAAAATCGCAGTATAGTAATCGACATAGACGACGATGACGACACTATCCCTACCCCGCTACAGTTGAATAAGTCCAACCCTTTGCAACCACCCTCAGCGCACTGTGACACTCAAACATCGCCAGAAAAACTATTTTTTAGTAAGTTCCCCCATTTACGTTTGTTATTTGCCTTCTACTTTTTTCACCTGCCTCGCCCACCCAACCTACACCCTTTTCTCATTTCCCCACAAATTGCACCATTCAAGACACAAGCATTGTCAAACACAAGCAATGTCAAATTACGTGCAAATACTACTTTCATCTACCTGTCAACCACGCAAACTTTCAGGAAAAAAAAACAGTGCACATATCTAACTTATTTCCTAAGTTCCAGGCAGAAACTGAAAGCGTGGGCTATGTCCGGCGACACTTTGCGCCATTTTGCAGCCTCCCCACGTCCCGGACATCGCGGCATTCCAGGTCACTGGACTTTGCTGACTCTGGTAATCTCGTTCCTGCTCTACAAACGTGCAGGCAACGCAGGAATCAAAATGCAATATTTTCTTTCTTCGTTTCCCATCCAAATCGCATTTATCAATAGAGATCGGAAAAATATGTAGTATTAAGCGCCGAAATATGTACATAAATATGTAATGAAAACAGTAAGAATATGTAATAAATATGTAGAATCCAATATAATATGTAAAATTCTGTAATTAAAAACTATTTACATAGCAAGAAATTACATTTAGAAAAACTGCTCACTTTACATCATACAACTTTCTCGTCAGTAGTAAAAGCTTAATCTATTGTAATCCAGGACCGTAATTTAGCAGCCGGACTAATTGCAATAGAAGCCATCGCACAAACTGGCGGGATCTACGACCAGGAAACATACACTGTGGCCAAAGTGTTACACGTCGGCGATCACAAAATTTTCTCGGACATTAAGGTTACAGTTCACAAAACGCAGTGTCAATGATATTTTGGACACCTAGATTTCCCCAATAATGTAGGAAAAATGATGATTTAAAAAAAACAACATCTTTTCATAAAAAAATATGGAACTAAATTGAAGAAAATTGAAAAAATACGAAAATAAAATGTGAAAATAGCAAAATATGTAAAATATGTACTATAGTTCTAAATATGTAAAAATATGTAACGAGAAAATTTGATATTGTGTTAGGAGGGCGACGATTTGCCAAGATACGGTACACTGGTAACGCCTAAACCATACGTACGATTTCTTCCAAAATGGATATTCCCCGGTCGATCTGGTTCTACTCGAAGCTTTGAGATTTTGAAAAAGATTCTTCAAAATTTGGGGGTACTTTATATGTAGCCTTCCGGGGATTTTCAAACTTTTCTCGAAAACGGCTCCAAATTTTTCTTTAAATTTCTTGTATGAAAAGAGTAAAATATACTTTTTAACATGGCATAGGTCCGGTTTTCACGTACAGCTATGAATTTTCGAAAATTGTGAAAGTTTGACTTTTTTCGGCGTCTTTCTCCAACTACAAAATTGAAGATAGAGATTTTTTCTTCAAATAAAATTTACTCTGCATATTGAGTTCTTTAATAATTCATGTTTTTCAAAATTTTAGTAGTTTTCGTGCAATATTGCGTGCAATATGTGCAATTTTAAAAAATTACAAAAAAAGATTTTCTCAAAAACGACTCCAAATTTTTTCTTTAAACTTTTGGTAGTGAGAGTGGTAAATGTACTCTATCAGATGACATAAAAGCCATACTGCTCTATAGGTTGTTTTTTTCAAATATTACAAAAATTTACATTTTTCACATGTTTTTCACGTCAATAATATTTACATTAGAGGCGATTTTTTTACATTATTATATTAACGAGTACATATGCTTTAAATAATGTCAAGTAAAGTTTCTCGGAAAGACAACCGTTTTCTGTGAAAAGTAGATCAAAATTTCGCATTTTCAGAAACGCTCAAACGCCATTTTCTCATATATGGCTGCAATTTTTTTTCAAACGTTTGTAACGGATAATGCTAATTACTCTATTTGGTATAGCGTAAAGTTTATTTTGAGTTACTTTTTTGTTTTTTCAAAAATTACATAATTGTAATTTTACTTTCCCGTATACGTACGTATACACGGAGTGATATACGTAGTATAGGGAAAGTTATGTAATGCTGCGCGAAAAAATGGCCAATTTTCGGCGGAAAAAAATTAATTGCCGGGCCGTGAAAACGAATAAGTGGATAAAACCAGTTGCTAAATTAAGAAAAAAAATCCTCTATCTCGTGGTGTGGTCAAAATCCATGATTTGTTGCTTCTTTATACTTAAAAATCGATTGACGGCATTCCGTCCGTCTGTGGTCAACGCTAGCGCCTAAACCGTTCGGTCGATTTTCTTCAAAATTGATATTCCCCAGTCGATCTGATTCTAGTCAAAGCTTTGTGATTTTGAAAAAGATTCTTTAAAATTTGGGGGTACTTTATATGAAGACCCCCGGGGATTTTCAACATTTTCTCAAAAACGGCTCCAAATTTTTTCTTTAAATTTCTTGTATGAGTAGAGGAAAATACACTTTTTAACATGGCATAGGTCCGATTTTCACATACAGCTCTGAATTTTCGAAAATTGTGAAAGTTTGAATTTTTTTCGGCGTCTTTCTCCAACTACAAAATTGAAGATAGAGATTTTTTCTTCAAATAAAATTTGTTCTGCATATTGAGTTCTTTAATAAAGGTCATGTAAATGTTTTTCACAATTTTGGTAGTTTTCGTGCAATATTGCGTGCAATATGTGCAATTTTAAAAAATTACAAAAACAAAATTTTCTCAAAAACGGCTCCAAATTTTTTCTTTAAACTTTTGGTAGGGATAGTGGTAAATGTACTCTATCAATAACATAAAAGCCATTTTGGTCTATCGGTTGCTTTTTTCAAAAATTACAAAAATGTAAATTTTTTTACTTGTCTCTCACGTCGTTAATATTTACATTATCGGCGATTTTTTTACATTATTATATTTACGAGTATATATTCTTTAAATAATGTCAAGTAAAGTTTCTCGAAAACACTACCGTTTCCTGTGAAAAGTAGCTCAAATTTCGGCATTTTCAGAAATGCTCAAACGTCATTTTCTCATATATGGCTGCAATTTTTTTCTTGAAACTTTTGTAACGGATAGTGCTAATTACACTCATTAGTATAGCGTGAAGTTTATTTTGAGTTTTTTTTTCCAAAAATTATATAAATGTAAATTTTTTGAAAGATCTCTCACATCTTTAATATGCACATTATCCGCAATTTGTAAAGATGATTATATTTGTGAGTGTAAGTGCTTCAAATAACTTCAAATAAAGTATTTTGAAAACTCAAAAATTTTCTGTGAAAATGAGCTTCAAATTTCGCATTTTTAGTAGTGCTAAAACGCCATTTTCTCTTAAACGGCACATAATTTTTAAAAGAAAATTGCCATTTACGGCTAGGTTTTTGTGTTCTTTAATATTCTAAAATTAATGTTTCTGTTCTACCAATAGGAAACCGAAAAATTAAGAAAATGACAAAAAATGTACTTTTGGCGATGATAGATGGTAGCTGGCAAGAAAGAGTATGTGGCAATTCCGAATAGCTAGCGAAGACCCAGGAAAATAGAAAACTAATACTGGAAAGTCTGTGCCATTCAAATAAGGTCGTGTTGAATTTTTTGAAAATATGAGTTGTCTTTTCTATAATTTCCTGACAAACGAAAGTCCGCTCGGAATTGACTGCGCTTCGCTTTCGTCGTATTCTCACAACTAAAATTTTAAAAATACATTTGTTTCTGAATTACATGTATTTATCAAAACCACATCTTCAAATAAGGTCATGCTTAATTTTTTCAAAATACGAGTAGCTTTTCTATAATTTTGTGACTAACATAATAGCCCGCTGTAAATTTACAGCGCTTCGGACAGCTGGGTGCGTCGTAAATTAGAATGGACAATTTTGTATATTATTTCTTTCTTCGTTTCTTATATTAGAACTTTTGTTATACACTTACACATTAATATTTTATAAATAGCTTATTTTGAAATATTTGAATTAAGTAAAAAGAATTAATAGCTCTCAGAAAAGCGACAATGCAGGATGTACAACAATGGAATTCACTTTGCGCTCGCGAATATCTGTGAATTAGTCATTGTTGTGACCTAATGGAGCTGTATGAAAAGGAGTTATAATTGTCTAATTTATGTTGATATTTGCATGAAAATATTCAGTTTTCTCACCAAATGCTGTAGCATTTGTAGTGAGTAGAGAATTTGTTGCATGGTTTTAAAATACTCTTCTCTAATCATGGCCCTATGGAATGCATTTCTATATTGTCCAGGTTATCCGGCTTCTTTTTCCAATATAGGTTTACAAAACGTTTGTATTAAATTTTGTGCAGTTGTAGAATTCACACAGTTCTGACAACACTGCGATGGAAACAGTGAGTTGTAAGCTAAGATGTTAGTAGCGCACAAAGTGCAATATTTCAGTACTATATAGCCGTTTCCTCTAATACGGGAAAGTAAGTGCTGTTGTAGCACCACTAGTTTTGAAAGATGTCTCACATCTTTAATATGCACATTACCACCAATTTGTAAACATTATTATATTTGTGAGTGTAAGTGCTTCAATTAACTTCAAATAAAGTATTTTGAAAACTCAAACATTTTCTGCGAAAATGAGCTTCAAATTTCGCATTTTTAGTGGCGCTAAAACGCCTTTTTCTCTTAAACGGCTCATCATTTTTAAAAGAAAATTGCCATTTACGGCTAGGTTTTTGTGTTATTTAATATTCTAAAATTAATATTTTCATTCTACCAATAGGAAACCGAAAAATTAAGAAAATGACCAAAAAAAATGTACTTTTGGCGGTGATAGATGGGAGCTGGCAAGAAAGAGTATGTGGCAATTCCGAATAGCTAGGGAAGACCCACGGAAATAGAAAACTAATACGGGAGGGTCTGTGCCATTCTGTAGCACTAGTTTGAAAGGGGCTTCCTTCGCGGTTTCAGGAATTTCTGGGGGACCGCTTAGAGCGGGGGACGCCTTGGTGAGGGGGACCCCTTGATGCGGGGAAGCCTTGGAAGGGTGGAACCCTGGGTAGGGAGGACCCCTTAGTAGGGGGGACTCCTCGGTGAGGGAACCCCTTAGTGAGAGGGACCCCTTGGTGAGCGGAGACCCCGTTGGTGCGCGGGACCCCTTGGAGCGGGGGACCCCTTGGTGCAGGTAACCCTTGATAGGGGGCCCCCTTGGTGTGGGTAACCCTTGGTAGGGGGGACTCCTTGGTGAGGGGGACCCCTTTGGTGCGGGGGACCCCTTGGTGCGCGGGACCCCTTGGAGCGGGGGACCCCTTGGTGCGAGTAACCCTTGGTAGGGGGGACCCCTTGGTGAGGGGGACCCCTTTGGTGCAGGGGGCCCCTTGGTGGGAGGCCCCGGAGCAGCCGCTCAGTGCTTAATCAGAGATTTTTAGATTGATTGACAATTCCTGGTGCATCAACTTCTAAGGTCATTAGACCTGAAAGTATAGTGCGTGTTTTCACCGTGGAAGGTGGCGGTGATCTCCCCCTGGCTTGGATCAACTGCCCTAGGCATTCTTTGTCGTTAACTAAGGTTTGGAGGGAGCAAAGTTGTTCATGATATCACAGAAACAGCACATTCCACAAAATGTGAATAAAATGCACAAATGACAAAGAAGACAGTCTCATGCTCTTTGTTGCCCATCAACCTTTGATTTGTTTGAAATCACCATCACCAAGCCAAGAAAGAACCTTCAAATCTTTGCAAGTTGATGACTAGGGAGAGGAATTTGATAGCCCAAGATATCTGAAACTATCCTTTAAAAACATACATTTATGACCTAAAAATTCTGAAATGTGCATTTTAATATGCAATTAAAATTAACAATATTTAATTGTCTAGTCTCTGTACACCTTTCTCGATAAAATTTCAGAAGCATTCTTGGAATGAAAAAATATATTTTTGAACAAACATAATATATCTACCTAATTTTTTGGGAGAAATAATTGAAGTAAATATTCACCTTAGGGAAGTACATTATATTTAGTTGCATTTTGTCTGTCTGGTTTAAAAAATATATCAAAAAAACTCATAAATTTGCAGAAATATTTTATCTTCAATAGAAACAACAAAACACGTAACATAACGTCAATGTGTTTTCATCTTGTGATTTCACTTTAAGTTTTAACGTTCACAAATAAATAGATTCTATAAAAAGATGTAACATTTAGAGATAAGTCTATTTTTTACAAAATATGCACCAACAGGAAGATTCAACCAAATATACACTAACATATTAATGTACACATAGCATCCAATCCTAACCAAATGTCAAGAAATTTCACTTAGCTTTACCTTGAAGCAACAGATTAAAAGACAACATAATTCAAACTGACCATAATTAACACTTATACAGAAACATCAGAGTGACAGGCTTCAAGAGAAATTGGTTTATGCAATAATGGCCGACATGAGTGGGCGAGAGTGTTGACAGTCATAGTAGCTTCCTTCCTGACCCTCTCACCCAATCACTTGGCGGAATTTTGTTTAGTTCTGCTAAAGTGGTCGGCATTTAAGGAGCATTTTTGGATATTGTGGCAGTCTGTGAGACTGGTAGTTTCTCTTTCTGTATTTTTTGTAGCAGCATGAGAGACCGTTTGTTTCTCTTAGTTAGTAAGTGGCCTGCGAGATGGGCGTTTCCATAAAAGTTCTTGGATGACTTTCTTAAATATTTATTTAATATTTTTACTTTCAAAATATTGTAATGGATTGCCCAATTCGTTCAGACGATCTCAGCTCAAGAAGAGAAAAATTTAGTACCCTACTCAAGCTATGCTTCATGTATGCAAACCTATTGAGGGGTCTAACAAGAATGTCACTTTAAACAATTGATTTAATTCTGCAGAAGTTATTGTTGAACTGAAGAGAAAATTAACTTGTTGGGACAGTAAAAAGGTCAAAAATTATTCCTGAGGAATTCCTGGCTAGCCCACAAAGATCAGTCAGATCAATGCCGTATGGATTTAGAGAACGGAAGGCACTGTATGGATTTAGAGGCAATTTCAATGTTTTACAACAATTAATAAGTGTTTCAACAATTTCAATGTTTTTAAAAAATTTTGACTTTTTCACAATTTCAATATTTTTCAATTTTCATGTTTTTATAATATAAAATATATTTTAGAATACACTAAAGAAATATAAGAATTGATTGAAACAGGTCTATAATTTACTTCACCTTTACATCCCACATTCAACGCCCAATAACAAATGGCGGTCTCTGAGACTCTTTGCATTATAAAAATCATGTTTCCATATAAGTGTTAATCCTAATTTTGTAAAGAAACAAAAAATTAAACAAGTAACGTATTTTAATAAAACTTTTGCATGTAACCTCCAATGTCTGAAAATAGATGAACAAGCAACTGTAATATGTTTAAAATTTATTTAATCAAGAACTTGCAAAGCACAAATAAAACCTTTAACATGAAAATACCTACCGGAGGCACCAGGGTAAGCTAACGAGGAAGTACTTGCCATGTTGTAGCACCATTGGTTAATTACTGCATTCCAAAATTACATGAACATGTTGCCCTTCCAGTTCTCATTAATTTCAGTTACAATTTTCCAAACATATCAACTCAATTCATAACAAAATAAATAAATAAAATGACAAAGAAATTGTAAATAATGATAATAAAACAAACTATAGTGTAAAGAAGATTATAAGTTGTTCTTTTTTAAACCAAAATTGTATCTTTGAAATTGAATGAAAAACAAATCTAGAAGCATGCACACTAACACATAACAAGTTCAATAACTTTGTTTATGAAGCACACATATAAGTCTTGCATAAAACTAATTTGACAATATACTTTACTTAATAGTTTTGTCAACAGTCATAATGTCAAATATTAATTCCTGGTTTAAGTAATGTTTTAAGAGATCATAACAATTTTTAATCAATGGGTTCGGTTGTGATTACATAACAAATAAATTTAGTCAGAATAAATGCCAAATGATGAAGTTAAAACATGTCTTCACATCGCCTAATCAAAATACATTTGGAAATGCTCTTGAGAGAATACTTTCCCTCTTGTGAGGAAATATTTAAAACTTTTAGATTTTTGATTTATTATTACTCGCACCTTTAGAACCCTTCAAAAATATTAATCTTTCAAATAGTTGAGATGGAATTTTAAATAGTAATTCCTTTTAAAAAAGGTTAAATGTGACAATTTGAATTTTACCTTTAAATTTTGTAACAGGATTTAACAGATTGAAATGTAGAAACACTTTATTTGAAATAATAGAAATCATTCACTACTGGCAACCTCTCATACTAATATCTGAATTGTTCTAAATCAGAATATTGACCAAGATTAGGATTCTTCTACCTAGATTTGGATTTTATGACTAAAGTTTTACAATGTGTCAAAAAGGTTGGGGGGGGGGGGGGGGGGGCTGAAAGATAATAAATAACATCACTTGATATGATAGTATTGAGTTGTTTGTAGTATTAATAATGTAGTATTGAAGACCTACACTTGGCCTTAATTGCAATTGACAGTTGTTTAATATTCAAAATACTGTAATGACTTTCCATTCTTTAGAACTGGTAATATGATGCAGAATTTATAAGGTTCACTCATGGTGGTTGGCAGATTTTTTAATGCAATCAGAGACCTCAAAGAGAAAATGTTTTGAAAAATGCTTTTCTAGACCAATTAGGAAAATAGTGTGAAAAACAGTGACATTATAAATAAGGAAAAATAACAATTTTGTAAGGTGAAGAAAAGATCTGCAACAATGTGGCAACAGTTTTAGTAATTTCTATTAACAATGAAAACAAAATCCATTAAAAAACAGAACTGTTTGTATGTACATAAGCAATGAGTTACAATAATATACACAACCAATAATAATTACAAATAATAGAGGTTATTCTTCTTTCACAAGATTTATCAGATATATCAGGCATTAGCAATATTCTTGTGACATATTTCGTTACTAAGAAATCCTCAAGGACTACATGAAGATTTCCCAAAGAATTTGTATTAAAAATCCTTGGCTATGTTTTCCAAGACATAAATTACAACTATCACCTCATGAGAGAAAAATAAATATCATGTTCTCATTTTCACAAAAGGAATAATACCATCTTTTACTTATACGTTAAACAGTGCATACACTGTTTAAATCACATACAGTATTATTGGATATTGAATATTTGAATATTGGATGAACAATTTAATGAAGCATGTTAAAGTTACATGTTCAAAGAAATTTTCTCATGATCAAGTATGATCACTTTTCAGTTTCACACCCAAAGGCAAAAATGAATACAAAGTTATGATACAATTAAATAAGTTATGACAAAAAGTGAAATCACCCTTTTTTCTTGCAGCATTACATTACTTTCTCTATACTGCATAAGCAGTATGCAAGCAACTAAAATAACATAAAAACGTAATATTAATTAGTAAGTAAAAAGTATATGCAAACTAAAAGCACAAAATTTACAAAAGAGTCCTCTATTTTTAGAAATCAAACAAAACAATTTTTTAATGATTTAACTAATATTTTAATTCATCTTTTGTTTTAATAAAAAAAAGTCATTTGTGATACACACACAGTTTTATTACCAATGCATTATAAACAAGAATAATTCATATTTTTTATGGAAACTGTAGATGACAAATCAAAACAAAATAAAATTTTAACACTGATAATATCATAACTGTGCAATGATAATATTTTCTGAACTAATTTCGTCATTTCATAAGTTACTTTACAATCATACCATTATAAGACATTACATTTATGAGAAATTCTGTTTGTGGTCTGCACAATTATCGTAAGAAATGACGCACAGGCCCCAATATAATAAATAGTCAGCAACTCTGTTGTTTCTCAAATGATACAAATCATTTCTTTCACATTATAAACAATTGAAACACTGTTAAACAAGTATTTTTTTTTTATTTCTGTAACCATCCAACCCACAGAAACAACACATTTCAGGCAATACATTGTAATTACTCTTTCTTTGTTTAGAAATTGGCCATTTGCTTGTTGACAGTTAACTTTTATATACCACTATTTTAAGTAAAATCTACACCACATGCATGTCAATATTATTAAAAAATGAATCTCTTTCTGGTTCTCATACTTTGTTATAACTAAAAAATGTGAATGTTTTCTAAATAAAGTCTGAATATATGTGCATAAAATTTAAAATTATATGAAATAAAAAAATGCTGTGTTTCAATAAGAAGTTCTCCTGCCATCTATATTGTGTTTTATAAATTAACCAACAATACTGAACTTGCTAACTTCTAGGACATTTTTAGATTATAAGTGGAGTCTTTTCTGAACACAGAACTTCATAATTTGCCAAATGTATGCCAGTGAATGTTTAATTTTTTGTCATCAATTTGATTAGAAAAAGAATGAAAACAATAATAGTATGGCTATAGTTAATTGCTTTTTTTTATGATAATTTGGTAGGATTTCTACATGAAAGTATCATAAAACTAAATTCTCTTTAGATATTACATTTACTAAATGACACACACAACAAAATAAATATAATACTCTTAAAAAGAAATTCTATTTATTACACAATCATGTAATATTTTAATCAACTCCTATAATAAGAGTTGGAACTCATAAGCAAAAGATCAAATTACCATGACCTAAGAAACAATTACTGCGTGCATTTAACTTTGACATAATAATTGGTTGCTTAGTACTTACGATTTCCTTTCTCAGTTTTCCAAAACAAAAATTAAACCACATGAATTAAAGGCACTCCTCTCTTGATTATTCTATGGCTAAAACACGTGAATGGTTTCAGAAAAGAAAGACAGCACTCAACAACTATGTAAATAAATTGAGGCAAATTTCCTTATGGAAAATGAGAAGTTCAGTAATAGTGAACTCAGTCTTAGTTCCAAAGCAGTTTTTATTTTCAAACATTCAATCTTTATATGCACACAGTTGTCCACGTTTCCCCTTCTCAATTCACAATTTATTTCCTTTAACAAAAATTTTAAAAAAATTAAAAAATAATAATGAAATAAAATTTTTAAAAAAGGGGGGAAAAACCACACACGAGACTCTTCAACACAGAAAATGCAATGTATCTAAAAACCTCATCCACTACACTTAAATTTGATAAGACAAATCTTCAGCATACCATTCACATCTGTCACTATCAAGACAAGACGTACAACATAGTCCTACCTGAAAAATGATGCAATTTAAAAATACTTCAACATAATTCTAAGTTTTGCAAAATTATTAAATGCAACTTTTAAAGGCATACGACTTCTTTCACAGGTTTAAAGCACATCATTACAAGTTACCAAGGCAATTTTAATTAGTCAAGAATGATAGTCATATCATACCTCAAAAGGTTTCAGTTTTTGCATAAATTGCAAACAGTGACAGAACAACTGTATCAATTTATTTATGTTGATATTAACATTTTATGACCTAGTGGTCTCATAACAACCTATTACATGATAAATCTGCAATTATTTCACCTCATGTTAAAGGATTCCCCTAACCTTTCTCCAGTTTTATCAAGTACTTCAATTTTAAATCAAATGTTTTCTTTTTCATTTTTGTTTCGTCAAAGATGGAGGTAGTAGCTTACAATATGTTTTGAAAGCTAGAGAATAGAAAAAAAAGGGGGCTGGTGCTAAGTAATGTTTTTATTTTTAGATCAAAGTACAACAGATGTAAAATTATGATTTAACATGTTAAACTAAAAATAGTTATTATTGGTGAAAATTAAAGCTTCGTTATTTCTTGCCACATCTGGCAGAACATTTATTGTAGAAATACTTTCTAAGTAATAAGGGCATTTACCCTATGCCATGGCCTTCTCATGCATTCAGTACTCATCACAAATTGATGTTGCATCACATCCATGTTTCAAAGCAGCACAAGCTTTAACTAGGATTTCTCTGTCCAATATCAGTCTAAAATAACTTAAACCCAAGAGTGAAAACATCTGCCATTATTACTTACAACATAATAAATTATATTTGAAGTCTTTATTCTAATCATATTCAATACATTTCTTAAGGATGCTGCAATTTTTCTTCTCAAGTGGCAATTATCTCAAATTTCCAGTCCTTTAAAAACAACAATTTATGTAAAGAAAAAAATGAAATAAATGACTAGATAAAATTCAATTACTTGCTTCTGTTGTTGTGAGAATTGTCAATGTCATTTTGTGAATCCAAGTTCAAAGTGAAAGCACAGGTACAATGTGAGCAATTTTTAGTTTCCAATCTAAAAGCATTACCCATTTTATTTCTAGTTCTTGATAACATTAGTTTGCCCTTTCACTATATCTTGAATAGTAATATGGACACATTGAATCTACACTGCAGCTTGTGCAAGATGATACAGCAGTCTTGGCTTATCTTGCAATTATAAAGGTTTTTGGTGATTATCCCGAAAGTCAATCTTCATTTCATTATTTGAAATATATTTTGTATTGTCATGTAATACCATCTGAATACATTTTTGGTTCCTACTTATATTCAGAATTTTAATTCACATTTCAAAGAAATGATTTTGGATAAGGGAAAAACAGGGTCCAAACTGCAAATAGCGAACTATTTTGTATAGACTAACACATCTACAATGACTTCTAAAAATTTTAACAGTATCATCTTGGAAAGAACTAATGTATTATTTTTTCAATCAATTTAGAGTAATTCTGAAGTCAAAAGTTTCAGTCAAACAAAACATAGCAGAAATACAATTCATGGAAATGTACAGGAATACTTGTTCATAGTTTGCAATAATATTTACAAAGTGCAACATTTGAAAGTAACAATTCATCTGTCCTAAGACAAATATAAAGTATACTACCAAGATCGGATTAAATAATTTTAACAAGTTGAAATGGTTCATATTTTGTAGAAAAAGAATGAAAATCAAAAAAATAATATAGAACAAAACATTCTGTTTATCTGAGATTCTTAAAACCAACTGACTTTATACACTACAATTTGTTCTTTTAGTAAATACTTCATTTCAGTCATTACTTAAGGAAAATTTGGATTGCTATCTTATTTCTTCTGATCTGATCAGGGTAGACCATGCAAACATAAATGTATGTTACTAAATTTACATTGAACAATTTCTACTATGATACCAGTATCAAATACATAAAATGTATACTTTTAAATGTAGATACCTTGTAAATAAATTAAATACTTATGTACATAGTGAAATGAAAAAAAGAGGGAATAAACAAATTTTGAATTATGTACTTGCATAAGAGTGAAATATTTTATATTGGATGAACTTGAAAAAGAAGTTTAAATTGCTTTGAACACTGGATATGATGAACATCTTGTGCACACATTTACAGCATTAATTCACACTTTTCACACTAAGCCCATAATCAATAAGACTCCTAAAGCCTGTAAGTCATACATGGCGTTGTTTCTCATTCTTTTTAAAACAAGGGAGTGTCAGCTATATGGTCCTCGTTCAGGCTGGTGCTGATTATGGAACATTTGCTTCCTAACAGTATGTTACATGTTTGCAGAGCACTGGGGTCCCTATCATTTCACCAACTTTCAAGAAAAGACCAGGGCTGATTTTGAAAAATACAGGGAAAACTTCCAAGTCTTCTAAATTAGATTCTTATTTTATTTGTACATATGTAATTGTATGTATGTTTGCATTCTGAAATTAAATATATTAACTTAATACGCTTATTTCTTAAAAATCCACCAAAAAGTGAATGTTATGAAAATTACCAAACACAATTTGTTTGGTAAAAACTGCTCAGTTTTAGAATCCTGGAAAATGTTTCACTTAATTTTAGAAAAAAAAAATTAATTAGTTTATAACCCTAACATTTTTAGTTTATTACCTTCTAATGTTTTGCATTAAACTTTTAACAAATTCATTTTGTAAAAAGTATAAAGCAAAACATGAGAAAAAAATGAACTAAATAAAACCTGCTAAGAAATGTCAATATGCAGAAACAAAACACGTGAAAAATGTGTCATTGAGGAAAGTGTATAAGTGATTAGTCAAAGTCATTAATAATCATTTTGAAGTGAGAATATAAGAAAATATTAAGTTAACTTGAGATATTTCTCCGAAACATCCACTAGTTTATTAGCCCATTTTCCTTTCTTCTCAAACATATCTCAAACCTCAAAAATATAAATGATTATAATAATTCCACACTTTTCAATCTACCTCATGAAATGCATACACTACTGTGATTCATAAATGCTCACTACTGGGACAGAAACCTGAAATTCCTTTAATTATCTTTATTTCAGTGATTTGTATAAACACATATGCCAATGTGAGAATTTCACTAAAGGTCACATTTCAAAAAAAACCTGCACATTAGTCATCCACATCAATGTTCATACTAAACATACTTCATTCAGCTTTTAAATTTCAGAGCTTTACAAAATAATCATGATAATTAACATTACAATATAAGCTGAATTCAAAATTAATTTTCTTTCTTGTCTTGTGAAGACGTTATAATTAAGAAAACAATTTGTAATAATCAATATACCACAGGCAACATGAATGAACCAATTATCAAAAATTTAGAATGTTCCTTTCATTTGGTTCTTTTCTCTTACAATTATCTTTTTAGTTCCTGTTCACCTACCTCGATTTCTGAAAACTTTTGTAAGATTAAAAATTACAAAATTCATAGCACAATTGCACATGTACAGCTACTATTTTGAAACATCAAAAAGTTCATTACAAAAGTGATATAAAAGTTGAATATATACACAATTTTGCTTTACGTCATACAGTTTTCTCATTGCTATTTTTTCCTTCTCTATAATTCATTGATATATAAAAGGAAAGTAAAATAATTCTTTATGTCAAAGAATATACACTTCTACATTTTGTAAGAGCATACAGAAAAAATTCATAAAACGGACTCGTAAACAAACTGTGAATAACTCCAGTCGCTTTTTGTTCAGTTTTCACCAAATTCATTTAAGTTTATAGATGAGTTTAGCCCCTATTCATACACACAGTAAGATGTTTTAAAGACAAAATAAATTATTTTTAATTAATGGTTAATATTGCAAGAATAACAAGTTTACATCAATACAACAAACATTATTCTAGAGATATCATTTTAAAAAAATGAAGTAAAAATGTTGGAATTTACTTTTCACTTTAATGAATATGTAAAATAATAATAGACAAACCAAATAAATTCAAATATTCTTTAATGCAAAAAGTGAGATCATTAATACAGATATCTGCCTCAAGCAAGAAAGTGGAACTTCGACAAGTCATTAGGGAATCAGTGCCACAAAAAACAAACTTCTGGCATGGAAAGAATTATGTAAATAAATGAAATATCGTATCCCTAAATTTCATTTTTCTATATACTATATTGACCTGAATACAAGATGACCATTTTAGACAAAAATAGTGCTTTAAAATTTGGTACTAGTCTTATGACTGAGTACTCGCCAAATTAGTAGGTTTTTTGGGGTGATAATTCACATGTAAATCAGCATTGCTGTACTGTTATTTGAATCATTAATAAATATAGTCATTTGGGCCATTGGCTAATTCTATTTAGTTTTGAGTAGGTTTACAAGAAGATGCCAAATTATGTCACAATGCTTATGACTGACCAAGACTGACCACGTTCTCCATGTTCAGACATGTTCTTTCAATTGTAGTTGTTGGAACAGTTCTCTTCAGCACTTGTTTGAAATAAGTTATACATCTACATTACGAATCATGAAACAGGCAGAGACACCAGTAGAGCAAAAGCTTGAGAAATTCTTTTGATGGCAATTTCAAGATAATGGTGGTAACTCGCACTAAGACAACTAAAAATTGTGAAGCTACACGCTAGTTTAATATCAGTGAGGTCAATGTAAGGCAATCGAGAATGTTGAAAGAAGGCTTAAAGAATGCAATTTCTACCACAAACAGATTTAGAGGTCTTAAATCTAGAAGATGTGTGGAATTGGAAAAGAACATTGTTGAATTTATACATTAGAAGCGAGAAGAAGGAAAGTCAGTTTCAACAGAGGTAATTCAAATGAAAGCTTTGGAAGTTCCATCTCAATCATGTGGTGTGATTTCAAGGGGAGCATTGTTTGGGTAAGAAGAATAATGAGGAGAAATGGGCTTGCAATATGGCGATATACAATTCTTGCTCAGCATTAACCTAGAGATTATGAAGAAAAGTTATTAACTTATCAACGTCATGTGATTCAATAAAGACAACTAAGTAATTACCTGTTGAGCTAAATTAGCAATGCTGTTGAAACACCTATATATTTTGATACGCCAACAAAATTCTGTGACTGTCGATGATAAAGGGGCAAAATCAGTGTTGGTGAAGACATCCGGATATGAAAAACTCTGAATTACAGTGATGCTTGATGTCTTCACTGATGGGTCAAAGCATCCACCCAGTGTAATTCTGAAATGAAAAACTTTATCAAGAGAAGAATTGCCTTCAGGATGATTATTAGATGCCAAAGCAATGGTTGGATAACAAATGGATTGATAATAGATTGGCTCAAGACCACATGAAACAGACACCTGTGAGGGTTGCTAAAACAGAGAGATTTGCTAGTTCTTGAAGCAACGAAAAGCCAAATGACTGAAAATTTTCAGTATAAAGTCATAAAATCAAGTATAATTTAGTGATAATTCCAACAACTCAAGGTCTCAGATGTTTTTGTTAACAAGCTTTCAAAGACAAGTAGAGCCCCACAGGAAAAATATAGAGGCCAACAATAAATCTTCTGGCTGGGTCAAGGCTGTTTGGGAATCAACTTCCCGAGAACGTATTATAAGGAGTTTCAAAAATGTTGCCACTCCAACGATATGAATGGAAACAAAGATAACATTTTGTAGGCAGATAAAAGAAGAGACTGAAGAAGATATGATGTTGATTTGTGTAAAATCGTTTTTCTGATTTCTTAAGCATAAAAATAGGGTGTCTTATAATCAGTCATCCTGTATTCGGGTCAATATGGTACTTACACATTCCTAGAAACATATGTTTTTTAAACAGACTGCTATAAAATAATTACAGAAGTGTCGTAATTAAAAAACAAGCAATTCTTTGCTTGAATAAAATACACATTTAAAAGTACATTTTTTAAACATTATGAAAGCTGACTCCATTTACAACAGAGCAAAATAAAAAAAAGTTTTTTAAGAGCTTTGTAAATTCTTTTTACTAATTCTGACTGGCACAATACCTGCATAACCAAAGGAAAAGTGGCATTTAAGTATTGCAGTTAATGCATAATAACTGCAAGAAACCTGACACATGTTACCATGTATTTTCCGAATTAGGCAACAAACATGACAAGCTTTACAATAGAACATCAAACTTTCATTTCAAGAATTCAGGTAAACAGATTGATTCAATAAACAATAATCAAAGCCAGAGTAACACTTCATAGAAAATGTCAAGAAATAATGCCACTTTAGGCTAAACTCAAAGTTTGTGTAAAAACTACACCTAGTTCCAGTCTCCTTTCATTCATATTTTTTAGAATTATTTTAAATTCAAGACTGAAAAATGGTTTTCTCTACAAGATTTTACATAACCCACAGAAACACTTATTTCAGAGCACTTTACGGTAATAAAAAATAACAGAGCAGTTTCATAATTCCATTCCTTTGAATTTCAAACATTCATTCACTGACAAAAGAGAAAATTTTGGACACATATGTATCACTTCTCCCTTCAAAATCCAAATTATTTTTCATTATTTTATTTCAGAATAAGACCATTTTCGAGACAAGATCTAGTCTTTATGACAACTTGTACCATCTAACAATATATTTACGTACTGTCTTTCTTCAAATTATGAAGAAAGAACATTTGGATTGCAAAAAGTCCTAATTGCAACTAATAATGTGAATTCTGAAAATTTTGTATTCAGAAGCAATATAATTGAAACTTTTTGTGAACCTTATTTCCTTCATAATATCAAATTTGTAAAATTTTCTGTGAAGCATCTTTTAAGACAAATCATAATTAAACCCAAATACAGTAGTTGTTGTGGCAACAAGACAGAACAACCATGCAGTCACACGAAACTTCTCAAAGGTACCCACCAACAGCAACAATAATAACAAATGTGTAGCCACTTCTGGTACTCACTAACCTTATTTCATGTGGAAGGTTGTTTTCACACTTGCAAAATTCACTTTCGCGAAACAGTCACCCGTTGCCTGGCAACCTGTTGCTCTCTTTGCTTCTTTTTTTTCATCACTGGAATCTCCAGTGTCAAAACCAGAATCATCTTGGTCGCAGGTTGCACCAGATGCAAAGTGAACAATGCGGTTTGGCTTGGCGAAGTCGTCCAGGGAAGAAATCTTGTTCGGTGAGGAGGAAGACGAAGATTGCGAGGAGTAGGAAGACACTGTGGGGGCAGAGGCATCACGTTCTGACAGCGTCTGGGTGATGCATGCAATGAGATGGTCAAAGAAATCTGGATAGCCATCGTATCCTGTGAATCAAAGAAACAAACAGCAAATAATATTCTGACAGCGTCTGGGTGATGCGTATGATGAAATAGTCAAAGAAATCTGGATAGCCATTGTATCCCGTGAATCAAAGAAACAAATTTCAAATCGTGTTTTGACAGTGTCTGGGTGGTGCACGTGATGAAATGGTCAAAGAATTCTGGAAGCCATCATATCCTGCATATTGCAGAATTAAATTTCAAATGCAAAATCTCAAATTGTAAGTCAAAAATGTCATACTCTGAAAGAAGCAGGCGAGGTTTATGAAACATTTTTAAGTACAATTTCAACTTTCTGAATTTGTTAATTCCTGAAATAAATGCCAAACAAAAACCTATATAATGTGATTATGTATTCAAGTAAGATGCTAAGAAGGAAAACAAAATAGTGAAGAGTAATAGGAAGGAAGAAAAAATAAATAATAATAATAATAATGATATAATTATAATAATAATGATAACAACAACAATAATAATAATCATAATAATAATAAGGTAAATAAGGAGGCAGAAGAAAGATGGTGGGAATGAACAACTTTGAAAGAAATTCTAACTACACAATGTGTTAAGAGGAAATAATTTACAATGTATAGGAACATGATTTATCCACTTTTACATTACCAGGGCCCAGCAATAAGAGTTTTAGTGTTGAAAATTCACTGCTTTTCAGCACACAATTACAATACTTTCTCTTCTTATGAAGCACAGGTGTGCAAGTAAAAGCTTCAAACCAAAACAAAAAACTTCAAACAACATACACAAGTTGGAAGCAGCATATTTACACAACGAAGCAGCATGCAGAAAGAAGCTCAACATTTACAAGTTGGAAGCAGCAATTTTATCGCCCCTTGAACAATTTTTTCTTAATACTAGAATAATCATGAAGTCAATGATGTGAGACTGGCATGGCAGTGAAGAACAGGGTTGAATGCAACAAGCACATGGCATGGGGACAGTAAAATATGGCAATGGCACACGGTATGGAGGCAGCGAAGAATGACGGGGCTTGGGAGCAGTAAGGTACAGCAACGGTATGTGGCATGAAGGCAATTTAGTATGGCAATGGTATGTGTTGTGGGGGGCTGTAAAGTATGCCAATACTACTTTTTCCCAGGCTCATTGCTAAGAACAAACAATAAAGTATTGTTTACAAATATCCTCTTACCTGGGTAAGCATTTATGTCGATGATAGCCAGCTTCCCTGTCGAGTTCTCCACGACCACATCCACTCCCAGGAGAGACATTCCCAATGCTTGGCGCACAGTAGAGGCTATTAGCGTGAGCCTGTCGGGGTCTGGCTTCGATGTTGGAAGAGCCGCATCTTCGGGGTCCAGAATACTCAGGGACGACTTGGAGTCTGGCTTCGAAACTTGATGTGTGTCAAAGGATATTGTAGGGTGATCTGCAAGTCGACAGAACAAGTGACAGGGAACTCGGTCATCCCCTACCAACTTCTATTTACTGACATTTTTTGGTAGATACGTTAGAAATCAACTACTTGAACAAACTTTAAAGGGAATTACAATATTAAACTTTCAGAAATTTCAACTTTTGGAAATATGTTTTTTGACATAACACTTTATATTTATGAAAATGTACTGCTGTATAATTACTTCAATTCTCTATCCCCATTGCAGGGCAGCAGAATTATATTCAGTTCATCAAAACTGCAAGGAATAACAAAACAAATTAAATCAAAGAAAGTTTTTTTGTGGAAAAACTGTAAGAAATATATACTTCACCAATCCTTGATCAGAATAATGTGAATCAAAGAATTAATGAACATTCATATAAAAACTACAAAGGGTATTTTGTTGGTAGAAAATTAAGCATATTAAACTTATTTATTCTTTAAATAAATGAAAACTAGTGGTGCTACAGAATGGCACAGACTTTAGCACATTAGTTTTCTATTTCCTTTGGTCTTGGCAAGCTATTCAGACTTACCATATACTCTTATCCGCTGCTATCTATCGCCACCCAAAGTACTTTTCATTGACATTTTCTTAATAGTAGAATGGAAATATTATTTTAAGAATATTAAAGAACAGTGAAGCATCACCCTAAATGGCAATTTTCTTTGAAAAGTTTGGAGCCATTTTTAAGTGAATGGCATTTAAGCACTACTGCAAATGCGAAATTTGAAGCGCTTTTGCACAAGCATCTTTTGTATTTTCAATAAGCTTTATTTGAAGTCATTTAAAGCACATCTACTCACAAACCCAATAAAGTTTACAAATTGTGGGAAACATGCATAACAATGGTGTGAGAGATCTTTCAAAAAAATTACATTTGTGAAATATTTGAAAAAACAAAAAAATACCCCAAAATGAGCTTGGGTGGAGATACCCAATGGGTTTGTTTGGTAATGCTTCCGATGGATAGTATACATAGTGGGAAGAAAAAACAAATGAATAATATATTTTCAGATGAAAATTCTCTTGCTCAATCTGAACATATGAGTCAACGAAACAATTTATACACGTTTTTTGCTACATGTAAATGTAGGGAAAAAGAACATCTATTTTCCAAATATTCTGATGTACTGAAGTTGAAAAGAAATAATAGAGATTTAAAATTCAGAACCAAATTTGACAGACAGAATATTTTCTTGATGTTCACCTCCAATTACAATTGAGAATGTTAATTTAGCTTAGAAGAGCATATGAACAATTTTCGTTGATATGAAAAAATATTTGAGGAAAAATCCATTAGCTTTATACAATACTACGTATACTTGGGTTTTTATAACATGGCACTTCAAGCCCTGCCTTCACACTGGAATATCTCACAGCATTTTGCGTCTTTTTGGTCATGCCGCTAGATGTCGTATGATCATAAGCACTGCTTGATATGGTCGCAATCATGCGACATCTAGCAGCACGTCCAAAGACACAAAATGCTGTGAGACATTTCATCATGAAGACAGGTTTTGGAGAGCCAAGTTATAAAAACCCAAGTATAAACACAGTCCTTCACGTTGACAGAGTAAAAATGTTCTCGAATAAAAAAAAAGAAAAGTAAGCCCTCCAAGGATACCGTAAGCGATGAACACTATCATCAAAAGTACTGCTATGAACAGAAACCAAAGAAATTGTGATCTATGAAAAGGGAGAAGTGTTAATTGAGAGACTAAGAAGTTCACATTTCACTGACCACTGGGATAGAAGTTCTTCAGAGAAGGCCTCTCGACAACATAGTGCTGTTCCCCAACGATATAGATCTTGTAGAGGACGGCATTGTGGTTAATGAAGCTCTGGGCAACACATGGTGGGCAACAGTCCCTTACTCCAGCTTCGTTGAACATGACACACATCTATGGAGGGAAAACGCATTTTAATTACAGTTTCATCTCTTTCTTTCCCAAAGCATAACAACTTGGGATGAACCTGAACCTGTTATCAATCAATAAATGATGCTTTATTTTACGTGACGAGGCTTAAACCATCATGCCCACTCTTGCACCTGACCACACAAATTTCAGTATGCTCCTGCCATTTAGCAGAGAAAGAAAGTATCACTCAGGCAATGAAATAGGCAATTTGAATTTTGCTTAGAGGCTTCTTTTAGGTTAGAGGATATTTAACATGCAGCAAATCTACAACATGGGACAACAGGCTTTACTTCCTGACTGAAAGAAGGCATACAAACGAGTTTTTCGCCCTTAAAAATCCACAGCTCCAATCAGGTTTGAACCCTTGAGTTTGGATATAACAGCCTGATTTGCTAATTGTAACACCATCGAAGCCTAATCTAAAACCTCCTTCATAGTTATCTATTTAACAACCTTCTTCACAGCCATACTAATTTCATTTCACTTATTTAAAAATAATGCAGCATTAAAAGGGCATCTATGAGAGTGGCTCTAGAGCAGCTCATTCACTAAAAAGAAGTGGTTCTTTTTAATGGCTCAGTGTTTCTGTTTTTCACTAAATGCCATATATTAATGAATACACTAAGGCAACACCAAGGTATAAATAACAGATGTTATTCAGACATCTAGCAGCAAACCAAGAAATTACGAAGGTGACAAATTTCCAAAGGGCTTTTAACCATGTTGATGTGGTAGGGTCCTAAAGTGCCATAAGTGTATGAAATCAGACATCTTTCTTAAATTTCTTTTGAGAAGAAATAGAGATAGGCAAAACAGCTCATCTATGAGAGTGGCTCTAGGGCAGCTCATTCACTAAAAAGAATCGGTTCTTTTTAATGGCTCAGTGGTTCTGTTTTTCACCAAATGTCACGTATTAATGAATATAAGCCCTTGTAACACTAAGGTATAAATAGCCCCATGCAATACTGCAAGGAGGGGAAGGGGGAGGTCACTGCTTAAATTTTGATTTTATTGTCTTTGGGCCAGAGCCAAGTGTTTGGGTCTGACAACAACCCCTGAAAACAAAAAATTACAATCTTATAGTGTTTTTTCATGATTAAAAACAAAATGGAGGGTCTTGTAGCAATTCTGGCTTCAGATTCGGATTCAGCATGTCAACATACGTCGAGAAAGAAGTAAAGACACAAACATGTGTCAAGTCTTTGAGACTGACAACTTTTTTTTTGTGTGCCTGTGATATTATCAGTCAACACCTGGAACTGATTAGAGTTTGGCAGAAAAAGTGACAGACAGGTGGTGTGCACGTCAGTGTCCCTAGATCTATTGACAACACATTACGCCCCCCGACTGCAGACACACCAAATCAAGGTACTACTCCTAACCTGAGTGAGATGGGTCAGGAAGGGAAGATTCTCTTACTAGGTGATATCAGAGTTGGGCAGTATTTAAATACTTGTATTTTAAATAGATTTTGTACATGAGAAACTATATTTTTGAGTTTTTTTGGGAATGTATTTTAGAGATGTATTTAAAAAAGGAATGACTAAAAATACTTCAAATACAGATTAAGAAGAATATGCTTTGGAACTAAGATAGTTGATTTTTGTTTGATTCCACTAGTGAATTCACCATATTGAAACAAAAATAAAAGCACCTTTCAGCTCTTGAATTTGGATTCTCTTCATTTTTAAATGATAAATCTTAGTCATTAAAAATTCTGGACAATTATCTGGCATTAAACAAGCATTTATTAGTTATAACACCAGTTTATGTTCATCCATGCCAGTTAAAAGACCGTTTTCCTTTGTATGTTTTATATATTCGCCAACTAGGAGTTTATTGTCGGGTGATTTGTTTGAAAAATTAGCAGGTTTAAAAGGAAAGTCCATTTCTTTGTGTTAGACATATTTTTGATATAATTTTATAATTGCAAATATTTACACATATGGTTTCAACACATTACAAGTTACTGTTCAGAAATTTGTATGACTGTCATTTACTAATTTACTGTAATTGACAATTACCAAATATTGTTGTAATAAAAAAATATAATACCAAATTATTATATATTTACAGTACTTTGAGTATTTGAAGTATTTTAAATACATACATAAAATTTAGCATATCAAGTTCTAAGTATATGTATTTAAATACTTATTTATAAAGCATTGGAGAAGTATTTAAAAAACTTAATTTAAAGTATTTTGCTCAACCCTGAGTGATATATAGTGATTTGGCAAAGCTCCAATCATGCCACTAAACAGAGAGTTACATCAATGCCTGTGAATGATTCAACCCTGAGACCAAAATCTGAACCAAATTCACCACTGTATTTATTAGCAACCTCAGCGAGAAAGCCAGTGGTTTTTAAAAAAACTTATAGTTCATTTGATTGTAAAAAGATTTCAAAAGGAGAAATTTTATATTTTAGAAAAAAGTATGGAGTCATAGAATAAGTGACTTTTAAAACACAAGCCCTAAAAACATCCAACATACTCTAATGGTTAGTACTATTAATAGAAAGAGATCAACATCATTGTCATAAATAGATTATTGATGATCTACATTTTATTATAAAAGCAAAAGTAATTTCCTGCAAAGGAATATAATTTTTTCTTGATCATTGAAAAGTGTAGAAGAGGCTGTGAAGAAGAGTTTTACTGTAATAAAACCTTACATTATCAATTGTTTATGGTTAAAACAATTGATCAAACAATAATTCAATTTACCTGGTGAGCTTGGCTGGATCCATGGGCAAATGATGGTTTACAAACTGCAACAGAAGAAAATACAACTTAACAAACACAAATGAAATTTTATTCTGAAGGTTACATAAAACTTACTGCTGAAGATTAACATTAAGATAATTTATGCTCTCTCCATATATAATACATTAAGGATAGACGACAGTTTTTGATAATTTTTCACCCTGGTCCTTCCGATTTAAGAAAAAAATACAGAAATGTTGCTGATTACGTCATACAAAATGTTGCTGATTATGTCATACGGGGCACACAACTCGTAAACAATGCCTCTGAGGCCCTTAAAAATAAGGGGCAGGCAGGTGGGGAACATGTGGGGAAATAAAGGGGGACAGAAGGGATCAGAGATAGGTAAAAAGAAGGTATCCCTATGCAATTGCACACAGGCTGATGTGGCCCACAGGGGAGGTGAACATAGAGCTCCACATACTTGCCAGGGGAGGTGAATGTAGGGAACGTATTTGCCACCATCGTTACAAGGAGGAGGGTGTGTGGCGAGCCCAGCCACTATTACCCTCAGGGAAGATCCTGGTACTCACTTGGAAAGGAGGTTGAGTCAATCCCAGAGCCGCCCTGAATGGAAAGCACCAGATAAAAATCCCAACCTACGTCAGGATTCGAACCTGGTCCTTCAGGTCAGGAAGCTAGTGTCCTAGTGCCACTATGGCTCGTATCAGAGACAGGTGGGACCCGAATTATGTTTCATAAGCAGTATTCTACAAAACGAGACCGTTTTGAACTTTCTATTACATTTTTGGAGATTTAGTTCTCTTGGGTGCTCCCAGTCCATAGCAGGGTGGTCTGCAAAGAGCAGAATCCAAAAATCTCAGTAAAATTAAATTAAAGAAAAAATCAGAAATAATCTTTCACAATAAATTTAAATGATTATTTGATGTTCTGCGCAATTTTATCTCAAAGCTTGGCAGTATTAGAATGGTTACTCAGAAATAGTACTGGACGTATACAACCATAATACACAGTTCTTGGACTGGCTGTTCGAAGTTGGGAGTCTACAATGAAGCCATTTGCACTTTTAAAACAATTATTTATAGAGCGCTGGGTTTTGTCATGAGTCCAGAGAGTTTATTTAATAACTTATTTCGAATTACAGTCAAAAGGCATTTAGAAAGCTTGTTTTTTTTTTGTATCACACTGAAGATATTTGTGTAATCTTAATATACAATAGATGATAAAATCGGGTGAAGAAGAATTTCAGAATATCGTTTCTCAAAATGGATAATTCTGCCTTAATGATATTAAAAAAGGACACCAGCATATCTCATTGCAGAAGATATAAATATGGGGACAACAAAAACTGAAATAGGCAAGAAAACAATGCAAGTTTCAACTGGGCAATCAGAGAAATATCTCATTTATATTTTTTCCTCTTCTTGTATGGAGACCAAAATTCAAATAACAGTGGGAAATTTGTTGCTGTTTCCATTTTTATTGCCAAAGATTTCCAATGAGTGCTTAGTACTTTTCCTAAGAACGTGCACAGTACTCAAAATGAGTTTGTGAAAACTAACTCTTAAAGTAATATGAGGTTAAGGCAATTAAAAAGGATACAAAAAAATAACTATTGAACAAACTGATGGTCCAAATAGCAACTTGGAAGTGACACTAATATTGCAGATTCAGAAGAGATAGATTATGCACAATCTGGTAACAATTTACTAGTTTAATTTTTTTTTAAAAAGAAAATCATTAAAAACAAAAAAACTTACCAAAAGGAAAACTTACTCCAGCTTGCTTCAACTTTCTGAGATTCTCTGCATAATCATTAGAAACCAATTCCACAAAAGATGGAGTAAATACATCTGCAAGAAAAAGGCATATGTAAAGAACAAGCAACAAATTGAAAACAATTAGCAACAATTAAATTATCTTGTGAGTTCTTATGATTTTACTTAAGAATTAAGAAAAAATAAAATAAGAACTTCCATCAAAAATAATGTATTTATTCACAAATTATTTAAAGATAAATCCAATGGTCAGCTTGTTTCGTCCAGTAACACATATATTGCTACTAACTGTTCCTAATTTTTCCGCTACTTTCCTGGTCTTTCTCTTTTTTCCCTCTTGCGTGAAGCCCCTCCTGCGCGAGTGCTAGTTTCAAGCGGAATTCACGCAGATCTTTCACGTTAATTGATCTGAATGGTCAGGAAGAGTGAGGGGAAAATGATTACAAATAATGCTCATTGCTGTGTAGATTTAATTCCTACTCAAACCGTCACCATACATTATCTAGAGGGAGGTGAGTGAAGGAGAGAAAGAGAGGGAAGATTGAGGAGGAAGGGAAGTCGAGAAGCGCTCGTGATGATGTCAGCCGCTTACTGGAGCACCAATCTCTCCCAGCAGCAGTGTTGCAGCTTCTTCCTGGTTCACGCTGTGGCGTAGCGAAGCGGTGTAGTGACTGTCAGCATAGCGAAGGCTCGTGGCGGCACAAATGTGTCATGGCGGCAAAGATGTCTCGGGAACTGCCCCTTGTCGCTCCGAGCGTCCCATATATATAGGTCTGTGGTTTTCATGTTTTTCATAGTACTCTAGGGAAAGTCATGTAAGTAGTTGTAAACTTGATTTCCCTAGAGCTATTTTCCTTCTCAATGCGAATGTGTTTCCCGCTAGGTATGGTGGGCTGGGGCCATATGGTGAAAGTTGAAATTAGACTTTTGTGCTTTCTTTGATTTATTTTAACATTGCTCATCAAACTTGATAGGTATTTCAGGGCTTGTTTTGATAGACAAGGTGGATGCATTTTCTTAATGTGGTCTTGCCATTTCTTATGGTATTTTACTGGGTCTTAAATATGTTTCTGTCTCTTGTTGTTTCTTCCTTACTTTATTTTTTCTTATTACATTTAACCTGTGCAATCTTAAACGACACAGATACTTATGCGGAGTACTAAAGTGTTCCAAGCCTTTTTTTTGTGTAAAATTATGTATTACTGTGTCTAATTAGTTAACTATGTCTAATAATTCTTAATTATTGGATTTTTATAATTAAAGGTTGATTTAATGTCAAAATAATATATCCAGTATTCATTTATGGAACATTTGTTTCACAAAGTTGGGAGAATTAACAATAATCTACAATTGAAGAGAACTGTCTTAATGCCTAAGAAAAAAAATTGAACTTAATCACAATGAAAAATATACAATAATAAATTACTGACAATTGTTACACACAATGCTTGTTGAGTGTTCAACATATACCCATTCATTGCATTTTGCCTGTTCATTGTGTGGATTTATTCTTAGCTCTGTCACATATTTTGCAACATCCTTTGCTTTCTTTTTTTGTAAAGGGGAAATGAATTTTTCTTCAGGAGCCCCTCCTAACAACTAAAGTCCTCAAGATCTTAAGCTGTGAGGGAATCATGGGTAGTTTTACCTGTTCTTGGATTTGAGATTTCACCATTTCCCAATAATCATAAGGATCATTTTCCCACAAATCCTTGCGTTTGTCATCCTTGCATTTGTCCAATCCTTGCATCCAAACTTCCAATCCTCCATCCTTTATCAGTGGATCTGCCAAGACTCCTTTACAAATCAACATTTACTAATATCTTAGATTCAATGAAAGAAATTTTAATGTTTTCTTACTCAGGAAAAGAAAAGAAAGAAAAAAAAGGGGGGAGGGGAAGAAGAAGAAGAAAAAAACAACAACAAAAAACATGTTAATTAAGCATGGATTACTAATGTGCGCCTCTGACAACTAAGAACACTTCAGCCTTTTCTACTTAAATACTTGTGCGAGAGTGAGTTTGGTACTTCCTGCACAATTAGGTCTGAACAAGAATGGCATGCCTCACAGCTAGCTCTTGGTCAGCATGCTCGCTTATCACTAGTGGCCCCGGGTTCGATTCCTGACTGACTACAGTGCGCTCTATCCTTGCAATGTCGCAGTAAATGTTGCTGTGAGACAATGAGAAAATTCACTTCTCAGGTTGAGAAGACCAGGATACGGCGTGGGGATGCCTATGCGCTAACCACAGTTACCACCTTAACCCGAGGCAGGGATGTCGCCAGTAGGTCTGAGCCCGTTCACAGGCTGTTGCACCAAGTACACACATACATACAAGAACAGCAGACTCTGTGAATACCAACTGCACACCTCTCCCAATCTAAGGAAAATAACTTTCCAAAACATAGTGGAGCACAAATGTACTCTGGAGGAGTAATGAAGGGTTAATATTGTTTTGAGGTACCTCATTTGGGTGGTTTCAATTCTTTATTTGTCTTTTTATTTCAATATACATGCCTCACTGTTGTAGAGTTGATTTGGCAAAAATGACAATGCTGGCTTGACATTTAAGTAGTATAATTTACATTTCTGTGGTCATGCTTTGATGATGTCTTCTTTTATATCCATTGATTCTGTAGTAATTTGCAAGTTTTATTTCAAAATTTTCCCCACATTGAGATTGTTTCTGAAGTGTGGAAAGGTTGGTACCTATTCAACTACTGTAAAATCCCCCTTTAACATAATTGTTAGAGATTTAAATATTCTTCCTTAAATAGTGTTTTTCTTCGGAGGGGGGTTCCAGCCAAAAAAAATGTTTCTTCTCCAAACCATTTAGTATACTTTCCAATTCATGAAATGGTGAAGAATGTTTCTTTTTTGCAGAGAAGGAGACAGAGACATACTGAATTTCACTGTTTAATATTGGTTCTTTCTTCTCTTTGACACCAGACAAAATGGACACAGCCAAACCAGATTTCTTTGCTATTTCTGTTAATGTTGTTTTAAAGTTATTTTCAAAGTCCCTAATTACAATGATTTTCTGTTTCATTGTTAGTTTCTTACTATTTGAAGACATTCATGCAAAAAGTCAATTTTCTCCAAAAAGAAAATGAGACGAGAACAACACTCACCAGGAAAGATTTAAAACAGCTGCAAGACCTATTTTAGTTAACACTTTGTATCAATCGTTGGTGTGTTTTGTGAATTTACAATAAGGAACTGCTTGCTTTTACTGCTAGTTGTTATAAGTAACTTCATATTTTAATTGCAATCTCATTTACTCACACTTCACCTAGAATTACTGCAAGATCTTATTAACCTAAAAAAATGCACTCCATTACTGATAATAAACAAAACCCCATAAGTACAGAAATAGCATGATAAAAACCAAAAATTTTATTTTCCATTCACTAGCAAATAGATGGAATAAAAAAACAAACCAAGCCTTTTTTTATTTTCATACTATTGCACACAAATTCACTAACAAAAATAAAAGGAAAAAATGTTATGCAACTTTGCTGTATGTGATGAATTTGTTACATTATTACCCAAACATAATAATACTAATAAAAATGTATATTATCAGTAATGATTAAATGTGTCTGAAACCTTAAAACTGAGGAGGAGGGGAGAGAGAGAGGGAGAGAGAGAGAGAGAATAAGGTAATCTTTGGTTGCACTGCATACCACATAATTGGTAGTACGTATTGAATGTATTTCGGTTTGATTGTTTGAATTATGAAAATCCATAATTTACATAAACTAAATTTACATGAAATTGAGACCAATAGTGTACATACAATATTGACAAATCAGAGCAATGATTCACAGAAGAATCAGCTTTTCTTATTGATTTTTCTTATCATCTCCTCAATGCCCAATCATTGGCTGCGATTCATCCATCTTAGGAGGCGGTATGTATCGATCACTGTGTTTATTTACATCTAATGTACTTTTCCATTGTCTTATTCAGTGTGCGAAATGGCGAAAAGATTTGGTGATGCACACAAACAAGAAATTATTCAACTTGTTACTCCAGAGAACACAGAGAAAATAGAAAATACGTTTGGAGTCAATTTCAAAATTTTTATAAAGAACATGTAAGAAAAAGATTCAACATAAGAAATTGCGAACATTTTGAAGGACTGGGCTCTCAATATGAGAAAATAAAATGGACAAGAGTACACAGAACATTACTGCAAAACTGATCCAAGGAAGATATTTTAAAGAACACTGTTGAATTTTTAATCCATTTACAGACTTAGAATTTAAAGACATAAGAAATGAAAGGAAAATAGACGAGGCAAAGGAAACTGCTTCAGAAACTTCCAGAGAAACGAAAGGTGAGCTCCATAGCATTGGAATAATTGTGTATTTAATAAGAAATTAATCAAATAAACCAACAAGTTTCATGTTTTCATTATGTGCGTTTTCTATTTGTTCATACTTGTACTGCATTAATCCTTACTTGTAGAGTTTAACCTCCTTGATTTTTAACATTGCAGACAGCCTTGTGTAAGTAAACAAAGAATGTAGGTATCAAGATAGTAATTGAAATCATTAAAAACACGTAAACATTGTAGATTAATTCATGTAATTAACAAACCAGTTTCCCAAATTCAAATTTCTTTAGAGAAATAGTCATACTTAATACCACTTGCCACGAGTGCTTTGGAAATTCTCATATAAGTCCCAAAGCACTCATGATATTACTTATGATAATATTCCTCACAACCCCTACAAAAACAACAACAAACAAACACATAAACAATTCTTCCTCTACATTTTCCCTACGTTACCCTAGGAGTGTCCTGTACATCTGCTCCACTTACAAGCAACATCACCTGCCTTCTCTAAGCCTGAATTGTGAATGACTCTGTAGAAGATGCTTCGGTCTGCAAGCTCCTCTTACAAGCAACCTCACTTTCCTCCTCTAAGCCTGAATTGTGAATGACGCTGTACGAGATGCTTCGATCTGGAAGCTCCTCGTACAAGCAACCTCACCTGTCTTCTCTAAGCCTGAATTGTGAATGACACTGTAGGATATGCTTCTATCTAGAAGCTTCCGCACGTTGTCCAAGGGATCCAGTACGGCGACTTCGGGATGGCCACGAAAGTACTCCTCCACTCTTCGGATCATCTCCTGAGCCTGTCAACACATGTCCCACAATTAATTTTGCTCCATTGTGGATGTTGGTCTACAAATATTTTGTACCTGAAAGTGCTGAAGAATTTCACTCCACTGGTTTGTCAGCAAAAGAAATCAAAATTATTAATATGGATAACAGTTGTCTCCCTTACAAATGAAATTATTTTTTTCATTCCATGAAATACATTTATTTATTCACTTTGGTTACCTTAAGTCAAACTTTATAAAACTGAGATCTGTTTCATCATCATCAGAGTAATTAGAACACAATAATCAATGACCCACTATCAACAATAATAATTAGTTTTGTAAAGTAAGTAATACTAGCATACCCATGCGAGAACTCTCGCATGCTATACTCCACCCTCTTCCTTATTTTTCCATTCCCATTTTAAGCCTGAAATATATACTTTTCTTCAAGACCATCTTATCCTTCATCACATGTTCTCTTTGTCACCTTGTAATTGATAATAATATAATACAACCTTGTCCATACAAACGATTCCTATTTAACTTTATTATTGTGCAAAGAGGTACACCAAAGTAATTTAATCACTCAGACTATCAAGTAATTAGTAATTTCACATACAGTTGCAGATTATACAGGTTTTGATCAGGTGGAGTTGAAGCAGAAAAAATTAAACAGAACGGTCAAGATGATCTCATCATGTAGATTACAGTGTGAGGAACATTTCTTTGAGGCCTTTGGCCTCAAAATTTTAATTTTTAATGCCCTAGAATGCTTCGTTTACGTGTTCAAAAATCCTGGTATGCGTTGCAGGTTACATTTTACACGAATATTTATATGTGTTTTTTAAACAAGCCTTTCATATTTTTAAAGTCGAAGTGCAATTCATTACGTCTTTGTGAAATTCTCTTTTTTGAAACCACATTTATAAAAGATTGGTTGCGTGTTAGAGGTGCAAAGGGAAGGTACACTACTGAAATAATATAGGAGATGATTAGAATTAGTTCATGGTCTCCCTACACTTTACATCAAAATATCATATTTAATAGGACAAGTAGCCCAACGAATATTGAAATTTTTACAAACTGGATAAGATGATGTACAATGTTCATTTCATATCATCTAATTCCAATATTCGATTGGTTATTAAACTTGGCTTAATAACCTCATTTGCAACTTCCCAATCTCCTTTCATATTAAAATGTATTATACTAATTTTGTAAAAAATTATTATTTGCCAAATATCTTTTTTCAATATATTTCTTCATACCAAGATTTTCTTATACAAAAATGAGTTAACATTTTTTGTAGAAACAATTATTACTATCTACTTCTTTACAACATTATATGTGAATGGAACAAAAAGGGTTATTAACGATACGAACTTTTAACAAACATCATAATATAATGCATTGTTTTTCAACTATGCTATTTTAAAATATCGTTAGGTCAGCCAGCAATGTGTAAACAGTTTTGTGTGAGAGTTCCCCCCTTTCCTGTTAAGATGTCAGCCGATATCACTAACTAAATTCCTTATTTATGCTTCATGAAGTCACCTACATTAAGCAATTCAAAACATCGCAGTTTTCTGGTTGGGAATGCCAGGATTCAACAGCACTGAGCCCCTGGCTGAAGGGATAAAAGGCAATGACTGACTAGATTAAAGGAAGATTACTCCAAAGGTTCAGTGTCAGTAGGCTATATAAGAGAACATTGTTACAACTTGTAACAGAACTTTAAAAAACACCCCTAACCCAATTGTCTACACCAAACACAGAATTTGAGCAGATGTTGCATACTAACCTTCACATCACCCTTTTCTCCCTGTGCTATGATGTCTGTCAGTTTGTGTAGGATGAGGCAGAAAGGTCCCTGGTCTTCTAGAGGCAGGGACAGATCCAACTACAACAGTCAGAGCATTTTGCTGCAATTTGCATTTTTGGTTGCTTTTCTGACAGCAATGCAACAATTCAAATAATACGAATTATATATTTTATATGAAATATAAAATTTTAATGTCGAATTTTTATGTTCAATTTAGACTAATGAAATTTATATAATTAATTATTAAAGTTTTATAATCTGAAAGGTAAGTCTGTCTTTTAGTCCTGTTATTGATGTTAATTTCAAATAATAGTTGTCATGATGATTTGTGACTTTACTTGCATTAAGGCTTAATATTTTTCAAGTGTGTTCATCTTCAGTTTCTAAAGGAACACAGTCACACCAGGTAATAAAAAAAATTAGATAAGGAATTAATGGAAAATTAGAGAAGATGCAACAAAATTAGACATGAAATACACTGCAATACTAGTAAGATAATATTATTAATGGGAAGTTATTGGCATTAATAATGTTAAGTACCTTATACCTTATTATAACATTTTTCATGAACTTGCGGGTACGTTTTAAAGTTCCGAATTCTTTTTTAATTTTTCTTCTTCTTTTTTCCCCCTTCTTATTTCCTCACAAAATGTTCAGGAAAAATTGTGTTGGAAATTATGTATGGGCTGTTTCATGTTCATTATGGAGTGCAAAGTCTCATCATCAATTTGGTCATAGAAACTGAATTTGTAACAAATCATCAACTGTGCCTTGCAAGTTTGCGGTTATATACAATGGCATTCCATTCATGGGTTCCTGTTGTCATGCACCATGTTCTCACAAAGTGATTAAACTCATTCATGAGACAGACTCAAAGTTTATGACAAAATGCAATATAGTAAAGGACTTAAAAAATCTAATTCAATAAAAGGGTGAATTGAGAAGAACACAATACATTTTTAGGCCATTACTTTTTAAAATTACATTTTATCTTTGATACATTTTTGTTAAGTTCATCTCTTTTATAAAAGTACTTTTTGGCCAATTAAACACAGAAATAAATATAAATGTTTGTTTAATTGACCCCCAAAATACTTTTATAAAATCCAGCAGACACTAATAAGTTACTTTTTATCTCAGTTTTTCTTACCTTGACTAACTCGTACCCATGTTTCCTGTAAAAAACAAAAAGCAAAAACAAAATTAAAATTTCCTTCTAACTTTTTTATCAGCAAGTGTTTTGTACTAAAATGTGGAAGAAAAACTGTTCCATATTTATAATTCTGCATTGGTTCCATGTCTATAGGAATATCATAAATTCAGTGGGATTTATATAAAACCCATGGTTGCAATTTTCATGAATTACAAACATAGGCAATGAAATAACACAACAGAAATAATATTTTCCATCAGACTATGGAAATAATTGATGTAATAAATATTCGTCAATATGTGAATCCTTTACAGGAAAGAGGAGCATTATGTTTGAATCAGCATTGAGGTACCATTTTCATCTTATTAAAAAAATACAATAAAGGCACAAACAAATTTAAGAATTGAATTGCAAAATAAAATTAAAAATTGGAAATCTATAGCATATTAGAAAGCCCACCGAAAAAATACTCTAGCTTTTGCTAGTGGCCCGGAGGGTTCTGTAAATCACAACTGCTCCCACACATATTTCTTCTGCACCCAAACGAAACCAATTTCTTCTTTTACTCAAAGAAGTAACAAGAAAACAGTAATGCCCTACAAAGTACCCTATGAAGTCATTCCAAAAGAAAATTGGTAGGAACAGGACAATGCTAAGCAATGCCATCATAAAATAAATAAACAAATATATATATATAATCTTGGGGTCTGAGAAACTCACAAGACCTCTGAAAGAGTTGAAAAAGATATGTCAGTGCCTTCTTGATGCCCTACATTTTAAAATCAAAGAAATACCTCATAGCTAAAAATGCTTGACAAGTCTTATTTCAAAGAGCAATGAAAAAATTGGAAATATCCAAAATTCTGTGAAACGTTTGGTACATTTAGGAAATTTCTTAAAGATTACCAAAACCAACAGATATCTCTTGATTAGTTCACAAATATTTTGTGGCTTTAATAATCCTTCAAGAAAGAAAATGAAAGAGTCATTATTTTAATTTCATATTTGAAATATTCTCTTAAACTTTCAATGAACATTCCTTTATTCTGATCAAGAAAAGTAAATTTAAAAAATGAAATCAGATTAAAATGTCTATTTAACAAATAATACATTAAAACCTATTATTGTTCATTAAAATGTTTGTGTCAATAAACAATTTCTCATTTAAATAACTATATGCTTTTCTTTATTTTCCAAGAATATAATTTTGCTTTTACCAATTCGAAAGAAAATATGTTACCCTTTTTTCCCCAAATTCTCTTTATTTGCTGAATATTTCTTTTAAATAATTTTATTAACAAAAATGATTCTTTTCTTACAATCAGTTCTTGTCTACTTCCAAACTATTTATTTCTTCAGTAACCATGTTTCAATAATAACACAGTACTTTTCTTTTTGCATATTTTTATTCTCACATTCTACTCCATCTTTCTCTATTTTTCATCTTATTCTGCAATTCTCTGACTTGTTTCTTGTTCCATCTCAGCAGTCAAGTCAAGAGTGGTTCTCTGTGCAATACTGTCTGAAAACCAGTTGGGGTATGCCAAGGTCAAAGTCCCACCTCAGAAATGCGGTTAGACGAGCGGGTGGGTGGGTCAACCTGAGCATACTCCCATAGTAAGGTAGACTGGTAACCCAACCCACATACTCAACCTTCTCACAACTTTCACGTTGCTCAATACACACAGCTCAGGAGTCACTTGAGAGGACAGGATCTGGGGGGCTTCAATCCAACTGTCTTAAATAATAGAGCAATGCAACTCTTCAATGTGTACATGAACAAAGTTGCACTGTCAATTGGCACGAGTAATTATTCTTCTAAAGATGTCCCAAGTTTGCATTAGTTTTATTTTATTTCTTCTGGTAAAGATGTTAAAAATAAAACTGGAAAGATAACTTGAAAATACTGTAATCCAATTTAAAAAACATATGCCATCTTTTTACCAACACATGCTTCCATTTAAACAATAATAATTAATTATGCTCTCTCTCATTTAAAGTGCCAAAATATATCTTCCTCTCTCCAAACATATATACAAGTGCATGCTTTATTACCTTCTCCCGTGTACTTGCTTTAACCCAAATGTTTTACCTCCTTAAAGAAATACACAAAGTTCTAGATCTCCCCTTTCTAAACACTTTATGACACACAATTACAAAAATGTTAAAAATTCATACTTCTAAGTCGTCATCGTCATCACCAACAACAAAATAAAAGCTATCCTTTTGTTCTTATTAAGATGAAGCTCTATATTAAGACATCAATAAACACCACAAAACATTCTTCACACGCATATAATAACTGAAAACATTTTAGGATTTTTAAACTAATAGTTAGAAATTGGAAGAGAGAAAATATGTTAATTCAGAATTTTGGTTCAAGTCAGAGTCAGAATCAACAGTTTATTAAGAACTGGACTGTATGACACTATTTTACAAATAATGAAAGAAAATAATTTCTCAAGGCAAAAACACAGTCTGATCCAACTGTTAACCAATAAAGTGTGTGTCATTCCTTTTCATTCATCATTCCCTTCATCCTATTCACACAACCCATGCATTTTGCATACATTGTATGCTGTCTACTTGAGTAAATAATATCAAGTAAATTGTTTTTATTTTGTTTTTCCTTGTACATTTGATTTCTATATGCTCTTAAAGTTCAAATTAATTTTAATAATTTTTTTTCTCTATTTGTTTGTAATAGTAAAAAATGCACATTTTTACTTCAGACATCCTAGCTCCACAATAAGTTGATGTATTTGATAATTCTTCTTGTAAATGAATCACAAATGTATGTTCTAAAGAATGAACTAGAATAGCAAAGGTACTGTGAAAACTAAATAGTCAGGATTTGATTATTTCAGAAAAAATAATTGTTTAAAAGTATATTCTTGACATTTCAGTTCATTTAACTTTAACGTGGTACTTGCACATTTGCTTCAAACTAAATTATTTGCTCAAAATCATAGACACATAGAAATTGTTTGAGACATTTAAAAGAGAATAAAACAGAACACACAACTCGCTAAAAATTAAAAAAGATGAAATTTCACGATTTTTCTTCATTCTGAAGTAGACAGCTACCTAAAATAGTCAAGAATTCAATGTTTGATTCTATAGCTCAGTCAATTAGAGCAACTGCCTGGATAACAGAAGGTCCTTGACTTGTTTCCTAATAGAAACACACATTGCATTTCATGACTTGCAATTTTCTGATGTAATTTTATAAAATTAAATATCATTTTAATTTTTTACTTATGCACTACCAGTACTAACAAATTGATTTACATGTGTAAAATGTAATTGAAATAACTTCATGTAAACTATTTAATCATGATTTTTATAATGATCATCTCAACACTAACATATTTGTGATAAAGTTATTCTGTTTTGTGCTAGGAAGTTAATACCGGTGACTGTGTTATTCCATGCCAAACCAATTTAGAGCTGAAAGAAGCAATCCATAATTATTTTCCAGGCTTATGTTTACTCAATACAATGAAGTAACATATTTACTGCCCCCTTATAAAAAACTTGTAGGGGTATCCTCAGAAGTCCAGATAATAAATTATAAACTATAACAATAATAGCAATCGTGATAGCGATGATGATGGTATGCATCTAAAACAAGGAAGACATTGTTTTAAAAGATATTGAATGATTTGTGATTTTTAGTACAAGTTCACCAAATAATGCAACTGGAGAACAAGTCAGATTTGTGAAATTATAATTAAGAGTAGGTAGTCCTACATGGGAATAATACATAATGCAGGGCTTGTACAACTAATTCATTGTGGATCGTGTACGACCCCTTCGGCAGTGAATGTGATAAGTACTTTTATGAGGTAAAACACATTCTTTGTGATTTTAATCATTTATTTCAAACTTGCTTCCATCTCAAGACCCCAGAAACATCTGCCACGTTAACTGAATGGGCATTTTATTTGATTTATTTATTGATTCCATTTATTTTATTGATTTATCATTAAAAATCAGTAAAAACTCTATGTGAAGTTTTAATAATCTTCTCAATTTGTCAAATCCTTGCACTTTCCAGTGAGGAGAAAGATGATATGACACCAACTCCGTACACATGCAAGCTCATTACTCGCACTAAGTTCTAAATAAAAAAACTGTGAAAAACCAAAATTTTATCTTTCAAAGACATACAGGTCTGAACTATTTGTTGGATACTTCACTTCAGAGAATTCAATTAGGCTCAATAAAAACGGATATTCCTACAACTATAGAACTAAATTAACTGTTTCAGACCGTTTCAGTACTAATTTTCCATAAGTCATCTATCTACTCGATTTCTGTAGATCATTACACTATGTCTAGGTATATAATAATTGAAAGTGTGAAGATCAGAAGTTGAAAGAAGAAAATTGTTTATGTATGATGAATTACGTCAACATGGAGAAATGATGATTTTATGTATAATCATCATACATAAATAAGAAAAATTTTACATTCATCAACTAAAAATTCTAAACATATTTAGTTTCAAGTAATTTAATATATTATACATAAACTGCAGTAAGAATGGTTTAAAAATGAAAAGAAAGTAATATTTACTTCAGATAATTAATGAAATTATAAATTTTGCCTCTCATTTCATATAATTCAAGTTATCAATAATCCAACAATGATTAGATAACATTCAACTTCAATTCTCAAAACAGTATAGTAATCTCATCTAAAGTGGAATGCCTGAAGAGAAAAAACAGTCAAATAAAGATCTTTCAGTCAGAAAGTTCAGAGAGTGTAGAAGGATATGAATATTTGACTAATACATTCAAATTTCTTCTATGTTGACAATACATCCAAATCCACAACACAAAATTTAAATAACTAGAAACAATAACAAGCAAATTATTTAGAATACACCTAGAATGTATTCATTACATTGAGAAGACTATCCACAATAATTAAATGTCCAGTACTTGACATGCAATATACTCTAATTCAGAGGACGACATAACTTCAAGAAGGTCACTGATAATTTATAACTGTTCTTGCCTTACCTGCACACTTTTCCAAACTCCATCCAATTGAGTTTCTGCCTTTTCTTCTCTGACATCCAATATCCAATCACACTTTTCCCTTGAGTTTTCTCACACATATTTGATGTATTTGAACTTTTTAACATGAGGTAAACAACAATATCATTTCCTAACAGTTTTTACCCCACAATTACAATAGGGGATGCAGATACACAACGCCATCCACTGTCGACCTAGAAATAAGATAAATATCTCAAATCTCCTTGAAGCTTAGCCCAAAACTTGTGAAAAGAAATCTGGTTTAGAGTAGAGTTGACACTTCTGAACTAGTGTTACCTAAATTATTTTACATTCAACTACCCATTTCCTAGTAATGACATGTGAGACATACAAACAGGAAAACTGAATGAAATTATAACAAAAATCGGGGAGACTACTACATTTTCATGTTAGATGAAAAGAAGTCCATTAAAAATCGTGATGTTGCACCTACACTGGTAACATCTACGTCATCTCACAAGCTATGTAGAACATAGTTAACGCCCCTGAATATACCTTGTTGCACAAACGAGTCGTCACAAGTCACTTTCAACAGGTGATCCTATGACACCGAGTACAGACGTACCAGCCGTTTTTCCTCCTACTCCCCCTCCATAACTTACGGTAAGATAATTTCGCAAACAACTGTCTTTCCAGGAACGAGAAATTAACCACAAGGAACTCTGTCAAGACGTCACAGCCTACACCTGCTGTTATATATCAGAAAATCCGGAAAAGACACAAGACAGAAGCCAACCGCAGGTTGAAATATTTCTGTAAATTATTTTGGAATGGATGGGGCAAATACCATAGTAATCCATCAAAATTTTTCAATGTTGAAATAGTTCTTCTAGACACAACTCATGGTACATAACAATACTTCCATACCTCCAAAAAGATCTGATTACAAAATTCAACGCAGTTTGGAAGTGCTGGTTCAGTACACTTTTCGCTGTTTTATTTGCTTGCGCGCACTGACAACAACACACGTATTCACGAAATGAACACTTGAAGTCATTATCATTCGATAGTACGAAAAGAATAACACGGCATCAAAACACGGAAAATTACAGTAACTTGTGTTTCAAACCGTCTGACAGTCAACACTAGACCCTCCCACTCAAATTGACCTTACTATAATGAAACCCAACAAGACATGACCATTTTCAGAAAGACAACTGCTCTAAAGAAAATTACTTACTACACGACAAACCATTATTTTGACAATTAATGCAATTCTCTTACTATTTTGAGATCACTGCATCTACTAGTAAAGGAAATATGATGTGAAAATCGTGTATTTTTCCGTCTGAATCAAATTTAAAGAACACCAAAACTGACTTGTGTTCACATAGTTCGCGTGATACTACAAAGTTGGCAATGCGTACGGTCAGTGGTAAACACGACGTATGTCAACTTGTCAGGAATAAATTGTCGGTGTCTTTAACATGATATTTTGAAATGCCAAAGTTTCCCTGTTTTAAGATCACACTTGCATATTTGACTTCCCAAACTAAAGTAACGCGAAAACCATCGGGCAAAGTTGTGTAAATAGGTCACGATTACGTAGCGGGTTCTTTGAAAAGGACAGTGTTGCAATAAATTGAGACCAATTTGTTTCAACAAGTCAGCAAGTGGTGTGACGAAAGTTATGAATAAAAATAAATAGGTCATTATCAATGCTTTTCATTTAGTTTTGTGTACTTCTAAAACTTTGTTAGAACAGACAGAAAAGAAAATAATTTAATACTACTAAAACTACGTTATATAAATACTTTTTCTCAGTGGCTCTGATTTATCATGGCAATGTCTCTAAATTTGATGCGCAAGACCTGTATTTTCACTTAATACAATGTGTCCTGTGGTTAGTTGTATCAAATTCTCTCTAATCTATGAGCAGTGTTGGCAAAATTACAATAATGTTTGTGTGAGAACTATCCTCGATGTGCAAACCACAAGAGCTCGAGTTCAGGAAGGATGCTTGATTTTCTAGCAAGTGATGCCTCCCTCCCACATTGTTGTAGACCCCAGACTTGAACATGATAATTGTACTTATTTCCTATACGTCACATACAGTTTTACTGTTCTTTGTCAAAACAAATCAAATCAAATCAATTGAATGTAAACATGTGTGCACAGCCAAAAACAAGCGGGGTGGGGAAGTGTAGTTCTGCGCTCCCTATTGCATTGTTTGTTTTTTTTTTACTTTCTCGTATACGTACGTGTATACGGAGTAATATGGAGAGAACGTTATGTAATGCTGCGGAATATCGATTCCGAGATTTCAACGGAAATACACGTTTTGGGGTCCCCTGATATCGAAGACATTTTTTTTTCAAAACGTCTGTCTGTCGTCTGTGAACAATACCTGTCTATTTCCCTGTCGATCTGGCCTTACTGAAAGCTCTGCGATTGGGAAAACAATAGGGGTACGTTACATAAAGGCCCTCCTGGAGCATTTTCAAAAATTCTCAAAAAGTCTATGAATTTTTTCTTCAAAAATTTTATGAGGATAGTTTAAATGCATTGTGTAGGAAAATATTAAAATCTTTTGCTGTATTTTGTTTTCCAAAAAATTGCAAGAAAAGTGTGTGCTTTTGGAGCACCACTAATTTTGTATCACACAGTAAATGAAGAAAATTTTTTGAAGATGTAAATTATAGTATTTAAAAAATAATTCAGCTAAGAATGGTTTTGCCTATTTACTTAATATTTTTAGCGACTGTAGGACTGCAAGCGTATCTCTAACGTGGGAGGCAGTGACAAAGTTTAAAAGTAATACATTAACAATAAAAATTAATATGTGGGTGGAAGTTGCACTCTCTATCATGAATACAACTTAAAATAATTAAAGAAAATACTGATTAAATAAATTTGTAAAATGTATTCGTTTTAATGATAATTTAATATTTAACCCTCCGGCGGGCGTGTAGCGGCACTCTATGCCGCATTCTTACATTTTTGTTGATTTCGAATAAATAATTGGTGTCGCACTATTGAGCTCGTAGTTATTCTTCATTCATTATATTTTCAACTGGATGTCATTCAAATCACGGTTTTAGACACTGCTGATCGACCGTTATTTATTAGTAATTCAAATTCTGCAACGGTGAAGCACTCCGTACCGCACGCGCTTTATCATGTAAATATAATATTTGTGTATTTTATCCATTAGAATTCTTACTGCTGTTTTGTCATTGAGCTTTATGACACATCTTTTCGAGTACTAAATATTAATTCAAATTTAGATGCATTGTTTCTGAAGAAACGTCAGAAGGAACGTTTGCGCGGTATTCTTTCCCCTTCATGTAACACGTACCAAGATACGGACGGTGATGGATCAGACAATTATTAATATTATTATTTCGTTTGGTATTTAATTAGTTATTATGAAATAAAATGTACAAAAACATAAATAAAGAATATTTCCTTCACATTCCATAGCAAAAGTAATAACCATTGACGTGAAAATCGAAGATGATAAATGCGACACGGAGTGGCGCACGCGCCTCCTGGTGGGAAATGATGGAACGCGCCCGCCGGAGGGTTAAATCAAAAATTCTCACCCCAGGATGATCCAAGGTACTCGCAAATTTAATGTTAGAGACTATTTGTTCAGTCTTAATATTATTCTCTTGAAAACCAGGGGCGGATCCAGCCTTTCGTTTTGGAGCGGGGCATTATAGGTTCTTTGTTAAATAATAAACATTTGTTATTATTTTGTATATTATTTTCGTAGTGTATATATGGCATACAATATTATTTTTAAATAATTACATAATTCTAACATAAATAAATATTTAAATCTATTTTGCCAATAAAAGAAGGTAACAACCACAGCACTAGACCTTTGGGGGAGAGGGCGCACGGCCCCCATACCCACCCTGGTTCCGCCACTGCTGAAAACAAATTAGCATAGTATTCATCTGCAACAACTAACCACATTACTCAATTGCTCTAGGCACTTCTTTAATGGTACGCGTGTTCACGAACTGTCAGAAGCGTTTTTTTATTATAAACATTTTCAGGTTAGTCTGTAAGTTCAGTTTACACTCTACATTTATATTCTTAGCTTAATGTAAACTTAATGCTAAGAACTTCGTTCTAAAAATTGCATATTGGGGGAAGAAATCCTTTATAGGAAGACCTCGGGGAAATTACATTTCAGAAAACTTTAAGGAAGGTATGGAAGTACGGTTGCCAAAAATGTTCACGAAAATGGGAAGACACTCGATAAACTCCCTCCAATAAAAACAAATCGACACTATTCTTTTTATAAATATTTAATTTAGATTAACATTTGCTCTATTTCTTTCTCCTCTCCATTTGCAATTCAAGTGAAATCGCGAAATGCAGATGAAGATGGTCTAAGCGTCTCTTTTTACTTTCTCACACTTACTAACGTAAGGAGAGATAGTATTGTAAACATGCGCCGGAAAACGGCGAATTTTCGTCACAAAAAACTTTATTGCCGAGCCCTGGTAAGGAAAAGTGGATAAATCGAAAATAAATGGAAGGAATAAGTGGAAAATTCTAAATACAGTAATCCCTCGACATCCGCAAATTCGCTATTCGCGAGTTCCGAACATTCGCGATTAGAGAAATGCTACCGGTTTTAACATTCGCGAGTGCGTCTTTTGGTCGTACTACATTTTTTTGGAAAGAGAGCACATTTCATTTCCTTTATCAGCGTCATCTAAAAACGAACATGGCAGACGTCAGAGCTCAAAGTATCGCTTTCTCCAAAAATTTCAAAGTTGAAATGTCAGTTTACATTTATAGAATAACACAATTGAAAAATAATTCAATTCATTTGCGTCAAATTGGAGGCACGGATTTTGGCCACATGAACAGAAAAGCCATTCAGGATCAGTGAAACTTTCATTGTAATGACCTCATTGAAAAGGAGATTTGGGAAATCATCAGTGAAGAAAACTTCCTCGAAGGTAATGAGGAAGTAACGGAAGCGAAACCGCGTCCTGGAGCAACTTCAATGTCGAAACTGTCAAAGGCATTCTAAAACTCCAACAAGCTCTGGTGGAAAAGTGCATTAGAATGTGATCCGAACATGGAAATAACATCGACATTTAAGAGAGAAATAGAAGTAGAAACTCTTCCATATTTGGACATTAAAACAACGAGGAGGTGATGAAAAAAAATAATCCTATATCCAATCACTTTCAACTTCGAAATAAGTTTCAAAAATTATTTAATTTCTTCATTTTGGGATGTTAATTGTGAATTTTGTTTGTAGTAGTACTTAGTTCTAATGAAATTAATGAAATGTCAAAGAAGTGTACTCTGATCGGCGTTAAATGGTAGCATACAAGAGAATGTGGCAAATTCGAAAAGCTAGTCGAGACCAGAGGAAATAGAAAACTAATACGGGAAAGTCTGTGCCATTCTGTGGCACCATTAGTTCGGTATGAAGGAGGTACAAAATATGGATTCCGGTTACACCATGTTGTTAGAGAATTTTTTTCTACATTTAGCAACTGGATTTATCCACGTTTTCCTTACCAGGGCCCGGCAATAAGGATTTTTGTGTCGAAAATTCGTTTTTCGGCGCACGACTGCCTTTCTCTTTTTACGTTAGTAAGTGCGAGAAAGTAAAAGTTCACTAAAACATAGACTAAGGATGTATCTTTACTCTATGACTATATATACATCTTTACTCTATGACTAAAAGGAGGACATTTAAAATACAAAGAAGGACGAGATGACAATATTGACGTTAATGAAGGACAGTCCTCCCAACTGCAGGAAGGTTGGCAACCCTATATAGAAGGGAAATCTATTTTTAATTCGGGTATCATGAGTGGTATTTGTCAGTAGCGTATGTAGCAAAATCAGTCCCGCCTGCGATAAGGATAAAGCTCCGAATTCCAGTAGTGGAGACGCAATCCGTTTCACAATCGTCACTCCCACTCATTGCATACCTCGTCCAAAGGTGGTTCAACACCCAAATCGTTTCTGTGGTTTTGATTTATTGATTGAATTTCATTTTTTTTGCTTGCATGTATTTTTTATCGAGAGATGGCAGTGATCTTCCCCCGCTATACTTCGGTTTTTTCTTTCTTTCTTTCTTTCTTTCTTTCTTTCTTGGCGCGTGGGGGTGTGTCATCAAAATGGAATATCTCACAGTATTTCGCGTCGCGGCACAACCGAGAGCGACGCGAAATACCGTGAGATATTCCATTTTGACGACATATCCCCACGCGCTAAGAAAGAAAAACCGAAGTATAAGCTCCCGACTGGTCTCTGGACATGTGTGACCGGACCGACGTCTCGACACGTATGCTAGCAGGGTTTTCCCTAACCAGCTATCTCTCCCGTCAGCTGGGCACCGCCTCAACCGGAATATGCGCTAAGATACCGCCTGTCTCCCGACAAGTGTGGCAGTGTATACTGCGATTTTTTAAAATTTTGTCCCTGACAGGAATCAGCTGTTTCGCTGCCATTCAGTCGGGAGTTTATATTTCGCTAAAGTGACGTCATTACGGCGACGTTCAAGCTCTCGATTGGATGAAACCGTCAACAGCTGATTCCTATCAGGGGCAAAGTTACGAAAATCGCAGTATGCTAGCATACGCCTGTAAATGCAAGTGTGTGTATAACCAATACCTACTAATACTAATACTAGATATTGGTGTAACCCGTCCAAGCGAAGTGTAGGACTAAAGACAGACCGGAGCATCTGACAACTAACAACAGTGACGGTTACATCGCTCGTGAGCACCGGAGCGGTATAGTCTGGGGCATGGAGCGAATACATGTTCCTATAATAGCTCCATGGTCTGGGGTATTCATGTTCCTGTAATCTTATGAAAAACCATAAGCAATTTTCTCTCGTAAGAAAGCAAAATATTATGCAATATTTTACGAAATCACTGTTAGGTCTACTTAACTTGTTAAGAGAACTGAATACAAGGTTTACGTGAATCCAATGTCATTGTATTTCAAGGAAATGAGACTTCTGTTCAAAGAAATAAGGCTCTTGTTCAATCTTCTAAATTGATTTGTGTCATGATAACGGAGAGGATTTTTATGGCCTAAAAATCTTGAAATATGCATTTAAAATATGTATTTATGAACTAAAATCCCAAAATACGCACTTTAATATGCAATTAATATTTACAATATTTCATTTCCTGTCTGAAACTTTCTTGATAAAATTCAGGAAAAGGATGCTTGGAATAGAAAATATTTTTTGTGCAAGCAAAATATGTATTCTACCCTACTTCGCGAAAGAAATAATGAAAGTAAATATTCACCTTTGTAAAGTACATTGTATGTTTTGTTGTATTTCTTCTGACTGGCTCAAAAAATATGTTATCAAGAAATATCCTACATTTGCACAAGTATTTCATAATTTATAAAAAAAAAACGTCCTTTGTAACGCTCTTTCGAATCGAAATCAATATTAGATGTAGGCTCCCCATCGTAACAGTTTATTGTGGCATAAAGCTTTTTCGAATGAATCTCTCTAGCTCTGCTAGCTCTTTCGAATGAATCAATGCTCACAAATAAATAGATTCTATGAAACTTTTGTAAACTTGTATTGGAAAAAGAAGCCTGATACCCCGAACAATACAGAAATGCATTTCATAGGGCCATGATTAGAGAAAAGCATTCTAAAACCATGCAAAAATTCTCTACTCATTACGAATGGTACAGAATTTGGTGCGAAAACTAAATATTTTCGTGCAAATATCAACATAAAGACAATTATAACTCCTTTGCAAACAGCTATATCAAGTCACAACAATGACACGTAATTCACAGAAATTCGCGAAGCGCGAAGCGGAATTCCATTATTGTATTCCCTGCAGTGTCAATACTCTCTTAAAGAGCTAGCAATTTTGAATTCAAATATTTCAAAATAAATAATTTCTAAAAGATTAATGTGAAAATGTACAACAAAAGGTAGAATGTAAGAAACGAACAAAGAAATAATACACAAAATTGCAAAATTTACGACGCATCCTGCTGTCTGAAGCGCAGTAAATTTGCAGCGATCTATTATGTTTGTCACGAAAGCAGTGGCGTATCCTCCGTGAATGCAAAGGATGCATTGCATGCCTCAATCATTCTCAGTCAAAATTCTTTTGCTCTCCCATATTCTTTCTCACTCAAAATGACTTCCCAGACTATAGGCCCCTTCACATCTTCTGTTTCGAGGTTTGAACAAGGCACTTTAATTGCCTTCTTGTACTCTGAGGTTGAAGTACAGTAACACACCGACATGTGGCGCTAGTAGTATGTCGACCTCTTGTCATTATTTGCGTCGCTGTGGAGAGGCTATCGACAAAAGCCCGCGAAAATGTATCGGATGCATGCAGTTTCAAACTTGCCTGAACGGCGGCTAGTAGTTGCAGTTCAGCCTGTAGATGGCAGCACTTGCCGTGGTGAGAAACAGAATACATGATGAGAACTGAAACTAACTGTCCCTGTTCCTAATAACGTGAGATGAAAATTCACAGATGATTGGAAGGCGTTATTGCGAATCCGAGGTTAAGAATGAAGTACAGAGCCTTATGAGCTTTTCCGGTAAACAATCTCTGGTCCCAAATATTGAGAAAACGTTTAAAAATATCTTTTATGCGCCAAGGGGTAGCAGCTGGGAAGAGGACTACCAAAAGATAGCCAAGACTAAAGAGATTCGGTAATAGTATGACGAAGTCTCTGCGATTCTGCAGCAACACTAGCTTTTTTGTGGATCCTTATTCGCTTGATCAAAATGAGGCCTTCGTAATGTCGTAGGAAGTGGACTAATTTTAGTCCGAAGATTAAACAAATTAGCATCCATTCTTAAGAATATTTAGTTTTCCCGGTTTTTAAAAAGCGCCATTTTCTGATGATCAAACTATTAAATACTCTGCCAAATTTTGAAAATAGTCAATTAAGCTTCTGTGTCTTTTATTTTGGTCGTTTTAAACTCTTTTTATGGTGATATTAATATTAAGAAGCGCTATGCATGGGCATTTATAATTCTCTCTCTCTCTCTCTCTCTCTCTCTCTCTCTCCATATATATCAGTTGATTGCCAACTGGACAAGGGATGACGTCGGAGCACTGATTCTCCGCGAGCAGGCCTCGGAGAAGCGGTCCGAGAAAAGGGGGGAGGGAAGAAGGACAGACGGTCGCCGATAACTAAAACCTTGGCAGTGGGCTTTTGCTGGTGTGTCAGGCAACATCAATGGGAAACCATCTACACCCGTCAATTTCCTTTCTGTTTGTGAAGAAAGATCTCCTTTTGTAGATACTGGCACAACGGCGAAGTGTTTAGTATGTTTGAAAGAATCGCAGTATGTTAAAATGTCCAACCTACAGATGCATTACGCAGCTTTGCGACCCAGAGAAACCTGCGAGATAAAAATAACTTCTGAGAATTGACATAATCCTCAATCATGGGATAAGTAAAGGAATATGCAAATTGAAGATTGTGGAAAAGATACTGAAAATCACGAGAATTTACAACATTCTCAAACAAAACTGTACGTCAAAAATAATCAAGCCTGGGGTCGAAATTCTCTTACGTGACCCTTACCGGGTACCTATTTGTTAACATTAATTATTATTTCAGAACGAACTAATTCGTTATATTATACACTATTGTATAAAATATTATTTTCTAAAATGTTAAAATTGTCTTTCCCAAAAATCGTATATAAAAGGAGAATGGAAGTAGAATTACAGTATTGGTTATGACAGAGTCGGATATCGCATTGAATTATGTATGTTCAATTAGATCATTCTTCATATTGTTATTAATCATATACATTCTAAATAATATTACCATTTAAAAAATGTAATTATCGATTTTCTAAGTGAACCTTCCCCCCCCCCGCCTCCAGAGCATCAGTGGAACCCTGCGCCCGCCGCTGCGTCGGGCTCTGCCTTTGCCCCGCGGTTCCGTCAAGAGCAGGCAAGCAGATTGCTATATCACATACACGGAGAGAAATGTTTTGTTCATACAATTAATCACGTAATAGATTCAATTAAACAGTACAGTAGATTTTCGTAGAACAAAGTGCTTAGTCAAGTTAACGAAACTGCTGTTTAGTTAAAGACACTAACACACGTATAGTAATGTTAACTAAACAGGTCGTACCCGGGACGAATGGCATCTAGTGGAGAAAACTATATGAATCGTTGCGTTGATTAATACAATGAGTACTATTTACTAAACAGTGCGGTGAAAATAACTAAAGGAAACGTGAAAGGTAATACTTTCTTTCGGTCCCCCCAAGCAGGTAGCAACTGGGGTTCCACAGCGGTCACCCATCCTCCGACCCGCAGATTTGCACTTCCTTAACTTCGGTTACCTGATAGACCGTAGCCCAGCAGAGCAGCTGTGGACACAAGCTGCTGGCTATGGGCTGTCGACGGTATTTCTACCATTAATTTAGAATATAACATAATTATTGAAAACCAGTAAAATACTAAACTCGCCATTTATATAGCATATAATGCTATATACAGTGTTGAATTCTCACACTTCAGACGGGTTCTATAGCCATTTCAATTGGGCAGGTTGCTGAGAACGCGCGCTTACTAAACAGTATTTAGTAAACAGTGCTTACTAAACAGAGTTTAGTAAGTGGGACGACATGAAACGTAGATCTCACCAAATGATTTTATCTACGAAACAAGAATAGTACCACTGCCAATTCTCTTTGTTCATTCACTCACGATTATGAGTTGTTTAATGTACTAAACCAAACTAAATCATGTTTAGTGAATCTTACTACACGAATAATTGTATTTACGATACGATCGCTTACTAAACTTATTTAGTACATTCCACTACAGCATTTCTCTCAGTGTAGCATTGAGTTGGCAACCACTGATATACAGATAGTATAGTATATACATTTCTATGATTTGGAGTTTGCAATTAATTGTAAAAAACAAAGAAATCCTTGACTTTCCATCGACACGAATCACATGTTTTAAAATAATGCCAGTTTACGACAGTGGCAAGATTGGAAAGAAGAACAGAAAGGGCAAAGTTCATCAAATTTAATTTCATTCCATAGGCTACTGTAATATCTGTAATGTTGTCATATCTGCTTCAGGAAATTATTACTTTTATGGCCAGGCAGTTCCTTCAGAATGTCAAAGGACAATTCTGATTGCTTCTCAGATCGATCGTCTATCCACCAATCGTGATGATCCACGTGTGTTTAATTTGATTGTTCTGGCAGTATTTAACATAGCGATTCTGTCGTGGCGGCCATTAATTTTTTTCTGTACCTCTCCGCGAGAATCAGAAGTAGCGTATCTTCATTATGAACAAGATGGCGTTTTTCAATGCGTCGACACTTGTGAGTATTATTAACTCTAGAAAGCCTGAGGTGAATCCAATGGACTTCCTCGCATCTTTCTATGTTCATAAAATTATTGGAAATTTAATCTCTGGCTCCAGCTTCCAGGTGTTCTTGTAAATATACCTTCGAAATGTGACACCACACTTTTTCTCAATTTTTACCTCACATATTGCGACAAACATTTTTAGGGCCACAGATGCGAGTCTAGTACTTTCATTTGTAATTTCGTATTTTCCTCGTCATCGATGGGCTTTTAAATTGTGCGTTTTTTCGAAAAGAATTTCAGCTCATTGTAGTGATTGGCAGATGTCGTCTTATGAGTATACTAGCGGAGCCCGGCAGACGTTGTTCTCCCCTTTATCTCCCTCTTTTCCTTCCCTCTCCCTTTCAGTCTCTCTCTCTCTCCGACTCTTGTCACTGTCTCAGTCTGTCTGACTGTCTCTGGGAGTGACTCCCTTTATCTGTTTTTGTCTCTGTTTCTCTTTGTCCCCCTCTGTCACATTAGTTACAGATTATGCACACCTCTGAACAGGTGTGGCAGCGGCGCCTCCTGGCTAGTAGATGTGGAAATGAGATCGTGATATTACATGTTGAACGTATAATTCCAAGTATTTAAGGTCTGCGTCATTCTGCTTTACTCTGAAGTATTTAGAAGTTTATTTTGGAAATTAGATACCTACTGAATCTTCCTTGAAAATCATAAATTACTCATTGCATGCACTAACTTATATAAACAAAACAATTAAAATTTAAAAAACGAACCATTAAAAGTACATACCTAATTTTTGAACTCGACATCTATTCCCGTCGTCTTCGGTTGTCCATCACTAAATACCGTAAGTTTTTCGGAATAGGAGAAAGAACTAAACGGAATTTGAAGAATCCTGTCTATAGCACAATGAAATGTTTCACTGCTGCTCTCTGCCACCAGTAACTCATCCACGGCCACAAAAGAACTGGATGAGCTCGCCATGTTGCGTCTTTTCACACACACACACACACACACACACACACACACACACACACACACACCACACACAAGTTTAATTCTTTCGCGTTACAATTTCGAATTCACGATTCTCTTTAACGCATCACTAGTTAGACAAAGTAGTATATTTAACGCGTACTAAGTACGAAACAGCATTTACTCTAACAACGCAGGACACACATGACGAACGAAATAACATCGCATGCACCGTCTCGACTTCACGGATTGTCACTATTTTCTCACATGAAGCGAGTGACCTGTTTGTCAGGCCTGCTAACTCACATCAAGATACCTTGCTATACGAATCAGATTGAAATGTGCATAATCATAGTTGGCAGACGTGTATGAGTTGTGAAGAAAGACAGTCTGACCCCCCTCCCGCTCTTCGGGATCATCAACGTGGCACGTGACTTCTGGGATTCCCAGGCCTGCTGCCGAATTATGACTGCATCAAAGGAGGGAGCATGGAAGGTTCTTGGGAGGGGATATACAAACGCCAATGAGAACTCAGAAGCCTGCCGACTGCCGGAGATGTAAGAGATAATGTCACATCTCCGGCAGTCGAAACCACACAGCTTGCACGTAGCGCATGGCCGTGAGCTCAGTGACTTCGCTAAAGAAGTGAGGTTGTTCAAGGGATGTTTCTCGGCCCGTCCCGCGAGGGGACTATCGCCTATTGGGTAGCGCATGTAAATGGTGAGAGGAAATACAGAAACACGAGGGAGATACTTACGGAAGAAAATAAAATACTTTACTGAAAAATTTGATACGATTGCACAGACCATTCTTGTTTGTATCCAGTGTTGCTTCAGTGCATGATTGTTGTGTGGTTTTGCGCGTAATTTGCATATGGAAAATAAAGATTTTCAAAATTGAATAGGGGAATAGATTCAGCTCGTGACCTAACGGTTATTTGGTTGAAAAAAACGCTAGGGCTTTCTAGTGTTAAACACGGGACCACCAAAAGAAGCACTTAATGGCATTCGTTCATAAAGGCTGAAATGGACAAAGCATAGGCTGCTGCGATTTCAGTCCTGCTATCGACTGTCCAGCCAAACAATCGAATCCTTTAAAAACAATAATCTCTTTTTTTCTGTAACAGGTTTTGCTGCTCCTGTCCTTAAGGCCAACTGCCGGTCAAAACAAAGGTAACAGTAGAAAAACGATAAAGACAAACAATATAAATAATTTTAGGATGGTTGAAATGCTGAAATGGAAGTAGATTATTTAGACCTTGACCCATGCGGACACTGACAAAGACTGTAATCCACCATCTATCCAAGATTCATTAACTATCTGATGCAGAAACGACAGCGCTCACCCCTACTTTACTAAAAGAATTCTCGAGAATTATTATCTTCAGAAACAATCATCGCAGTGTTCTTTCTTTCCTAACGTACCGGTCTAGGTGCTCAGGGCTTGAACTGATACCACTGCAGTGCCTCTAACCGGGAGGTTTCTAAGGTTCGAGTCCCGATGGCGGAAGCATTTTCGACACTAGCTACATAGCTGGATCGATTTCAGCCGCTGTTTGTAGGAGAATTGCCGACTGCTCTGAAATTTTCCATGGTTTCTCCACCAGGCGAATGCCGGGGCAGAACCCTAATAAACGGGCCACGGACCGCGCGCGATCTTTCCTTCCTCTTCCTTGTCCTATTCTCTCCCCTTATACACAGTTACACGCACATGCCGGGAGACCGGTCGTGATCTTAGAGCTCGTACCGGCAGGGGCGGTATCCCGCTGGTGGGAGATACGTGGTTGAGGAACAATCCACAAGCTGACTAGTAAGTCGGCATTTCAGCATTTCAAAATCAGTTTCCTCAGATCGATCTGGTTCGACTCGAAGACCTGCGATTTTGAAAAGGTTTCCTGAAAGTTTTGGAGGTATTTCACTTCAAGCTCCTGTGACATTAGGAAAGTTTTCTCAAACATGACTCCAAATTTTGTCTTTAGTATCGTGTAAGAATAGAGTCAAATACACTTATGAAGATGACATAAATTCCGATTTCACTAATAACTATTAAATTTCGAAAATTGCAAAAATTCGAAATTTTTTGGACTCCTTCAGGGAAATTTCGGTATGCCCTACATTCTCACAAGTTTTTAACTAATATTCCCAGATTGGAGTAAATTTCATTCCTTCGGTTTATTAGTTTCCTCTCTATTTACGCCCCTTGCGAGATTTTGTATCGATAGTGTCTTAAAAACATAATAATAATCTTTCTTATTATGTACGGGCAGATCATCTTTATTTGTGGTATCTATTGAGTTTTATTTCCTCCGAAATTAATCAAATTGCCTTGCTTATTTATAAAGTTTTAGTTTTTTTTCTCCCTTACTTCAAAAGAAGAGAAAGTATTGAAATCGTGCGCCGAAAAACGGCGAGTTTTCGAAGGAAAAACTCTTATTGCCTAAGTCTGGTAACGAAAAATTTGATAAATCTTTGTTCATATGGCAAATTACTCCCTTTAACACATTGCCAGAACCCAATTTTGTAGGTCCTTCATAACAAAAAATCGATTGACGGCAAAACGTCCGTCAATGATCAAAGCTAGCGCCTAATGACCCGCACAGTGCAAGTTTTTCATCGGGAGTTGGCTTTGAATGGCGACATCCGCTGAATGGCGAGATCTGGCGCCGACGTTAAAATTTAAAAAAAATTATTTTCTCAAAAGAGGCTCAACATTTTTTCTTCGATTTTTTTTTACGGATAAGACTAGGAACGTTTAATAGAATGGCGCATGTTTTAATTTTCGTTGAACTCTCAGAATTTTCAAAAATCGACAATTTAGAAACAACGCGAGAAAGTACGATCTGTTGTAGCATCACTAGTTATAATCAAAGTTTATAGTAGTGAGATTTATTTTTTTAATGTTGTTTCGTAGCATATTCCGTTAGAGTACTAAACGTCTATCTAGAACAACGGAAATTATATCAGATGATGATATACTTCAAAACGAGGAAATAGGACATTGATTCCCAATTATAGTACTTAGAGTGTTAAATCGCATCACATCTACTCATAGTATTCAAAATAATTATTTTAAAAATGGTATCGATTTCCTGACACATATTTTTGTGTGAATATTAAGTAAGAGAGTAATGCTTACTTATATTACATAGGTGTTAAATCCACTATCGTGACAGTTGATAAATAAGTTTAGAACATAACGAGAGGTTTGAAAATATAATTTAATATATATTTTCAGGTCCTGTAATGGTGCACTCGAACTTTAGGGCCCTTGTTTGCGGCTGTGATTGCCCTCAATTATTTTAAACCTTTATGTATAATTGATCGACAGAGAAGACAAATTTTGGTGTTTGGTAATGATTGCATCTTGCATTGTTACCTTTGTAAAAATTCTATAGGTAACTGGACATTTTCATTATTGAATTAAAACTTGTGTATATGGTGTGCTGTTTAGTTAATGATTTTGTAACATAACAATCTTGTTCTTTGTGATCTTTTAGATACTAGGAATATGGCCTTCGGGGATGGAACTTGCGAATTACCAGAGTTTAGAACGTTTACCTTTAAACGTTTTTATTCTACAAAATTTTAATATTAAAATGTTTCAATCTACTTTTTATTTCTAAACACCAGATTATGGTAATTGTATTGCTCCAAACAATGAAAAGTTTGTAAGACGTATAAACAAGAATATAAAAAATTTTCAGGTTAAACAAAACTTATAGTTTTGATTCAGGTCATATGAATAGAGACCGGATTTTTATGTAATTGCTTATTTTTGTGTCGTTCAACTTACCGTCCTCAAAATTATAATCTTGGTGAATGGTCTTCGTCTTAATACAATATAATTTTTTTCTTTACATAGTACTAAATTTTGATTTTCAAAAAGTATTTTTTATTCAATTTTCTTATGTATTTTTAAAAAATCAGCATTTTTACCTACATTGTTACTCCCTGCTATCTGCATTACACAATATCGGCATTTTGGCTCGAGGTTCGCTGTAAGACGCGGTCGAATGTTCTTACAGCTCGGTGCGCACTTCAGGTATTTCAGTTGCGGTCAGTGACAGCTCATTTTCACCTTTAGATGCGAAAAGTATCACAATCGCGTTTCGTGACCTTTAACCATAATTTCCGCGAAACTTTGGAGATCGCCTACGTGTAACACTTCGACGAGGTTGCTGGACGCTGCAGTGGTTGTTTGCTGATCGGAGATAGTATGTACTGAAGTTTGTACGGTGGCTTCTATTGTGTCTAGTCTGGCTGCTAAACTTCGATCGTGAATAGCAAAAAATTAAGCTCTTACTACTGACGGGAAAGTTGTATGGTGCAAAGAAAGAATCAATTTGTGCTCTTCAAATTATTTTTAAAATTTGTTCAGATTTTTTTATAAATGTAATTCGTTATTATGTAAATGCTCTTTTTATACTACATATTAATATTACATATTATATCCGATTTTATATGTTTATTAATATTCTGTTTTCATTATATTTTATGTAGCATATTTTGACCTTTCATACTACATATTTTCTGGTCTCTACATATGAACTTATCAAGATTTGAAGTAGTAAAAGTAAATATTTTAATTTACATTTTGCCTTCCATATCATAACTTCTTTGTCACATTTGTAATGAAGATGTTGAGCTCTCCATACAAATAATATAACTGATATTTGTTGTTTTACTATGTTTACCTACTAGTGACGTCACTGTAGTGACGTTTAAGCTTCCGATAGGATGACAGCCTCACAGCGAACCAAGTGAGAACGTACTTAATGTTTTAATCACAGAACACTGTATAGTGCATTGATATGAAGAACCTATTTTAAGAAAGTGTGTCCGTTTCTTAATATACAAATAGGTTGTAAATGAAAAACAGAAAATTCAAAATAAAAGAATATGTACAAAATGCCACGAAAAAAAGTGAAACAACTGTTATTGTATCTTTTGAATATTGGTTAATATAAATTGTAAAATAAAGGCAATGATTTATTTATTTATATATTTCTTTGTTTATTAATTTTGATTCTTTCATTTGTTTCATTACCATGTAACTGATTTCCCTCAGTTATGACCTTACCTAGCGTCCAAGCATTTGATTGCAGTACGGAGCCTCATGGAGTAATGCATTATTGCAAAACAATTTTACATAAGACTCGTACTTTCTATTGCAAGCTGTGTTGCCAATTCACAAGGCTTGGTGTTTTCGGCTCGTCCATCTTTTTTCACGCGCAAATATTTAACATGTTTACTGGACGATAAGCTTCAATTGTGTTGATCACAGACTACTGAATTTTTTACCAGTAATTCTCAAAACTCTTATGAATGTGATGGTTATTTTTTAATTGAGTTTAATGGTTTAGTTTCGAGGAAATTAATTATAAATTATAGCCAAGTGTTTACTTCTACATTTTGACGTCCTTAAATTTTCGCCACGCGAGAAACTTTTTTATTATTGAAGAAAACCCCAAACTTCCAGCGGATGAAATGACACGGGAAGTCCAAATTTTGATACGAGGCCAACCACGTTTCTGTTTGAATCATGGTTTTTGAATTAGACGGTGATAATGGCAATGATTTAGTGCGCTCGGAACGAACATCTCATGTCATTCTGAGAATGCATCTGCGATTCTAAACAGATGATGGGGAAAGGAAAGATAATAGTATTTATTTTTGAATTTCACTTATTAAAAAAGTGAAATACAAATAAACCTATCTAAAAATGAGTTAGAAATTTTACAATTGAGGAGCATTCATGCAAAAACAAACATGTCTATCGGGAAAACAAATTAAATTCGGTGGTGGTAGCCGATATCTTGTGGTTATCCATTATGGTAATGGATGGTAACGGGTAATTAACCACAATAAGTATATAATATTTATTTATATCACATAATGTCCACAGTCAACTTTAGGGATTTCTTTTGATCCCGAACTCTTATCAGATGTACCATACCAGCATACTCCAGCAGTTGCCCATACTCTCTGATTCGCACATCACGAGTGATAACGTTTGGCAACGCAGCACTCGCCGCTCGATTGTCTCAAACAACTGAGGTTTACGCGCGTTGTATGGAAAGACATTATGTTCGGTCAACGTTCAGTGCAATTCTGTAGTATTGCATTCTGGCTCCAGTTATTTAGTTATTTTTCATTGTTGACAGGTTTCTAATTTCTTTTTAGTTCATGTTATAGTTCGTTTTTAGTAGTTAAGCCATAGGCTTCTTTCGTAATTAGTATTTAGTTTTGTGTATCGTATACTTTGTTGTAAGTATGGATTCGAAAAAGGTTTATATTTCAGAAAGACACTAGTGGTGCTACAGAATGGCACAGACTTTCCCTTATTAGTTTTCTATTTCCTTGGGTCTTCGCTAGCTATTCGGAATTGCCACATACTCTTTCTTGCCAGCTACCAACTATCACCGCCAAAAGTACATTTTTTTGTCATTTTCTTAATTTTTCGGTTTCCTATTGGTAGAATGAAAATATTAATTTTAGAGTATTAAAGAACACAAAAACCTAGTCCTAAATGGCAAATTTTCTTTTAAAAATTATGTGCCGTTTAAGAGAAAATGGCGTTTTAGCACTACTAAAAATGCGAAATTTGACGCTCATTTTCACAGAAAAATTTTGAGTTTTCAAAATACTTTATTTAAAGTTATTTGAAGCACTTACACTCACAAATATAGTAATCTTTACAAATTGCTGGTAATGTGCATATTAAAGATGTGAGAGATCTTAAAAAATTACAATTATGTAATTTTTGAAAAAACAAAAAAAAAACAAAAAACTCAAAATAAACTTTACGCTTTACTGAAGAGTGTAATTAGCACTATCCATTACAAAAGTTTCAAGAAAATAATTGCAGCCATATATGAGAAAATGGAGTTTGAGCGTTTCTGAAAATGCGAAGTTTTGAGCTATTTTCACAGAAAACGGTTGTGTTTTCGAGAAACTTTACTTGACATTATTTAAAGCACATGAACTCGTAAATATAATGTGAAAAAATCGCCGCTAATGTAAATATTATCGACGTGAGAAACATGTGAAAAAATTTACATTTGTGTAATTTTTGAGAAAAACCAACCTATAGAACAATATGGCTTTGATGTCATCTGATAGAGTACATTTACCACTATCCCTACCAAAAGTTTAAAGAAAAAATTTGGTGCCGTTTTTGAGAAAACCTTGTTTTTGGAATTTTTTAAAATTGCACATATTGCAAGCAATATTGCACGAAAACTACTAAAATTTTGAAAAACATTTACATGGCCTTTATGAAAGAACTTAATATGCAGAACAAATTGTATTTGAAGAAAAAATCTCTATCTTCAATTTTGTAGTTGGAGAACGACGCCGAAAAAAATTCAAACTTTTAAAATTTTCGAAAATTCAGAGTCATTCGTGAAAATCGGACCTATGCCATGTTAATAAGTGTATTTTCCTCTATTCATACAAGAAATTTAAAGAAAAAAGTTGAAGCCGTTTTTGAGAAAATTTTGAAAATCCCCGGGGGCTTCATATAAAGTACCCCCAAATTTTGAAGAATCTTTTTCAAAATCTCCCAGCTTCGACTAGAATCAGATCGACCGGGGAATATCCATTTTGAAAGAAATCGTACGTATGGTTTAGGCGCTAGCAGTCTTCGCAGACGGACAGACGGACGTTTTCCTTTCAATTAGTTTTTCGGTATCAAGGACCTAGAAAACCGGGTTTCTGGCTACACCACGTGTTAGGGGATTTTTTTTTCTTAATTTAGCAAATGGTTTTATCCACTTCTTCGTTTTCACGGCCCGGAAATTAATTTTTTTCCAGTTTGCTCACTACATTTTTTTTCGAGTCTACAATTTTAGACACCGACAGTCACTTACAAGAAAAACTACGCACCAAGTGACTAATAGAGATTTGAAGAAATTGACTTGTGTCTTCATTATCACATGCTTCATACAAGTGACTTTCAACAAAAAATAATCGTACCATTTACTTCTCCCAGTTGGAGCTTATAATGAAAAGTCCAATGAAAGAAAGCACCATTGTAAGTGTGTAATGTAATGTTTTCATAATTGTAAAGACAATTCCTGAAGGCAATGATTAGTATCAATGAAGGAAAGAACTACAGAACTGCCAGAGGATTTGAAATGGTGATGGATTACAGTATGAAAGGGCTGTATCTGGGATAATGATAATGAAATAAATGACGAAAATGATCTGGGATAATTAATTGAATACAACATAATTTGTATTATTAAAAAATTATGAGACTTTGGCAACATTCACTTAAAACTAAGTCTATTTTCCATGGAATTTTAAATAAAAATTCATTTCACTTTAAACATTTTAATAACAATATTATCATTTTAAACAATTTATTACAGATTACAAATTTCATTCTTGGAAAAAACTTAATTCGGCCAATTAATTAATAGGGTAATCATAATATTTACAGCATTTTTAAACATCTATTAAGATCTTGAAAATATATTCTACAGAACAGTTAAGTTAATCTGCCACTGAAATAAAAATCTTTTAACACATTCTCAAATCTAAAATATTAATCTAATCTACACATGATAATATTTTCAAATCTGTACACATCAAGCAACTAAATCCCTAGCACCCTCAAAACAGGGCACCTTTCCTTTCACACAAACAACACAACTAGCTGCAACAGTAAATTTTAGCATCCTGTGTTCACACAATTCTCCTGTCACTTGTCTGTCTAGGAATGCAAATTAAGTGACAGCCACACATGCACACAACTATGAAAATATTCTTTGACTTTCCATCAACATTATTGTGTTACCACCTGCATACCATGGATATTTAAATGACAAAAAGTGACATAAAATGCAGCATGGGGGAAGTTTCCACATGTGCAGAAGTGCATACTAATTTTAATTAATCCCACAACGATGTTAAATAATGTATTTCTTCTTTTTCCTTGAAATAGGTATTAGAACAGAGCCTTTGATTTTTTTATCTCAACATCATGACTAAAAAACATTCAGGTTTAATCAAGTTAGCTAACTCTTTTAATTTGTTGACAATTATTATTCTACTCATTTTAGAACACAATTTCAATAATCAATAGTTCTATTCCATTTACCCCTGTGCAATACAGGTGGAATAAAAAAAATTTTTGAACTTCTCTTTTGGAACAAAAGTCATCACAGATTTCATCTACAATTGACACTGAACAAGATCCCTATCCCCAGAAAATGTCCTGGGAAAATTTTCATTCCTATATATAGATTACAATCTAATTACTAATTACAATAGCATAACAATTTAACAAGGATAATTTAAATCCCTCGCTCAATATACCACATTAACAAACTATTTCATAATTTCCAATATTCTTTAAGCATAAAAAATATGTATAAAAGCTTTTTAAAGAAATAAATAAATATTTTCATAATTCAATGTATACCTTCATGCAACACCATTATGATGTAGACCGCTTATAAATATCCACATACCAGTCTTCAATTTTTACCACAGCCACCCCTGTACTCATATTTTCTTTGCTTTTATCACTGTCTTAAAGTTGCTATCATTGTATCATCTTATGCACAAACATTAAGAGACACATATGCGCACACTTACACATTTATACAAACGTTGCAGCAGATTAACTACTTGGAAGTCCAAAACACAGTCAGTCTTTGTGGAGTCTTGCCAAAAAAAGCAAAACTTTTGAGCTCTGCTACTTATCACATTACCAAACTTTCTTTGGAAGAAGATTCTGGTATGTGACCACACATCATTTCATGCTGCCTGAAAAACAATGAAAAGGGACATCAATACATTTTTTACCTCATAGTAGTGTTAGGTCATTAGGACCCCAGTTTTATAGGTAGAATAATGTAGCAAAATCGAGCATTGTAGACCGATATAGAGTGCTCTTGTTCAGCCCTGAAGTTCTTCCCTTATTTGCCTGTTATCATGGACCTTTATCTCATGTTTGCTCCACACTGAATATTTATTTTTTCCCCTTCCTTTCCTGGTCCTATGATATTAACATTTTCTTTCTAATTATTTTTTTTAATTCATTGCATTGCAATTTGTGTAATGCTCTGTGTTCGTGAATTCATGCATGATGATCAATTGCACCAAAATTCTATTATTTTGCTGCATGAAAAGAAAATTAAAGCTACTTGATCCGTCTGTAATTACAATCACATCTGAAAGATGTAATTGTAACAAATGTAACAATCAACTAATCACTGGCAGATAAAGAGGAACATACACAAGTTGTACACTCGCTTTAACACATTCTTGTTGGAAAAACAATAACTTTACAAGAAAAAAAATAAAAATCATGTGTGAAAATTACTATTAAGCAATTGTAAAAAGAGTAATTAAGAATTTTGTATCTAAAACATTTTGGCCTGAATTATATGCCTGATTTTGATGACGTCCCTTTCATAAATGAAAAAAATTATCCCATGTTGTAACATTGAAAAGACTATTCCCACACACACAAACTGCATACCTGGATTTGCCTCTGCTACTGATAAAGAATTCTAGAGGTAAGCCAAGTTTCATTCTGTTAGCAATAACGGAGAACGAAATGTTGCGAAAATCTAATATTTGTACTGTACAAGGTTACTGCAGAGATCCGACCGTTATACAGGCATACAAAGTTTTATCAAACGATGGTCTCACGGGTCACCAACATTTGATTTTAATGACCTGTTTTATAGTGCAATTTTTATAACTTTGCCCAAGGCCCGTCTTCACGATGGAATATGTCACGGTATTTCGTGACGTTCTCAGTCGTCCCGCCAGAATCGCATGATCGTGACCGCATCAAGCAGTGCTTGCGATCGTGCGACCTCTAGCGGCACGAGGGAGAAAGACGCGAAATGCCGTGTGATATTCTACGGTCGCCATAGGGGCTTGAGGGGCAGAGTCAGAAAGATCGCACTGTAAACACTTCTCTCCGCGTGACGAGTGTTGGGGGGGGGGCGTCGTACCTGCTCACTCCTCGATGGTCATGATGAGGTCGTCGCCCTCCAGCTTCATGCCGAGCTGCGCGTCCAGCGACTTGACGATGCCCGTCGCCGGCGCCTGCACCACCATCTCCATCTTCATCGCCGACAGCACCACCAGCGCCGCGCCCTTCTCCACGCGCTCGCCCACCTGCGCACCAGGCACACCATCGGCGCTCGCCTCCACGCCATGAGGAAGCGGCACACTTCCCTCGGGAGGGGCAGCGCGGGGCGGGGCAAGGCGGAGAGGGATAGAAGGGAACGGGGCGGGGGGCAGGGTGGGGCGGGACATGGCAGGGCAGGGGGGTCCGGGCAGCTCGGGGCACGGTGGGGAGGGATAGAGTAGGGGCAGGGTGTGGAAGGACCGGACGGGGTCGGGCAGGATTGAAGGGGCGGGATAGGACGGGATGAGTGGGACACGAGGGGTTGGGACTGGACGGAGCCGAACAGGACGGGCGGAACAGGATGGGGCGCGACCGGACATGGTGGGGCAGGACAGGACGGGAGGGACAAGATGGGTGGGGCAAGACGGGCGGGAGTGGACGAAATGGACCAGATTGGGCGGGGCAGGACGAGTCGCAACAAGTCGGGTAGAGAGGTTGGGTTGGGTCGGGTCGGGTCGGGTCGGGTCGCGTCGGTCAGGTCGCGTCGGGCCGGGTCGCGTCGGGTCGCGTCAGGTCGGGTCGCGTCAGGTCGGGTCGCGTCGGGTTGGGTTGGGTCGCGTCGGGCCGGGTCGCGTCGGGTCGCGTCAGGTCGGGTCGCGTCAGGTCGGGTCGCGTCGGGTCGGGTCGCGTCGGGTCGGATCGCGCCGGGTCGGGTCGCGTCAGGGCGGGTCGCGTCGCGTCGGGTCGCGTCAGGTCGGATCGCGCCGGGTCGGGTCGCGTCAGGTCGGGTCGCGTCAGGTCGGGTCGCGTCAGGTCGGGTCGCGTCAGGTCGGGTCGCGTCAGGTCGGATCGCGCCGGGTCGGGTCGCGTCAGGTCGGGTCGCGTCGGGTCGAATCGCGTCGGGTCGCGTCGGGGCGGGGCGGGGCGGGGCTACACATTGCAGGCGCACCTACCTTGACACGGATGTCCACCACCTCTCCGGGCATGGGGGCGCCCACTTGGCCCTTGACGTTGGGCTGCGCCTTCGGGTGCACGTGGATCTCCTGCGGACAAAACAAAACATCATCGTATTACATTTCATTTCGGGAGGGGGGAAAGTGGTCACGCCCTCCAACACTCTTAAGAAACTTCAGTAGTTTAATTCTAATTTATTTTTTACCAAAGACACTTTTGGTCAAACATACTTCAATTCAGTGTTTTATAACGATATTTAATCGTTATAAGACAGACTCCCAGGGCGAGGCTCTGCTACTGGGCGGCTCTGCAAGGTGGTGGATAGCGGAATGGTCTTCAGATACATGGCTTAGGGGCAATGCTAACAAGATGGGAGTACAAGGCGGGTAGGCTACCAGAGCGTGGAAGTGTAGTCCATGGCGGGACTACAATTATTGAAAGCCACTAAAGCTCGACAGCCCAAAGTCATGGCGAGTTAGCACCGCCAGAAAAATTCTATCTCCGCTGCTGCGGATAGGCATTAGCCCTAAGGTTAAGGGAAAGGAAAACCCTGACAGAAAACCATGGGTAGAGAGAGCTCTACAAGGGGGTGGTGAAGGGCCATCTCTCTAGTCCTCCAATTTGGGGGGTTGGACGACGGACTAACAATCCTTCTCCAGAAAAAAAAAAGTTCAGACGGCCGAAGAAAAATGCCGGACCGTTTATGGAAGAAAGCAAAAGGGAGAAGTAAATGGGAATTTATCGTCTGAGACGACAAGGCTTAAAGGTCCATAGTGCGACAAAAGAAGAAAAGACAAACTGTGAAACAATAACAAAATGTACAAAAAAAGTTTTGGCGTTTTCGTTTACACGGCTCCCGAACTGGCGAGTAGACACCCTGTGATCCCGCGTTTCATTTCCAACAAATGACTGATTAGCTATTCCTGCTAAAGTCATTAGACCCTTAAGTGTAGTGCATGTTTCCCCCCTCAGAGGCGGTGGTGAGATGGTGAGATACGGCGCCATCCTACTCGTCAGGTAGCGGGATTTTCCCCATCAGATATCTCCCACCAGCAGGGCACCGAGCCAGCCAGGACAAGCTCGAAAATCCAGACCATTCTCCGCCATGTGTGGTAGTGTAGTGCGGTAAGTGTGTGCTGGTAAACGTTGTAGTAAGTGAGTGGGTGTAGGTAAGGATAGGACAAGGAAGAGGAAGGAAAGATCGCGCGCGGTCCGTTTTCTAGGGTACTGTCCCGGCTTTCGCCTGGTGTTGATCGGTGCAACCACGGAAAACTACCGATCAGAGCAGCCGGCCGCTAGAATTCCCCCCCAGACAATAAATGATCATGACCCAGCTTTGTAGCTATTGTTGAAAATGCTGCTACCATTGGGACTCGAACTTACAGCCTCCTCAGAGGCACTGGAGTAACATCAGTTGATGACCTGAGCCACTTCACCTGGTTTATTTCTAACGAAGAGAACCTACTTCTTCCCGCTTCTATTGCTCTAACTGCTGCAGAACACATGGTTGCCGCAACAACAGCTGCAGAATACATGGTTGCCGTCGTCGCTATTAAATTTTTCTCTGAAAACCTCGATCTCAAACCTTTATTTAGCTAACGAATTGTGACGTAATTGCCTTACCAAAATTTACAATGTTTGTTCATTGTATTTTAATTTTAAAGAGCTTTTTATATTTGAAGTAGGTTTTACATTTCAAAAAAAGTTTCATTAATTTATGGCATGCATTCCGTTAATTTAAATAAACGAACGGAAAAGTTTATGGTTGAAACAATTTCTGTGGGGGGTAGATTTTAAATCACTTTCTTGAATGCTTTCACCAAACGGTAATTTTACTTGCCAAACACGCCCACGCTTCATACAAACACTCAAATGGAATGCCACGAGTAAAGGGCATGCATTTCGCAATGATCCCGGATGCCAACAATGAGTGATTTTGGGGGGCTTCGGTCATTACTCCCGAAAGTGTAGTGCATGTTAACAAAGCGACTGTTCTTCCTACGTTGGAACATAAGATCCGGCGCCAATCTAAAAGTCTGCTAGCAATTCTTCCTCCGTTACACATCTCCCTCCAGCGGGCCATCGTCCCCCGCCAGGACAAACTCAGCTTCCGACACGTGTGGTAGTATAGCGCATGTAAGTACAAGTGTATGAAAGAAACCGGTGGGAATAGGAGAAGAAAGTCGTATGGAGATAATAGGAAAGATCGCGCGCGGCCCGTGGCCTGTTTGGTAGGGTCCTGCTTCGGCATTCGCCTGGTGTTGATCGGAGAAACCACGGAAAACGACCGATCAGAGCAGCCGGCTGCTAGAATTCTCATCCAGACAATATTCGAGTTCGATCCATCTATGAAGCTAGCGTCGAAAATCCGCTACCGTGGAACCCTAGAACCTAAATGATACTTGATGCCGAAATCAGTCTACAAAACACATTTATTAAAAAAATAATTTCCCTTTCCCCCCAATCTTTCAGCAGCACGCGTACTGCCGTGACGATAATAGCCTCTCGGTTTAGTGTCACGGCAGAAGCTTTTCCATGTAAATTACAACTTTCTCCTCCAGCACCAAATTTCACATTGATCATTTAATCAATGCACAAACAATGGAAGATCGAAATAAGCATTCGTCGTTTTCTCATTGAGGCAGTTACTAATATTATAATACTATGCAACTAGTTTATAATATTAAGCTTTATTGCACGAGTACATGTTTAGTAAAAAACGAGCGACGTTCGGAGCGAGTTTTCAAATTTGTACGAATTCAAGAAAGCAACATTATAAACGGGATACATACGCTATTATATATATATATATATATATATATATATATATATATATATATATATATATAATATAAGTGTGATTGTCTTATAAACTTATAACGCTGGTATACTAAAAAAATAGCGTATGTATCCCGTTTATAATGTTGCTTTCTTGAATTCGTACAAATTTGAAAACTCGCTTCGAACGTCGCTCGTTTTTTACTAAACATGTACTCGTGCAATAAAGCTTAATATATATATATATATATATATATATATATATATATATATATCTCCGAGTGGTTTACATCTGGCGATGTTTCTCGGTTCCTCTTTTCCAGCCTTCTCTATCCATTACATCTTCGTCTGTCAAATTTCTTGTCGCCATCGCAGTCAGTATTCCTTGTTTCCTTGGGGTTGATGGTCTGCCCCTCCGTCTTCTATACGGTGGTATCCATTTATATACTTGTTTGGGCCACCTCTCTTCTGGCATTCTCAGCAGATGTCCGTACCATTGAAGCTGTTTACGTTTTACAGTATCTATTTCATCCTTTTTAATTTCCATTATCCTTTATTTCATCATTACGTACGTGGTGTAAACGAGATATTCTGCAACTTCGTCTCAGAAAGTCCATTTGAATTGTCAATAATCTCTTTTTGTTTTTTGGGGGTTAGTTCCCATACTTCTGAGCCATAGGTAACAATGCTCTCTATTATCTGATAACTTAAGTAGCACTGACCGTGCGGGCGAGGAGGTTTGTGTGCTCTTATGAAGCTGAGGGCATACAGGGGTAGCATTGATGATGGGTTGGAGAATCGATCAATGATGCTACTGGTAGGGGCACCCATGCTGTACAGGTCTCACACGGAGGAGCCAGACGAAGGGCTGTCTCACAACGACCCACCAGGACCACTTCATCACCTCTATCCATAGTCCATCATGCCTGGTACCAGTGTTCCTCCCTCTCCCCCACCCACGGCAACTAGCCGAAATAGATGGTCCCTTCACTAGTGTGGCATGGCTATTCTTTCTTTGTGCCACACTCCTTTATTCTTCCCTATTAGACCTATCTTGGTCTCTTGTGTTTTTCGACCCCGATGCTATTAGGTTGCGAGGGCTAGGGAGTCATTATTTTTTCCTCTTCTTCTTTCCTTATTCTATTCTATACTTTCTTCCTCCTTTCTATCTCTTTGTCCTTCTTTTTTCCGGTTTCAACCTGCTGCCTTGCAGGAGGGGGCGGGAGCCCTAAAGGCTAAGGGATGGAACCCTGAAATAAAAGCATGGGCAGAGAGGGCTCAAAGGCGTGGAGCCAACCTCTCTAGGGGAGAAAAATCCTTAAAAAATCCTGGCCTACCAGGTTGGAGGTTGGGCTGTGGGCTAACACCCCATTCCCGTAAAAAAATTAAACCAGTTAAAAACTCTACGCAGCCTTTAAACGGACCCAATCGAAGACGACTTAAACAACGAAACAGGACAATGCAAATGGCAACGTGAAATGTACAGGGTATTAACAAAAAGTATGAAGAACTATTCAGTCAGTTGGAAAAATTAAATATAGACATTTGTTCGCTAACAGAAATTAAGAAGAAAGGAAGAGGAATTGAAGACTACAGTAATTATGACCATATTTATACTGGTGTAAACAATGACAATATGGCTAAATGTGGAGTATCAGTAGCAATCCACAAAAAATATAGAAAGAATATAAGAACCTTGAATGATATATATGAGAGACTGCTAACAGTGGAGTTAGATATATTTGACAATCACACTTAATTTTCTTAAACAACTCTATTGTGACGTCACGAGTATTTGACATCTGTGTGAGAAAACAACTACTTCCCCACCTTACCCACCAATACCCATACCACCAATGTACACCCATATCACCAATACCACCCATGATACCCACCACACATAAATCGCGATTGGCTGGATATGTTCGGAGGCAATTATTCGTATCATAAACTGCAAATATGTCATAATCTGTGGCATCAGTGGTATTTTATAAATGATTTCTGGTAACGAAAAAAAGGTCGTTTATAATGCTGAAAAACGAAAAAAAAAATAATAGCTACATTTTGAACAATAACTAGACTAGGGTAAGTTTCCCGCCCAGCTCCTCTACATGTCACAATTCTATTACATGGTATGTCTCAGAATATTAATTTTTACAAACTACTAGGGTGTGAAGGGGGTTGAAGATCACTTTTTGTATGATCACGTGGTGGGATATTTCATATAACGAAGTCATCCTTGATATATCCTTCTAATACACAGAGTACTAGTCATGCACGGATGTTCGGAACGTAAACGAAATCTGTCAGAACATCTACCTGCTAAACACCAGTTTCCGATGCGTTGCCTACCCGTTTGGAACAACTGCAGCTTCATAATATAAAATTTCCCACCACACATTCATTCACAAACTATCTGCAAGCCACTTTATGCCGTAGAAGTTTGCCACATTTATTCTGAGAACACTTGTATACTAGAGAGCTGTGTGAAAACGCGTGTGTGTAGGGAGAGGGAAGAAGAAAGTTGAGGAAAATAACCGCGCTTGACCCGTAACGTATTTGTTAGAATATTAAACCCGGTGGCGCCAGGAACTAATCAGACAAACCACGAGAAAGTAGAGCAGCTGGCTGCTAGAATTCTCCTCTACATGAGGATTGAATTCGACCCTGTTATGCAGCTCGCGCCAAAAATCCGCCACACGAAACCGAGGACCTTCTGGCCAACAATTATGCAGAGGGAACCCTATTGCCTATGATCTATTGAAGCCGGCAGCATTATTCATGGAAGATCAGGAAAATACACAGAGCTTTCGCATCGTTCACACGAAAGTCTTCGAATAAGAATAACCTGAAGGGTAATGTACTCGATGTAGGACAATAAGAGATTTCGTTGTGGAATTTGAGTAGATTGTAGTACGATACCGAGCGAAGTGTCTCAATGCATAGCACGCTGACTTCGCAGTCGGGAGGTCAGGGTTCGATCGCCGTGCCGGACATCCTGACCGGCGTTTTTCGTGGTTTCCCTCGGCCATACAGGTGAATGCTAGGATGGTTAAAAAAACTCACATTACCTCTCATCATCATCCTACGTCCTCCACCCCCTCATCATCACCCTATCACTTCATTCAGCATTCCCTGCAAAATGGCTTCCCTTGCCTATCACGGAAGACTACGTACGATTCTACAGAGAATATGATTAGCCCAAAACAAAATAAATGACAGTGTACATATCCGTAATAGACAAACAGAAATTTTAGATTAGAATAATTAATTGATGTTATCCATGGGATGGTGGTACCCACACGAAACCCCCCTCAAGAACATTCAGCGTTTAAGCGGAAGAACTACCTTCGACAAAATGATATCTACGACGCGTGTCGTCGAGTTGTTTGTAAATTCGTGAACTCCGTTGCTCCCAGGGAGATTCAATCATGACATGCCATTCGTCCAAAACCCTGAAATGGCCAACGGAACTGAACAACATGTAAACTAACGTGCAGAGTCAACGTACGGTCAGATGTGACCGATGCGATTCCCACAGGTGGTTCTAAACAGATGTACAGATGGTTACAACAGATGTACGGCGAGTACCCAATAGTACCGGTTGAAGTTTTTTGAACCGGTTGAAGAATTGAAATTTTACAATTCTTTAAAATGCTGAACACGTTCTAAAATATAAGCGTTGCTAGAGAACAACACAACGAAACACAAGTGGAAAGTGAAGACAATATTATAATTTCAAGGAGTTTCCCCTTTCCGATTCCATGCATTTATCTTCAAGAAGTCGCAACAAGAGACCCTTTAATGCTTGGTAATAGAAGCTAAGACAACAAAGAAAGCCGGCTGCGGTTGCACAGGCGATTATACTGCGATTTTTCTAAGAGCGACCCTCAAGGCCACTCAAACCCCATCTTCGCGATGGAGTATTTCACGGCATTTCGCGTCTTTTCTCGGTCTTGCCGGTAGAAGTCGCATGATCGCAAGCACTGCTTCATATGGTCGCGATCGTGCGAAATCTAGCGGAACGACTGAGAAAGACGCGAAATGCCGTGACATATTCCATCGCGAAGATGGGATTTGAGTGGCCTTGAGGGTCGCTCTTAGAAAAATCGCAGTATAACTACTGTTTTTTGTGCGGGAGGTCCAAGGGTTCGAGTCCCGATGGTGGTTACATAACTAGGTAGAATTAACAGCAGCTGTTAGGAGGTTAATTCAATCGGCCGTCTACTCTCATCGGTAGTTTTCCGTGGTTTATCCAACCAATACCAGGCGAATGCAGGACATAATAAACTAACAAACAGGTCACTGCGCGATCTTCCCTTCCTCTTTCTTATCCTTTCCTCCCTCACAGCGCGCGAAGCAACGCGACCCGAACTGGGGCATATAGATGAACTGGGGGTGCTAAAACAGCACGCACTTTCAGGCAAAATTACACAAGAAGTACTCACATTTTCGAAAAATTGTGCATGACCTTATTTCAAAATCTATCTTTACGGGACAGATTTCATTAAGGGAAAAATCTCTATCTTTCACATTTTAGTGGCAGGAAGACTCTGAACAAGTTTTGAACTTTTCAATTTTCGAAAACTCTGTGTTTTCAGCGAACCTGAGACCGGCACCATTCGCTTAAACGTCAAACAAAATTGAATAAAAAACAATGGAGCCAATGTTTCGGTTTCAAATTCAAGGGACCGCAACATCAGCCAGATCGATATGAGAATATCAATTTTGGAGAAAATCGGCTGAATGGTTTAGCCACTAAAGATGTTCACAGCGGACAGACATTTTTGCCATCTTTCAATTTTTCGGCATGAAGGACCCACAAAATATGGATTCTAGCTACACCAAGTGTTAGAGTTTTTTTTCCAAATTTAGAAACTGGATTCACCCAATTTTTACGCTACCACGGCCCTGTAATAAGAGTTTTTCTGCCGAAAATTCGCCGTTTTCTATCGCAGCATTACATACCTTTCTCTCTACTCCATAGCAAGAAAGTAAAAATGGCGCCGTCGCAAGCGCTAGAATTATTTCTGAATCAAATTATGTATTTAAAATGGAAGTTATTAAGTCATAAGCGAATGAAATGGATGAGTGTTTTCAGGGACATAGGAGCGAGAGGAACATCACGATCTTCTTGCCCATAATACTTCGCAATAATAAGGAACTTTTCAGTTTTGTATAAATAGAAATAGGTTAGAAAATGTATGAGTAGCGGGCATATAAAAATATCTAATACTTGAAGAATCTAATGTTCGGGCAATTTCTTCTCACATCTTCGTTATACACCTCGGTTCAGATTGGCGTATTACTCGGCCAAATTGATAGCCTAGAAAACACTTCGTTAAGTTCCACATCCATGATCACACGCTGACGGGTTCAGATCGCGCGAAAAAAAAAATTAATAATAATAATAATAATAATAATAATAATAAAAAATCGAGCCGTGCCGATACGTGTTCGAGTTAGTGCTGCGCTTCACACTTCAGCCAAGGTGCCGCAACCTGAGCAACCGGAAAATACCTATAGATTCCAGTGGCAAATCGTGCTTAGGTTGCACAACCTCCAGATAATGGAAAAGTATTTCATAATTTAAAAATATACGTTATCGTTTAAATAACATTCAATATTCAAGATATCGCAGCAATATCGATGCATGTGAAATCATTTGGAAACAAAAGAGCGCCGAACTGTCTCTCTCTCCGGCGTCTGGTGCCTCCCAGATATTGCACCACGCTCTTGCCTCTATTACTGCGTTTATTGCATTTATCCTTTGGCCGCACGCTCCAACACGCTTTAATAAAGAGCATTCGGTGTCGCAACCAAGAGGTGGGGGGAGTCTTGTCAAGTGCTGCGCGGTGTTCAGAGGGGAATCCCTATTTTCTGTCTTCGTCTGACACTAGCTATAATTTAATTTTATGAATTTCACGTGTTATTGAAAGTATACACGTTCAGTCAATTATTGACGGTATTTAATGCATTATTTATGATGTTTGGAGAATTTTTTTTCATTTGATTTTAGGTTTATTGATTCAAAATTTACACTCGACTTCTTTGTATAAAGTTGGCAGTTCTCGAAGAACTCTATTTCTGTCTCACGATGCATATTACCGCTTGCAGGAGCCTGCAGTAATAGTCCGAGAGCGCTGGTGAGAATACGACCGTGTGTAAGGACATTTTATCATTACAAAATATACCAGCATATAGAAATTTTTCGAAGTTAAAAACAATATTTGTATAAAACGAGTCAATTCAATAGTGCTTATTGCAATGTGCTGGAATTCGCATTAATGAGGAACCGTATTTTCGAAACCAAAGTTATTTTTTATTTTGTATGAATTCTATTAGCGCCAATATTCTCAATGCAGAACTAATACGAAAACAACTGCCCAGTGGAAATAGAAGTCGGAATTACGTGCGTGGAAGATGCTCTGACACGGACAGTACGCATAAAATTAAGTAATCCTTCAATATAGATTTTTATTTAACTTCGTTTTAATTAATTTACCTGAATTGCTTACATTTCATTATATATTACTGTTTTGAATTTTGGAAATAACATTTCAGTCATTCGTTGGAGGTGCAACCCTCCAGTCTTTAGGGGCATCCGCCACTGATAGATTCTACGTTGTAATAAACATTGTTTTGTATCGAGAGAACGCTCATGAAATTGTGGCTAAGGCGCACCATGCCAATCCACTCAAACACTCGAGCACAAACGTGGAGATACGCAGGAAGTTCTCGCAAAAGTGACAACAGCTGCGTCAGAGCGGATCATCCTCCATTCGACTGCCGGCGGCGCGTGGATCTTTGTCACCCGCCAGCCAGGCAAGGAACTGAAGCACAGGCGTCCGGCGAAAGGACGGGCTTCGTTGTAACTGGCCAGAACTTCCTGTAAACTTCATTTTAGGCCAGTATCCTTGGTGCAGTTTTCGTGCAGATTTTCATACAGTTTCAGCACAGAAACTTCAAGATCCCAAACTTGAAGAACAAAAGCCAAAAGTTGCGCATACACGGTCTGTAGGTTTTCTGAAGGAATTCTATACGAAGCGCCTAAAGACGCCGCTAGGGAGAAAAAACAACTTGAATTGCGCTGACCGAGTACTTTCAGTGGCGGTAATTTTGTGTGTTCGTTCTAGCTGTGATATTTATTAAGCATTAATTAACTGTAACGGTACGACCCGACGCGAACGGGAGACAATGAAATTAATATTAATTTTACTAATTTATTGTCAGTCAAGGCAGAATCGACGACGGATGCGAGCGCATACCTGCATCGGGGCCACGGGCGAGAGAGAGGGGCTAGGGTCTCTTTTTGTTTTTTTTTACGACGCTCATCCGGTCGCGGCGGCGAGGGGCGCGGAGCCGACGAGGAGCAGCGGGGAAGTAAGAAGGGTCGCTTTGTCTATTTGGCGGCGCGAGCGTCAAAGCGAATGACCACCCACTCCACGTTTATGGCCAAACGTATTTTTTTTCACACGGGCCGCGGAGAAAGTAGGCCAACGAATTTTTCCAAAGCCAACGGATATTTTTTGTACGCGACGCGTGCGGACATTGGTAGGAGGTTCGCCCCGCCACTCCGCCAAAATTTCAATTTCAGGCAATCAGGGCGACTTGGAGATGCAAATGGGGGGGGGCATGAGAGCTCTCGTCACGACGGGAAAGCTACGGCGAAAAAACTTCTGAGGTAGACACTGAATGTAACACTTCGATGAGCTAGACTTCGAAAGTAACGCCACGAGAGAACACTCAGTTCTAAATTCACGAGAGTTCGTTTCTGCGTGAACTCTGCGAGCCGACACTGCTCGTCGAGCTTCGCGAGACGTATTCGCTAACCAGTTCACATAAAGGGCTTGTACTCGCCATAGTTAGCGGGCAGTTATCCGCGACTTGTCGAACGCGATTGTTACCGACGCAATGACCGGTAATAATCGGAGTTGCACGCCCTACGCGTCTGCATTATTCGCCTAAGTTGATTGCGGGGCGAAAGTTTCGAGGAAGAGGGGCACGCGCCGCGGCTGTCAGTCAATGACCGCATCCCGGGTGCCTGGACGCGATAATTGCTGGGTGCTTTGACCTGATGGCGGTGGCCACGGAGCAGCTGAGGGGACGGCCGACTTCAGGACAAAGGCGAGGGAGCGCCCTCTCCACTTTACCTGCCTGGGAGCCGACGCCTTCAAACACCAAGAATGGTAATGTTGTTGTGACCGCAATAATGCGGAAGGACTGAGACTCCAGGAGAAAAGGGGTTCATTACGCCTTCAGCGTAAAAGTGTGAAAGAAAAATCCAGCGGCATAAACTCATAATTGTTTTGTAATTAATTTTGCTTGGGTATGGCAACCAACAATTGTCAGATAGTAGAAATTAAGCCGCCAGTATCACATAATGTAAAATCATTGTAAAAATTGCATCCTTCGTCTCACATTTTTAGATTAAATGATTATTGTTAAATCTAAATGTTGTGTTGTGTGTGTTTTTAAGAACCCATCACCAGTCCTACCACCGAAAAGCAGCAGTTTAAAAAGGGGGGTAGATTACATAACCTTGAGGAGCATGGAGAAGAAAATTAGGAAGGCAGGAATAGGAAAAGAGGTAGTCTATCAAACCATCACTTCACACAATCGCGCCTTGACACACCTAACCACAAAATCGTTACGGCCGATTACTGTCACGTCAGTTAAACAAATCCGTTAGGAAAGAATTCCGCCGCCAAAGGCCCTTGAGTCAAACTTAGTAAGTAAGCTTTCTGTACGAATAATTAAGAACATGCTTAAAAGTTTTCGTGTAGAAATTGTGCAGTCAGGACTGAACGTTATCTCTACGAAAACTGTAGTGTGTAGCTCCTTTTTGGAATAAACGACAGTCAACGTGAGTTTGAGAATCTCTCCAGCTTGCCCCCAGGTGCAGAAGAGCAACACGAACTTGGACGGCACTCCGTTTTCTCATCCCAGGGAGAAAACGAACAAGAAACACGCCACGTGCTCACAGCCATGCACGTGTGGCGTCGTTTAATTACTCAGACACAAGACTCGAAGGATTCGTAACAAAACAAGTTTACTTGTAACTAAAGAAATATATACAATTTTGCACAAGTTCATTTACACTTATCCGTGCTTTACGGAACCCTCCTAAGAACAGCTTATCTTAGCCGCCACCCGCGACTGCTTTGCGAGTCCCCCACCCGCCCTTGCTTGACCGCAAGATACAGCGAACGCTTGACTGCGTCGCTAAATGTGAGACTGACGCCTCCCCCGGACAAGTCCGGCCGCTCGCCCTGGAGCGCAGTGCGTGAGCACTTAATGAAGATACCAATTCGGCTCAGTGCCGCAAATGTATCCTGGCTAATATGCCCTTACCTCACCTCATATAGATCCGGTCACATGACCGACCGATCACATGATCTACTCCCACTCCGTAGCTAAAGTGACGTGGGTGCCCCCCGCGTAACCTCCCTCCCTCAGAGCTTGGTAGGCGCCGTCTGTAACGTATACAACCGACCACTGACGTGTCTTGCCGCCCCCTGGCGCCTCTGCGCCCTTCCTACTTCCTGGCTCAGCCTAAACCCATCTTAGACACGCCCCCTTCCTGCTCAACCTAATGGTCTGTCGATTTGTGGCTTCCATAGACAAAGGCACATCCTCTCTTTTATGTATGCAAGTGTCACTATGCCATACATGAAATTCTTCTCACCGCGTCGCATCCTGTTTCTATCCTAAAAATTCATGGAAAGAAGTCACAAACTATGGCTCCAACCCCGACTCCAAGTACCTCAAGACGCGCCACGGAGATACGCGTCAGTCATGAAGCTCAGCGCAGGGCGAGTCCACGCCAACCGTCTCCTCTCGCGAGGTTGCAGCATCTTCTTCAACCTCGCTCCCCCTTTCCTCGCGACCGGCCCGCTCCCAGCGGATCTCCACGGAAGCTCGCACTTCCCACTCCACTCGCACCGCCGCAGCAGCAGCACCTCCGCGCCGACAACCGCGCCGGCCGCGACTAGACCCACGATCCACACGAAGAACGGCATGTGGAGATGCACCAGCGAGAACGGCTGGAACGTGAGCGACGGTTGACGCTCGGCCAACCACGTGCCGTTGGAAAGCCTGCGTTCTATTTCGATGTTCTCCAGAAACGTCCGCCGCACGATCCCGCCTTCCACCATCCGCTGCAGCAACGCGCTGAAGCGCGCCTTTTGTTTCCAGCCGCGCCGCACGGCGTACGAGTCGTAGGCCGGAGCCAGCATGCACTCCTTCACTTGGTGGAACAGCGAAACGCCTTGCACGTTCGCCTCGGGGAACAGCGTGAAGGCGCGCAGCATGGACTCGGTCGCCGCGATGACCGCGCGGGGCGACTCGAGCGACTCGACGATGGCACGGCGCCGCTCGTGGGGCTTGCGAATCGTTTGCACTTTGCGCACCAGGGCGTAGAGCGTGCTGTCGTCGCTGGGCCGGACGCTGAAGAGCGCCTCCGACGCGGCCGACGTGGTGTACAGCACCTCCGCCGTCTGCAGCACCTCCTCCAACGTGTCCATCTCCTTCTCGAGGTCGGGCGCCACCAGCGACCCCACGAAGAAGCCCGAGATGAGGTTGAGCAGCAGGAAGCTGAGGAAGCCCAGCGGTACCATGACGCGGCGGTGCCGCAGGCGGTACAGCCCGGTCACGAACGTGCGGAAGACGTCGAACAGGGCGTCGAGCGGGGAAGTCCCGTACGTCACGTGGGACAAGACGGCGAACACCACCAGGGTGGGCACGGTGACGATCCAAACCACCGCCGGCATGCGAGGCAGACCCACGGAGCGCTCCATGGCCAACCGCTTGGTCAGCAGGCACACGTTCTCCTGCTTGTGCGGGTACAGGTAGTCCACCCGTTTGAACAAGGTGGACTCCTGGGTGCGGGCCTTCCCGTACAGGTCCGTCTTGCCCAGCACCAGGTCCAGCATGCCGCCGGTCAGGGTGCCGTTTTTCAGCACCTCCCCGCGCGCCACCTGCACGCACCCGGCCAGGTTCCCCGTCTCGGCGGCCAGCGTGTGCAGGATGTCCGCGTCCCAACCGGTCCGCCGCCAGTTGTCCGAGCAGTTGGTGCTCGAGGTCATGTAGTTGGGCGGCATGCCGAACCGCACCAGCGGCAGCTCGGGGGCTTCCCCGGGCGCCGCTTGCGGGGTCACCTCGTCCGAAACGGCCCGCCTTAAATCTCCCACTGCCCCGGCCACGCCCGCGATAATACGAAGCGCGACAACCCACAGCACGGTCCCGTCATGCTGCTTCATGCCTGGTCGTCCTCATGTCTGGCGGCCGAACGTGTCGACGTGGGACAACACGGAATAACGAGAGCTCGCGTGCAAAGAGCCGGAGGGGAAAAAAAAGAAACACACAATCCAAAACGATCGCACGGCAAAGTGCCTATCTGGTCGATAAGTGCGATAACCGAGCACGAAGCAAATCGTTAATAATTACAGAGGTGATTTAAGTTGTTGTCGTACTACATCTAATCCTTGCCTAGACAAAATCACAATATGTTTCACGTCTCAGAAGTGGTCAAATCTCGCGTAGAACGATCATGCAATGCGGGACGTGATACAATAAAAAGCGCGACAACACGCGGTAGAAATGACGATAGAAAATGATGCAAAGCGAGATCTACGGCACTGACCATTTTTCCGTCAGAAACATTATTTCCTTGTATAAACGAGGTTAGTCAGTATAAACGAGGTTAATCAGTGAAATGTATATATTTCATTAATTAACAATTTTAATTTCTAGGGTTCTTAAAACCATATAATTGTAATTATCGCATTAAATATCATTTTAAAAGTTGATTCAATTTTACAGCTATCATTTGATATACTTCAAAAAAGTTCTCTCACGTCTTACATCTGAATCAGCATTCCTCGAATTTCGAAAACAAACCATTGAATTGTCTTTACCTGGAAATCTGTAGGGAGGGGTTAAAGCTATTGTGTCAATTGATGGTCTGTTTTTTGAACGAAAGAAATACAGTTTAATCCACTTAATTACAAAAATAACTCTTAATGGATTAGAGAGTTCACTAATCTCCCGCTATCTTTCTCTTTCCAAATTAATATTTTTAGCTTTGCCTTCTTTAATTAGGCTTCAGAAAACTTGCAAAAACGTATGTTTAAAAGACACATTTTTCAACTGTGCGCGTTTTGTAGCAGGGGTTATATTCCTAATACGTCAACATATCAATTGATATGATATTCATGAGGTGTTTTAACTTGTGGTTCAAGATAGAAGATAAACTTTTACATGGCGTACGTGCACACCGGTGAGGAAAAAAGTAACGATCGTTTCAATACAGTTCTAGGAACGGCACCAATTAAAATGCGATCTTCCTAATATTTCAAAAACGTTTAACAAAAATATGCTCAGTATGCTATCTCGCTCATCAAATAGGATCATGAATTATAAAACATAACGAACCATATTTCTTAATCACTGTCAAACGTTCACAACACGTACGACGAAAATACATTAAGAAACCCATCGGAGATACGAGTTGGTCTGTGGGACCTTTTTCAGAACAGACGTATTAGCTTGTCTCAACCCCCATTTAATATTACAGCACGTCCTGTGAACAAAATCGACTTCGTTGTGTTAGAGGCAGCTTTTCCTTGTCTCTGCAACGATCGGGAGGTCCTAGGATTCGAGTCCCGACGGTGGTAGATTGTCGGCTAGCTAGCCAGCGAACTCAATCGCTGTCTTTAGAAGAAAACTAGCAACCGGCTGGTCTGATCGGTAGGGGAAACCCCCCCTGCAAGATGACGTGTAGGTACCAGGAGAGGTGGCTCAGGGCATCAACTGATGTCCTGCAGTGCCTCTGATCGGCACGTCCTAGGTTCGACGCCCGACGGTGGCAGGATTTTCGACACTACTCAGAAAGCTGGGTCAAGTTCTTTCGTTATCTGGAGGAGAATTCTAGCGGCCGGCTGCTCTGATCGGTAGTTTTCCGTGGTTTCACCGACCAATGCCAGGTGAATACCGGATCAATACCCTACCAAACTACTCAGAAAGCTGGGTCAAGTTCTTTCGTTATCTGGAGGAGAATTCTAGCGGCCGGCTGCTCTGATCGGTAGTTTTCCGTGGTTTCACCGACCAATGCCAGGTGAATACCGGATCAATACCCTACCAAACGGGGCATGGGCCGCGCGCGGAATTTCCGTCTCATTCCTTGTCCTATCCTCACCCCCTTACACACACCTACACTACTACAAATGTAGGGAGCTTAGAGCTTCTCCCGGATGGGGCGGTGCCCCGCTGGTGGACAGGTTTAACTGATAAACGGGAAATTAACGGGTTGGGAGAACATCGCTAGCCTACCGTCGCGACGGAAGGTTGGAACCGGATTTCTCCATTGAGCTGGGCCAGATCACCCCCCCCGAGCAAAAACATGTCCTACATTTGCGGGACTAATGACCTTAGCAGTTGACGCTCCCGGAATCACTAGCAAAAATCGTGACGTATACGTCATCTCTAGACCTCGCCATCTAGCTTGGAAGAAACACTGCAACCTCCCAGGATATAACATTCGAGGCATTAACGGGACTAATGACCTTAACAATTGACGTAGCGGAAACACCAATCATCAATCATGGAAACATCAATCATCAATCATGGAAACATCAATCACCAATCATGGAAACATCAATGGAAGCGTCGCGGTCCCAGGAGGTACCGCTCACGGAACCTGGGAATTTCGAGGACCCGCAGCTATAATGCGATTTTTGTAGGAAGAGCTCTCAAGATAACTCAAATCCCATCTTCGCGATGGAATATGTCACTGCATTTCGTATCATTCACAGTCGTTCCGCTAGATTTCGCACGATCGCGACCGTATGAAGCAGTGCTTGCGATCATGCGACTTCTACCGGCAAGACCGAGAAAAGACGCGAAATGCCGTGACATATTCCATCGCGAAGATGGGATTTGACTGGCCTTGAGAGCTCTTCCTAGAAAAATCGCAGTATAGTAGCTTTATCGGTCACATGAGAATTTAACCCTCGTAAACATGCTCCCTTACAGATTTGTTAAGTGACTACCTGTACATTGAGAAATTTTACATCCTTAGCAACGGGTTTTAACATCTTTAGCAACGTAAATAAACAACCAATGATTCATCACATGACAACATCGCATATTAAAAAAACAAGGCGACGTAAAACGTGACCAATTTGACAAATACGGTATAAACCTTATAACCTTAAATCTGACGGAACAACCTTTATAACCTTAAATTTACGGTAAAAACCTTATATTTGGCGTTATAAGGTTTAAAGGAATAACTTAAAAAATGAGATTTAGATTACGAGACATTTTATGCATTATAACGTAAGACGCATTTCAAGCCTTGAACAAAGAAGTTGCATAATGCATCCAAGGGTTAGATAATTGACTCTCCATTTGAACCAAGGTACGAGTCAAGGGAAAACAAATCTTAATCACGCAAGAAATTTTAGATCTTCTCCACCTGCTCTGATTATGCTGTCTGAGAATTTAAATTGAATTTTCTACAGAAAATAAGGAATAACAGTGTTCGTTATGCGCATTAGACATAACCTAATACGAAGATATGATTCCAACTGGCTCGACTCCTTCAGTTTTTCCCGATTTTCTTACCTGTCAACTTTCCAATATTTTCCGTCAATTCTTGCTAGAGTTCTGGATCCTGGTAATTGCAACTAGTTCACACACGAGAACCAGTTCAACGGAGTTAGAAAAATGCAACCGTTCTTTATTATCTGCTGTCGTTTGGATGTTTGAAAGGTGACATTAGAGACCCTTACATACGTACACTATTTACGATGGGACAATATCGTACCTGCCTACGGTAAGTCGTTATAACTTCCAGATCTGTCACGTGACTGTTAGTACATAACGTCGCTAACTTACGCAAGAAACTAAAACTCTGAAATGTATCTGTGTGCGTGTGTGTTCTTGTATGCGCGTGAGTATTATCGGTAAACATACTACTCGCCACGAAACATTAGAAGCGCAGAGCATTCACATTTGGACAGTTGATAATTTTTTCTAGACTTTTTTTAGAATATGGCCTCGTTATATTGTTTTTATTCACATCAAAGAACCGAAATTCTGAGATTTATCAACACTTTCTCTATGCCCAGACATATGAGTTGAATAAAAAACCTGATCATGATCGTCATTGCGTGTCGCAAGTGTTACAAAGCAAAGTGCTACAAAGCACGTATCAGCGGATTTTCCGACAAGTCTTCTAACTTTTACGAAAAACAATTGACCAGTGCATTTACAGCATTGCATACGATGCTGCAATTGGCTGGATTTCTGTTTATGGCAGATCATTGTCTTTACGACTAGTGACGTCACCTTCTACGATATCGCGCTGTAAATCCATACATTAAGAGAAACATTAACAGCTCGTTTAGTAATAACAGACGGACATGTACGTAGCAGTTGGTCACGCAAGAATGAATTCAGAGGTCGTAGATACATACTATACTATCGCGAGATAAATGTATATGAGTCACGCAACATTACACTACTCTCTTATATACCTAACGAAGCTATAAAATCCGACGGAGAAGATAAGGTTGGAATCTATAATTTATTTCTTGTAGAAAACACATGCAATGACTTTTTAATTGTGGCCTTATTTGCCAGATTGGATACGATGGAATCATCTCGATTTTTACTTACTCGTATCTTACTTACGTAGAGTACGTATTGTAATGCTGCGGCACACGTCGGCGATTTTTCGAGAGAGGCACTCATTCTGTGGGTTTCTGATTAAGAAAATGTGGATAATTCTGAAAATAGTTCTTGCCGAAATTATATATTCCTTTGTTTAAATTCAAGTTTGGAAATACAAGAAGGGATTGAGAGAAAGAAAAACGATCGTAGAATCCAGAAAACTGACTGGAGACTTTGAATAGGGCCACTGTTGTGAAATACGCCCACGGCGAAGGCGTCCAGTAAAGGTGGCGAAACAACCTTATACCCGTCGGCCGATGCTGACAGTTTTATCGGCGGTAGACTCATAACAAAAGTTCCAAATGCAGCGTTTGTTGGACTCCGTGAGCAATACAGCAGTCAGTTCTCTTCCAATAGTGCGGCAAGATCGTCGTAGCATCTTTTAATCATTTTAATTTTTTGCGTATCTTGTTTTATAATGGCTGATGCTGAGGCAGGACCGTGTTTTACAAAACATATGAGATGTAACACATTAATACAGCGTGTTTCGTCATGAGACTAAAGAAAATCCGTCATTGGCCGTTAACAGATTAACGAACACACATCATGGACCACGGGAGAGTCTTCAAGTGTAATGAATGCTCACAGAGAGGTGAGTACACACAGAAAACTTGTCACATCAGGGAAATAAACGATTTTGGTGCTGAATGCCTTCCGGACGCGTGTCCAATGAGTAGAAGTGACGATTTTGAAACGAGATGCGTATGTGAATGCTGGAAATGGAAACTTTATTCTTATTACAGGCGGGACTGCTGTTGCCGCGTACGCTTCTGACAGTTCGTATACACGTGCACCATTAAGGAGGAGCCTGGCAGTAGCGTAGCGTCAGGGGACGCTGAGATGCTGAGCATCTCCGTATATAAGAACCTTAAATACTGTATTGATAATCGTACAAGTGGTCCGTTGAGCGAAACACGTTTTGTATTAATTTTAAATTGATTTCCTATGATTGAATTCGGCGGGCTGTTGAAGCTGGCCTGTGATTGCTTGGAAGCTAAAATACTTCAGCGTCTGCCGCCAGATTGCGACGAGCAATGACGCATGCGCAGATGGCGAGGTTCCCCTCTCCCCTCTTCACCCCTGGTCCACAGAAACCAGACTGCTTTACGCTAGCGTCTACTGCGGAAAGAAGCTCGTTTGTGCACGAGAGCGCAGCACACTTCAGGCGTTCAGTAAATTATCTTTCTTTCTCTCACTCGGGAGTCCCGACTTGGTCATGGGTACAAACTGTAGAAATAGTGCCTGACTACTATTTCTTAATTAATATCCAAGAAATTGTATTATCTCTTAAATAGATTACATATTATTTAAGTCTGCAATGTATAAATTAACAAATGGTCTTATTGCCATTCGCATATAAGAATTAAAGCTGAGCCATTGTATAATTTGCTTTCAAGACATCAGCAGCCCTGACTGCTGTGAGGATTTTGTGGGAAGCGCCTACACCGTCGTAAGCAATCGAGATCGTGGAAGTAGTCCCAGTGTATCTGCCTTGTGTTGCGTTCGCCTGTTAGACGAAGTAGTTGATAGTGACATTTTGTGTGTTATTGTTGAGCATCCCCAAACGTGTGAGTCACGCTACGCCACTGGAGCCTGGCGCAATCGGCCAATGAGGTTCGTAATCGCGGACGATTACTACGCTTCTTTGTTTTCTTCAGATCATTCTTAGGCTAAACAAAGAGTACTTGTGCAAAGCTGTCGCAAATGGCATGTTACACTTATGTTCTCCTTCGGCAGCCCCAGCGAAGCCATCAGGGCCGTTGCGACCTGTGATCCAGACCACCGCGAGTGCACGACGCTCGAGGGTGATTGATTGGTTTCCGGCCGCGAGAACTGCTAAGGTCATTAGTTCGGTAATTGCAGTACACGTTTTTTTTTCTTCGGAAGGGGGCGGTGATCCACCTCAGATGTGAGATGCGATGCCAACCTTCACGTCGCGGCTGGCGGGTTTTTTCTCCAACTAGGTATATCACACCAACGGGGCAGTGCCCTAGCCAGGACAAGCTCTAACACGCAACACTCACCGTTTTGGATGCTCGGATTGACATGAAATTTCACCAGCTGATAGAACACCATGCAAAACCTATACATGCAAATTTTGAAGGGCTATGGGATATTATAAATAGTGTTTTATAGGCATTTTGTGTCAGGACCTTTCGTGACCCTCGCGCTTCCCGCAGCGGGCGAGCCGTTGCTTCGGCAGCGATAGGAACGTTACGCGGCGTCTATCAGCTAGTATAAGATTTCCAAGCGCGTTCGTTTAAGAATTCGTATTTATCTTTTCTTTCTTCTTCTTTCGTTTGGGTCATCTAGGGACCACGCAACAATTACATTGCTTCTTACTTTGTGCTTATTTCTTCTTCCTCCAGCACTCTTTCATCTGCTCGCTGTTTATCACTTTCCTCTCCTCGGACCATTTTGATCCTGTCTTCTTTTCCTTCCTGCCCCGGAATCCTTCCATTTCTAACACTTCCTTCTTACAAATGTATATTTTCTTTATTGTATCTGTTTATTATTTTTATTTTTAATTATTTACTGATTTGTTGTGCATTTATTTATTTACGTATTTATTATTTTATAAGTATTGTCTGATTAATTAAACCACATAGTAATCTTTAAATCCTGTAAATAATGCCAGTATGCATTTAATTATTGCATTCGAATTACGCATGTATGTTTTCTCGTCCTACTCTTCCATCTGAACCTGCAAAGTAAACACCCGTTTTTGCCACATCGCCTGCCCTCCAAGTAGAGACTTACCGACACTCCGATAGTGCAGGCGCGGTGTGTGAGTAACAGCCGCAAATCCAGCGGCGAGCAGCGATTTCCGCCCTTCCACGGTCGGTAAGGTCACGAAAGGTCCCAATACTAATTATCGCAAAAACACTACTTGCAATGCTTCATAGCACGTAAAAATTTGTATGTAGGGATTTTGAAAGGTGCTGAACAAGCTGGTAAAATCTCAAGTCAATCCGAGTATCCAGCATGGTGAGTGTTGCGTGTAAGCTCCCGACATGTGTGGTAGTGTAGTCAGTGTAATTGTACATGTGTAAGAAAGGGATGAGAACAGAACAAACAAATATGAAGGAAATATGGCGCGCGTTCCGTGGCCCGTTTGTTACGGCACTGCTCCGGCTTTCACCTGGTGTTGATCGGAAGAACCACGGAAAACTACTGATCAGAGAAGCCGGCTGGTAGAATTCTCCTCCAGACAGCGGCTGCATCCGACCTAGCAGTGTGGTGTCGAAAATCCTACCACTATCGGGACTCGAACCCCAGGACCTGCGGGTCAAAAGCTCGTCTGTGACGTCAGTTGACGCCCTGAGACACCTAAGCCGGTAGGGCTCTCGAGGAAAGCACGCGAACGAGCGTCTCGAACCCCTCGCAGCGCACAAGTGCGCGAGTTCACTACAATATCACTTAAGTAACTGGCAACTGGGTGGGCAATTTGCCGTACAAGCGCGTGATGTTGCATTGTCAGGGGCCGCCTCTTGTCAGTATGGCGTTGGTTCCTGGGGCAGGAATTATCCTATAACCTCTTTTTTACTCGAAAGCGGGCGCACGAAACGTCTGGAGCGACTTATAAATGGAAAATAGCCAAAAATACCAGAAATCAAACATTTCTTGGAAAAGGCTGCTTTATACTGCGATTTTTCTAACTACGACCCTCAAGGCCACTCAAATCCCATCTTCGCAATGGAATATGTCACGGCATTTCGCGTCTTTCTCAGTCGTTCCGCTAGATTTCGCACGATCGCGACCGTGCTTTGGCTCTTTTTTACACGAAATTCAAATCGGAACAAATATCATGAGGTATTTTGGAGTCGTAAGGTTACGGAATCATAGATTGCAGAACTGACCTTAACATCAACTGCACTGCCACTGTATCAGTGTATCGCTGCAAAGGAATGCAAGGTCCGCTTGAAAACCCTTTTCTAAAGGAGGAGACAATGTATGAGAAGGAAAAGAACGAGGAGAGGCAGAAAAGCAGGAGGAAAAGGAGGAAAAGGAAGAAGAGGAGGAAAAAAGAAGAAGGAGGAGGAGAAAAAGAAGAATGAGGAGAATGAGAGGAAGGAGAAGGAGCTATACTGCGATTTTTCTAACTGCGACTTTCAAGGCCACTCAAATCCCATCTTCGCGATGGACTATGTCACGGCATTTCTCGTCTTTTCTCGGTCTTGCCGGTAGAAGTCGCATGATCGCAAGCACTGCTTCATACGGTCGCGATCGTGCGAAATCTAGCGGAACGACTGAGAAAGACGCGAAATGCCGTGACATATTCCACTGCGAAGATGGGATTTGAGTGGCCTTGAGGGTCGCAGTTAGAAAAATCGCAGTATAAAGCAGCCTTTTCCAAGAAATGTTTGATTTCTGGTATTTTTGGCTATTTTCCATTTATAAGTCGCTCCAGACGTTTATCGGTGATATTTTGATTCATTTTGCACAAACCCACATCTGGATCTGTCCTGCCTTTTTGAACCATGTCGAGCAATGACTCTTTTCTGCTCGCCGTGTTGCAGTATGTGACAATGCCACAGCCCGGTCTCAACAACTGTCCAGGGGAATCATTTTGGTCAGTCCCCTGTAATTCAGAGCACGCTTGATGGAAATATAGACTACGTTAATACCAGGAAGTGCAGATGGTGGACATTTCTAAGCGATTATCATTCTTTCATCACTCTGGCTTTCCTAGTAATTTCTGCCTGCTGCGGGAAGATAATTTGTGTTTACATATTTGAAAATTGAACACATTTTCTTGTTACTGCACAGGCCAAGTATATTGCGGAAGCAAAGCATACCATCAGTGCATTGGTCAATGAATGAAGGAAAACTGAATGAAAAACCGGAAGTAGAGGGAATTCTTTGATTTCTGTTCACAATACTTATTGGATGACTATTTAATTTTGCTGATTTAAATAATGTAAAATAATTGATTAATGGTTTTCCATTACTTTAACATATTATTTTAGTTTTCGATGATCAGCGTGTATTTTTCATTGTATTTTGTAGTCGATTTATTTAAACATAGTGACTCCTAGAACAATAAAGTAGAGGAGTTACTCTAAGAAGGGACCATTTTGACATGTTGGGAAACAAATGAACGTTATGCGGGGCGATGTCATAGCACGAGAGAGTGATGAAGCTATTTACAAACGAAAGAACTGTAAACGGACGTACTGACAAACTGAGTGAGTGGACAAAAACCGTAGTTATGTTGCCAGTAGTGGCCAAGCAATAGCTGTCAAAGCGGTCCCTTCTGGTAGTAATATATCTATAATTTTAGCGACGGAAGTTGTAACATGACGTATCAGAATGTTAGAATTAAAAACCTATTCGGTGGGACTGGGTTTAACTACAACGCATGTAACGTCAAATACCTCATTCCGTCAATTTACGATTCCTGCGGGGAATCATAATTTTTATGCTGATTCCATTTTTATATCCCAGGGATATTAGCCCTGGGGGATGGGGTGGAATTATGATGATGATGATGGATGATGAAATAGACGCATACACAACACAACCATGCCCCAGACGGGACTCGACTGCGATCCTTTGGCCCGAGACCGCTATGGCACTACTGGCTTAGCGCTTTCGGCCATCGGATCGGCTTTATTATTATTATTATTATTATTATTATTATTATTATTATTATTATTATCATCATCATCATCATCATCATTATTATCACTACACTCTAGGCGCCGTAAGTTTTAAGGAAACTTTTCTTAAGGACATTAAATGAAAAACAATTTTGTAGAGGTAGGATGAATATAATTTGTTGCTTGACATGTCGTCTTCAACTTTAAAACGAGATCGGCGTTACGTTCCGTAAATGGCTGGCTGTCGTGTCCCATGCGATTCACCACCCAACTCACGAGCGGATATTGAAAAAATAATCTTGATAAGAGCGCTCGTGCCGATCCTAAACCAACAACATCAACACGTTATTATAATTGTTGGTTTGTAATCGGCACAAGCGCATTTATCATGTATCTTTTTCCTTATTTTAAGTCCTATCTAAATTTTTCGTACGGGATATTATAATGATACTTCTGACTCCTCGTTGCTTTAGTAGGAGATGGAAGAATTCAGCAGCCAGTGAATTCACGTGACAATTCTCGAGAAAAGTTTGTTCCGTCGTCCTCCAAGATACATGTAGAAATGTACACGTACAAACGTTTTTTGAACATTTTCCACCATAACGGGAATTTCAGAAGTGGCTGTCCACAATCGATTACGCAATTGTAACATTCTAGCCTTTTCCAGCCCAAATTATGAGCAATTAACAATAAAAATTAATTTTCACATTTATCGCTTCTAAATACCCTCAATAACACATACAAATGGGTTTCTTTAGTTATTTTTGTCACGTAGTTGAAATTTTTTAGTGGGTCCATTTGGACCCAGTGGGAATGTTTATATATACACATGTAATATACATGGAATTACTCACATATATATGTATATATGTGTATATGCATATATAAACGCATATATGTGTATACGTATATATAAACACATCTGTATATGTATATATAAACATATATATGTGTAAATGTATACATAAACATACATGAATATCTGAATACATGTGTATGTATATATGTAAATATGTACAGATCTATGTATATATGTGTATATTTGTTTATGTATAAACATAATATAACTATACACAAGTAAATGTACATATGTAATATTAGAAATTTTCAAGTTGTGATTTCCTGCACATAACTTCATTTTGTAAAGAAATTACTCTTACTTCCCACTGGGTCCATATGGAACCCGAAACTAATAACGTCACCACAAAATACATTTCAACATTAGATAACTGCCAAATTTATATTATTATCCTTATTACATGTATATTTATAATATATTTTTGTAATACTGCAATAAACAATATTTTCCCTCGAAATTATTATTATTTTCATATGAAGCAGAGCTGATGCAATGGCGACAGGCACTCAGTTCTTTACAATGCTGTAGAATGTCACGTGTTCCAACAATCAAGTCTAAGTTGCCATTTACTGACTCCATACACACACAACAATCTCATGGTGCCATATTGAAATAGTGAGCGATCGCGGATGCCGAGTAAATACAAAAAATTAGTAATGGGTCCATATGGCCCCATTGGGCTGGAAAGGGCTAGGCAAAGGTTTTGGGAGCATTTTCAATGGTTACCACAAATATTCGTTGTTTCGTACATGAATAACAATATTCCACCATTAGCTCCACTTGTTGAGTTGTTGATCACTGAAACCATTTCGTAAAAACTCGCCATTTTGTCATGCAATGTACGTGGTTCAGTGCAAAACGGGCAAAAGAAAAATTTCCTAAACAAGTGGCCTAATACGAGGGGACACAAGGTAGATACTATTTATTGAAGAAAAACATTAGGAAAATCTACATCCATACACAAATAAAAGAGAATGTGCGTATGTTGCACATAGACGCAAAAACTACTCGATCGATTTCGCTGAAATGTTTACACTTTGCTCTTATAAGTAATGCGAGTGTTTAAAGAGTGGTTTGAATTAAATCAGACATATGGGGGCGTTGACGATTTATTCTTTTATAACTACGCCAGCGTCCCTGAACTCTGCAACCCGCCGCACAGTCAAGGACTAAGCGCGTCTTCACTGCACACAAGTTTTCTACCCTTCGATTGTGAAAATAGGCTGGAATTATTACTTGAATCTCGGGCAAGTAAATAAAAGGTGGGGCAAGTAAATTTCTCCAAGATAGTGCCACAGCGAACGCGCGCGCAAATTTCAAGGAGAACGTTTTTAACAGCAGGACACTTGACAGCCATGTCGATACCAGGACATAGAACCAACCCATACCCGCAAGACTAATGTTAAATAAAATACTAGATGCAAACTTCTTAGCTCATCGTTTTAAAAGTAAACTAGTTGCGTAAAAGATTGGCACAGACTGTCTCGCACTAGTTAGTTTTATAGTGGTGTGTTTTTACCATCTTAATACTCAAATGTATGCAAGAAAATGGATGTTGGTTTGTTCGAGATCTATAAACTACCGTTTCACCGTAAGAGTTATTCACGCAGATGATTGTTATGCTGTTAATTTTGTTGTAACTCCACAAAATGGCACTGCAGTTCAATGCAATTCTCAAGCCACCTGGGCTTCATTGTTGGAAAAATATGTAGGAAGTAACACACACTTTTTATCTCTTCAAAATATTTCTTGAACGAGGAAAATTATGGCATTTTATATTCAACCGATTTGCACGCATCTGGATTTTAATCCTTGTCTAAGACAGCTTTTACATTGATAACGGAAGATACAATTGTGCTCATGCGAAAATAAGATATTTTTTAACAGTATTTCCAGCAAACCAAACAGTAGTTTATGAAATCAGAAGGATCGGTATTTTTATCTGGTTAATTGGCGCAAGTTCTGCCGAACAAATCCCCAGTGGCAGCACGTTGCCCCCACCCAGGGCCATCTTTAGGCACAGGCAGACGAGGCTCGTGCCTCAGGGCCCCCACAGATAATAAAAAATATATAACAAAACTGAACTAGCGTGCGAAACTACGTAAAGTATCATTGACAAATGCTTAGTTTGTTTTTTACTTATTTTACTTAGATATTATGTAAATATTGCTTGTGTTGTTATTTAATCATATTTTATTATGTTGTTATTATTGTTAGAGTTATTAGTAAAATATTACTATAGGAAATACAGAGATTAAAGATACTATTTAATTTCGTTTATCTAGTTTTTTTTTTTTTTTACAAATCTTTCCTTACCTTAAAAAGATCAATCAAAATGTTTATTAAGTGTGTAATATTCAATTTTTAATAACTTATGATCGCCAGAACGTAATTTGTTGAACTAAGAATTAGGGGCCCCGAAATCTCTGAGTGCCTCGGGTACTTTCAAACCCAAAGACGGCCCTGCCCCCACCCAATTTCCAGAGCTCCCACTCCAACTCTTACACAAGCTTCCATTGCCTCGTAAGCACCAGCAACGGACGGACTCCCGATGGTCCATGATGCTACCCATTCCAAAAACATTTATCATTTACTTAAGCGGGCACATTAGTCCTGAAAAGGCGTTGATGGTATGCACAAATCAAAGAAGTCTATTTGCAAATTTAATACTTTCTCAAGGTTTAACATTTCCGGAGGTTGGTTTTTCTGGGGAGGGCGCCGCCCTACAGCCCTTAAAGTAGTTGCCAACCTGAGAATGATGAAAAATCATGAACTTTCTGTTTTCATTTGTTTTTTTTTTTGTTGTAATTTTAAGGTCGCGTCAACTTTAGGTCATTAGCGACCACTATTGGATTTTAACGTTGTGGTATCTATGAAGATGAAACGATATGGTGATGATAAGGGGTGAAAGGACGAACACATACAACCACGCCCGGGGGGGGACTCGAACCCGCGATCCTTAGGCCTGAGATCACTAAGGCACACCTGCCGCACACCGGGCCGGCTTTCAAATTTTATTGGGTGGTATGCTCTATTTTATTCTCTTTTAGATCCTTCAAACCGTTTCCTGCCACGTTTCTTATTTTAGAGAAAATATTTTTTTTTGACGCGAGTGTCAACTGTCAAGCCCTAAGTGAGTAAACTTCAAATACATTTTCCCGCAATGCAAATTTTCAGCACACTCGTGCACTTCAAACATCATAAATAAAAAACTGTTAAAGATAATAATATAATAATTTTTGTAGCATGTAACCCATGAAATTCTCTAGTGAACTAGAATAGTTAATCTGTTACTAAAAGTTTCAGTTTTATGAACTGAAATGCCAGACAAAATTTGTAAACAATTTTTCTCTCTCAAATAAAAACGACATGACTCTTTAGTTTCCACATTATCTTTACCATTCTAGTTCATTCACTAGATCATTCAATTGCGATTAATTAAAAAATGCTATTAAAATATAACAATTTACTGAAGAGTTATGCTGTTTCAAGTAAAAACCTATATTTTTGGCAATTCTTTCTAAATAAATTGAAATTTTAAAAAACATTTGATCTCCAAAAGCGTTTAAAAAATCAAAAGTACAAAGGAAAACAAAATAGACCCCAAATTGTAGATTTTTTTCTCAGGTAGTTTTTCTCTGTAAGTTTTATCTACCTAAAGCAGGCACCATTGGAGGCGATAGCGAAGGGGCGATTACGAGAAGAGAACAACCAGGTTGTAGCAACGCTGATGGAGCGGGAAGACTGTGACGGGGCGTAATTCTGCTGTAGTTACGTAATCGACGCGCTGGGTCAGTAGAACGACTGGAGAAACCTAAGTGAGAACCCGATCTCTCTTCTCAATTCTGCGCGGGAATCGCAACAAAACCCTCATGAAGAGCCTCCTTTTGGGGCGAAAAGTACATCGCTTCGACCAGTATGGCAGTCAATATTCTCGCCCCGAAGCCTTTCAGGATACGCTAACTCAACACAGCGATCGTGTTCTGAGGAGGTTTATTATACTCGCACTTCAGCTTCCTTCAATCAGGCACCTTTTTAGTTATTCAAAACCCAGCTTTTCATGAATTTGAATGTTTTTAGTATGGGATAACTATTTGGGGATCACTTCTTTGAAAAACGGTGCTTTGGTGCTACTGCCTAATACTTTGATTTAGTAAGGTTACATGACTGCCCACCACATAATTAGATACTCTCATTTTTGAGAGTTTTTAGTGAGCGCGTCCCAGTAAAACGAGCAGGAAAGCAGTTGATTGTCTTTTTGCCTCTTCGACTTCATCCACCTTGTATTAACACCCTTCCCGGCGAGAGCACATGTAACACGTAACTGCTCGATCGTATTATTGATTGGGAGGTCACGGATTCTATCCCTGCTTGGTGTCACAATGTACTCCGGTATAGTAACTACACGAAATTAACATCAGTGAGTTCGTGGCGCCCGCAGATCAGCTGACTGCTCTGATCGGTTGATTGAACGACTGACGTATCCGGGACCCATGAAAAGTGAAGTCCATTAGTCCCGTTAGTGTAGTGAATCTTCTAATATACGGAAAACTACCGGTAAGAGCAGCAGACTGCTAGAATTCTCCTTTACACAACGGCTGAATCCGATCTACCTACCTCGTAAAGTCGAAAACCCACTATCGTTGGGACTGAAATCCTAAGACAGCCCGGTCTGAGTCGCCGCAGGTGCAGCGGCAAAGCGATTTTTCTAACTTTGCCTCTCGAGACCCTATGGCCACGATGGAATATCACACGGCCTTTCGCGTCTTTCTCGGTCGTGCCGCTAGATGTCACATGATCGCAAGCGCTGTTTGAGACGGTCGCGATCATGCGATATCTGGGGGCACGACTAAGAAAGACGCGAAATATTGTGACATATTCCATCGTGAAGACAGGCCTTGTTAGAAAAATGGGGCAAAGTTAGAAAAATCGCAGTATAGAACTAATTTTAGCCGGTTGCTCTAATCGGCCTTTCCATGATTTCCCTGATCACTTCCCCTTGAATGCTGGAGCAATAACATATTCCAACGGTCACGGATTGTGGGCAATCTATTTCCTTTATCATCATCTTCCGCAATTCGAACCGGGGCAGTACTCTCTCCATGGGGGAGTACATTTGGCCCCTTACCACCCAACCCCGTCGTAACCGGCATTTCCTCGGCGGAGACCGGGAAAGGTAGCCCAGGGCATCAACTGATGTTACTGCAGTCCCTCTGATCGGGAGGCCCTAGGTTCGAGTCCCCAGGATGGCAGGATTTTTGACACTAGCTTGTCAGCAACGTCGAATTCGCCCGCTGTCTGGAGGAGAATTCTAGCAGTCGGCTGCTCTGAATGGTACTTTTCCGTGGTTTCTCCGATTACGGCAGGGGCAGCGGGGGCAGGTGAATGCAGGAGTAGTGCTCTAACAAACGGGCTATGGACCGCGCGCGGTCTTTCCTTCATCTTCCTCGTCTCATCTTCACTCTTTACACACACGCTAACATGCAGTACACTACCGCACATGCCGGAAGATCGGTTAGGGAGCTTAGGGGTTGTCCTGGGCAACACCCGCTGGTGAGAGACATCTGGTGGCGGAATATCCGCTGGTCGACGGTAGGTCGGCGTCGGATCTCACCATCCAGCGGGGAAATATCACCGCCTCTTCCCGCGATAAAAACATGCATTACATTTACGGGACTAATGAACTTAGCAGTTGACGCGTCCGGAATCACCAATGAATGAATGAATGAATCAATCAATTGACGGGGAGGTCTTGTGGACCCTACAATTGCGCGGGACTAACGGTAAAAGAAAAGGGGGGCCAAAGCAGCACATACTTTCTCATATTTCTTTGGCAAGTTTTGAAAATTCCGACATTTTAAGGAAATTGAGATCTGCATAATTTTTCAAGCGGTCCGAGAAAGATGTTTAATCCAAAAAATTGGAGTCAGTTTAGTGAGAATTTTGAAAATGTTGAGGCTTCATTTAAAATAACCGCCCTCCCCCCCATCAAAATACGTGTTTCAAACGCGCATGCGCTCGAGTTCGTTCATGTAGATCGGGGAATATGGATGTTGGAAAAATCGTCTGAACGGTTTAGGCGCTAGTTTAGACCATAGCCATACAGACGTTTAGCCGTCAATTGATTTTTCGGTATCAAGGACCCCCAAAACGTAGAATCTGACTAAACATGTTGGAGGAATTTAATTTATCATACAGGAACAAGATTAATCCACTTTTCCGTTAAAAGGGCCCGACAATACGAGTTTTTGTTGCAAACTCGCCGATGTTACAACGTAAGTATTTAGTAAGATAAGAAAGTAAAAATCTTCGATCCACCTGTGCGCAAAAACATCTGGGCCAAATACCACCAACTCCATCTATTTTCATTGTATTCCTCGAGTCGGATCTTTAAAACGCAGGTAGAGTCATATCTTCCAAGATGAGGAATGTTCACTTTATATTCTAGCAGGTCATTAAAAATTGCGTCTTTTTCTTCCGATTTCGCATGAAAAACGCTCCATTGATAAAACCATTATGAGAAGTAATGTTTGTTCTTGACATTCATAAAAATGTAAATTCCAAGTCTCCAATTAAGTCGTTTTGTGACGATTAGATATCATGAAAGCTATACAATGGTGGAAAGATTTAAATGTTCGAATGGACTTTTATATCGCGAGATAACTTATTTATTGTCCGGTCGCAGCGCGGATGTGAACGCTCAGAACGATTAAAAGCAGGAAAAATTATAAAAGACATGAACTCGCGTGTAAGGATGATTTTGTATCAGACACGAGCATTCAAGCAAAAACCGCACAATCAGGTTCGGGTCTGGCAATTTAATTTCAGAGACGTTGATAGAGGACTCCTTGGGCTTTGATATTTAAAAATACAATTTTTGACGCTACAAAGGTCATTTGAGTTTAATAATAGCCCTATAATGTTTAATAGGAGTTTTTTAGACACGTTTCTGCTTTTGGGCAAAGAACTTTTAAAACTGATTAATGTGAATTTTCATTTTAATCGTCGTGTACCTACACTAATTACCATTGGCACAATATATTACCTACCTACAAGTAATTTTCAAGTATTTTTTACTTTTCTTCTTTCGAAATGTAATTTTTATTTTGGTAATGTTTGGATGAGGTCATATCCCCGTCACCTCGATTCGTATGGTAAGGTATGCAAAACAAAGTCATAGTTTTTGGAGTCTTTATTGGGTTAATAACATTATAGGATTCATATAGAGCGTGCTGCCATCTATCTTAAAGTGGGGACGAGCACGTTGCGTCCTCGGGGAAAGAGTGTCACGACTTGAGGACAAGTGGCAGGAGAGATTTACTATATAGATGCAGTGGCGTAGTTGGGGGGGGGGGCGGTCCGCTCCGGGTGTCACCATTTTAGAGGCGACACCAATTAGAAACTTTTATAGATTTTGCATAGATTTTGATGAAATTATACATAAGTTTGCCACCTTCAATATGGAAAAGAGTTTTTATAAAAAAAATTCATTGGTTAGTTAGTTATTCACCGTTTTAGATGATTTATTTAAAAAATATATTTCAATTATTTTGAATTACATTGTTTTTTAATGTATTATTAATAAATGTCATGTGCAAATTTACTTGTATTTTAATTATATAATCTGTGAATTATTCTGTAAGAGATATTTTTATATTTAATTGAGGGGGGGGTGATACCATTAGTTTTGCCCCAGGTGACACTAGCTGAAGCTACGCCACTGTATAGATTTGAAATTTTGGAGATTTATAAAGGCAATTTTTAAGAAGCTTTGACTTTATTTCACGTAACCAATTGAGAAGAGGTTCTAATGAAGTTAACCCTCAAGTGGTGATCACCTTATTGACAGCGGCTCCTACCCCTCTCCCTCCTTCCTTGCAGATTTTTCCATGGGAACAATTCTTTTGCTCAGTGATGTGTACAGTACTAACTTTCGAACCTATGGGTACTTTTAATAATGGTTTCTATCCAAAAATTCATAAGCAAATTGTAGACACTGCCACATGGAGTGCTGCCAAGAAATAGAAAATGGGAATAATATTGCACACATCTTATAAACAGTGCAGCCAAAAAGCACTTACGGCCATGACATGTTTTGTACAGTACATGAGAGGGAATTAGAAAATTAGTCATTAAAGGTATTCAATTAGGCTCAATTGTAGAGGCACTAATATGCAGTGGCGTAGCTGGGGGGGGGGGGAGGGCAGAGGGAGGCGGCGCGCCCTGGGTGACACCAATTAAAATATTTTATATTTGGAATTATATAATTTAAATCATTTACTTTAAAAAAATTTACATTAATAGTTAGTTTTCTTTATTTTAGAAGTTTGAAAATTTTATTTTTGAAATTATAATATTTTTATGGCTTTACATTATTTGTACAAAATATTAACAAAGATTGTACATTATTTTATTAAATACAAAATTTAAAAAAATAATGTACAATCTTTGCAACAATAGATATTTTTATAATTAATTTATGGGGGGTGACACCATTATAGCTTTGCCCCAGGTGACACCAACTGAAGCTACGCCACTGCTAATATGGAGGGAGATCTTATTTCAAATGTGGGCTTCTAACTGTTCTTCAGGGAAACCATTGTGTTGGTATCTATGGGCCCTACTGTTTGTGTGGGTAAGTGTCATATTTGGTCTTACAAGGCAAACATTAATTCGCTGTACCCATCTTGCCTTTGTATCATGATCTTGAGCAACAAAATTGTCACAATGATTGTGAATGGTGATCTGAATATGCTACAAGTTTTTGCACAGAGTATTTAGATGACAGGTTAGCAATGGGGTCGGTATAGTCCTCTTGGGGGTCAATAACTAAATTTGAACTGGTATCTGATCAGGAACATCAAGATCTCATTGATTATGAAAAAATATTAATTACTGTCATTTATTTTCGTCTGACACAAAGCAACACAATGCATGACAATATAACATGAAATTAATTACAAATAATATGATAATAAATTACAAATTTGCTCATCCTCCTATTGTATCCATTGTTCATCCTTAGGAATTAGGAAAATTCAAAAAATTATAACTCTGCATTAACAACCCTATCTCACAAGAAAATACTCTCTGCAAAATGTATCAGAGAAATGTAATGTTCAATTCTTACAAAATACTCTACATTTTGTAACCATTGCATTTTTTCAATGCAGATTAGAAATTCAGCTCAAAAGCAGAAGCATCTTTGATTATTGGAAAATTGAGATATTTACATGGATCTATCTTAAAGTGGGGATGAGCACGTTGCGTCCTCGGGAAAAGAGTGTCACAACTTGAGGACAAGCGGCAGGAGAGATTTACTATATAGATGCAGTGGCGTAGTTGGGGGGGGAGGGGAACTCATCCATGTATCAACCATCGATAGTATAGAAATTTTTATCTTTAAAGCATTTATGTACAATTCTGTATGTCATGATTATGGATGCAGTATATTATAGAGAAACATAAGTGGGTTGATGAAGAAAACAATTCGTTTAAAAAGGAGGCAATGAAACAAAGTTTTGGAACCTCTGATCTGGATAGTGTGATCCATTAACAGAATGTTAAATACACCTCAAGAGCTATGATAAGCTTGCAGACAGGGAGAAAAAATATAAAGACATTGAAAAAAATGAGAAGGCAGATGAAATGCAATTAATCTCTGATTTTTTCATAAGAAGGCAGTTCAGTATTGTTTATGAGATTAAAGATATATTATTCACTCACAAAAATTTGTATCACAACAGATATTGCATGTTAGAAATAAACTGTTTTATAACAAAAACAATTATACAAGAAACTTCAAGCACAAGAGAAAAAATTATATCTACAAAGTAATTTACATCTGAAAATTGTAAATTTAAACATTTACACTTCTACACGAGCCTTTATATACACAAATCAGCCAATTTGAAAATAACTGCTTTATGAAATTGTTTTAAGAAACATGTTTTTCTAGTATACTGCTTATGAAACAAGCGATGCCAAAAGAATTTAAGAGCAAAAGTACATGGGAACAAAATTTATCAAAAGGTCTCAACTTTTTGGTGCCCAACAAATTAACACTGAGTTAGGGAAAGCTGGAACTGCCTCCATTTCCACAGAGGATCACAGAATCCAATGAAATGAAAGATATGCAAAGTAGAACTTACCTTCACTGCATTTTTGTCCTGAATGAAAACAGATCGCAGCTGCCCGTTCAACTCGAAGAAAACTTCACGGTCTCCGTTGGGCCTGAGGTCCTCAGCCATTGCCAGGGTCTTGATGCCCAAAGTCTTACCTCGCTCTATCGTAACCTATGCAAGAAACAAAAATCATTACATCATTACAGACACTTATGTGCAAAGATTTTACCCTACAGTTCAGTATAATAAAAATGATACATTATTTGACTGGACCACTTCTGTATAGTGAAGAGGCTAGTATAGATAGCTATGATCTGGAGGCACAGATCCAGAGGTCTGGTGTTCGTTTCCATGCCAATCCTGGGAATTTTTCACCTTAGGATTGGGTTTGAAACGGGATGCACTCAGCCTCGCAGGTACAAACTCAGGAGCTATCTAAAAGTAGTGTCATCATCGGTCAATAAATCAGTATTTAGGTTAATGGGAATTGTTGCGCTGACCACCCTCAGCAAATCTCTCTGGTAGAAGGGGCAACCCAAACAATTCGCCCTGACTTTTCATGAGTTGTCGCACCAAAGACGATGACTGTTTTATTAACTCATCCATGTGTCAACCATCCATAGCTGATTTGAATTCTGTTTTTAACAAATGGAATTTTATTGTACAATATAACAACTACTATCTGTTTGCTCTAGTTAGTTATTTCATTAGTTCACTAATTGTGAGAGAAAATAGTTTAATATTTTCTGGTTGTGTCAATCAGACCAATAAATTAAAGAAAGATTGTCAATGATAGTCTCTATAAGATTATGATTGAAACACCAAGCCCACTGATTGTATTCAAATACTTATATCACAAATTATAATACAAATTCAATATTGCAAACATGGAACCTTTAAATTCAACCTTAATGAGAACTATAATTTGCATCTTATAAAGAGAGAATGCATACATGACTACATAACTACTTTATTACAAAACTCATGCTCCTCTGAATACTAACTCATGTTCCTTATGAGTTCATAACTTCATCATTTTTCTTCCAAATTCATTTTTACACTCTTCAGGGATGAATTTTTACTTTAAATGGATAGCATAGTCCCACAAAACTCCAGCCTCCATCATGAATAATTGAAGATCCAAAGTCTGGACTGGTCAGGATCAAAGAAGCCAATATTTGCGGACATAAAAGGACATATCTGTACCCATTGCCCATTAGAGGATCATTTCTTGATCCATATATTTTAATGTAATTCTAATGGCCACATATGTCTCAATGCCTCTGATGAGGTTAAACTCAAAATTGACTATTGTGGAACAAAAATAAAAAATTACCACTCACCTCAAACTCTTCACCAACTTTAGGTCCTGTCAGGAAGATACGGGTATCTAACTTGTCGACAGGTCCATATTTGTCTCTGAAAGTCAGGTAATCTTCTGTAACCTGAACAACAGAAGATAGCATTATACATTAACATATTTGTTTTAAATTATACATAATAAAATTATTCATTTATTCATCAATAATCATTTACAAAAGCAACAAGTTTAAACAAAATATGGCATACACTTGCCTATTAATTATTTGGGCCACTATACATTTCATTTATTAAATCCTTTAAAATCTATTCAAACTTATTATTTGAAAGAAAATTATCTGACAATCAAAACTGTTTGCATTAATGAAAAAAAACTGACGATTTACAGCAGTATATCTCTGAAGTGTCAAAATCCTTGACGTGATCTCTCAGTGTATTTGATACACATTTTGTAGCCAGTAACAGCCAACAAATAGAGATTGGTGTGCTTTCATGAGTTACGGCAAAGCCCTTACACACAGTATGAAATATTATGAAATATTGTAAGATAGGCAATCACCTTTGGATAGAGAGCAGCGCTCATGACATCACGGTCAGAGATGTCAGGATGCCGTGATGCCAGGTCAGTCTTGAGGGCCTGAAGGTCAAGAGGAGCCATGGAGGCTCCAGGTCGACCTTGCACTCGCGGCATGGCCTTGAGGACACGCGAGCGGAAGGGCTCAGGGAACCTGCAAACCAAAGACAAATTTTGTCTGTGTTCTCAAGAGTCTTGGTTGTCCAATATGGGAATGGAGTATCAGCCCACTGCTTGACTAAGGGCAGGGATGTCCTGTAATCGGAGAGGTAAGAACGGTACGATCTGCAAGTCATTGTTTTCAAGTACTGCTCCTGCATTCACCTGGAACTGAATAGAGGATGTAAAGGAAATGATTGATTAGAGTAGCCTGCCTGTGGAATTCTCATTTAGATATACTGTACATTTTGGCTGATAAGATGATAGATGAATCCCAAAAAAGACTCCAGAAATGCACTGTTGTGTTATAGGTCAGAAAGGAAAAAAATTAAAATTCTCACAATCATCATCCGTAACATAGTTCCAGAAGTTCATCCTCACTTCCTTTAATGAAAAGTTCTGTACTTAGCAAGTTGATTTTCTTTTGTCATCAGTATCCCATAACAAATTGTCTTCAAAGCCATCCATATCATTAGAAATCCCAAACTTTTTGAAGGATTTTATTACTGTTTCCACTTTCAATTTTTGGCACATGCTTTACAGGCAAAAACGTAACAATGCAGACATAGACTTATCCTTCATTGAAACAATGCTCCAATGCCCTAATCAGTGTGAATATTGCCAGAAGCAAATGCTACCAGATGTGGTGCAGTGCTGCCACTTGTAAGAAATGATTGCTGATCTTAACTAAATCCATGCGCCAAGTTTGAGGGTCATCTTGAAAGACAGATATATGCTAAAACTAAAACCATTATGAAAATGTAAACTTTGCCTTATCTGCAGAAATATCCACAATTTAAACAGTGATTTGATTGCTCAAGTATTTAGTTGTTCTTGAAAATAAGCCACTCTTGTGGCTTGAACTTAGGGAGATTCTGTCTCAAGAAACTTCAATTGTAGACTCTCACTGAACTTGCTAATGTTAAGTTATTTAATTGGATATCTTTCTATCATTAAATTTGAGAGAAATAGAGCTCTGGCTTGAAATTATTTCAGTCACCACAGATTAAGGCTCTCCTTGAAAAAAGTTACAAACCTAGTGCTTACCAAACCCAGGTATTTTATTGGTCAGTTTTTCCTCAAATTTAATTCTAATAATAATTACACTCAATTTTTAAGGACAAATTGATTAAATCAGTCAATTGTAATGAAACGTACTTGTGGTTTAATATTTATTATAAACCTGCTGAAAAAAAGTGGTTATCAATTCAAAACGAAGGTACCTACGTGAGAGAATCTTGTGTCAACTCCCCCCCCCCCACCAAAAAAAGGTTTTCTGTAACAAGGATGTAAAGGGAGCTGATACTCATATATTGCAACACATAATTGCCCATTTGTCAGTGAAATACATTTTCTATTTAAATAATTAAGGATTTAATTATTTCATTATAAATGAGCTGCATCTGTCCCTAATAAATAATGTCTACCCTTAAACACCTGCCCTCTTTTCTTATGGTGAAGTCCCTTGCCTGCCCCTTGCCTTTATGTAGAAAGAGATTACTCTAAAAAGGGACTGCTTGGACAGCTATTACTTGGCTACTGCTGGCAACAAAACTGCAGAATAGTATGTTGTTCATTTGCTCAATTCATCAATGTGTTCAATTGCAGTTGGCTCATTTGTAAATGGTTTTGACACACCTTCACACAATGCCATCTTCCAACATGAAGTTCTTTTGTTTCACATCCTGTTGAACTGGTCCTTTTTTACAGTAACTTCTCCATATCACTTACCCTCCATAAGGTTCACCGATGTTGCCCTGCAGGAATTCAACAACCGATCGTGGAAAACTCAACTCCTCTGCCTGCTCCATCACATCAGCTGCTGTCAACTTGTTCTGTACCATGAACTGGGCAAGGTCACCAACAACCTTTGATGATGGGGTCACCTGGTAAAAAACAAAAAATGAACGCTTGTTTTACTTTACAATCCTCAAGGATCAAAAATTGAGAAGTTTCACACTATATCATTACAGTTAAGCTTATAAGTTAGGTATTCCTTGAATATAGCCCTTATTAAGGAAATCTTCCATCAAAATAGACTAATTGGGAAAGTGAGTGTATCAAAAATAGACGAATCGGATTTGCACTCTAATGCCAACAATAAATCAAATATAACATAATTAAATTAAAATAATAATGAAAATTAATTCAAAGAAATTCAAATCTAATAGCTGTGTATGACTGATCAAAATTCTACGCAGAGCAGACATTTTTAAGTAGAAAATTATTGTTACTCAAAATCCTTGTATTGTACGAATGAAAATCCAAATTTTTTTTCAAAAGAGTCTTCCGATTTTTCCATGTACCATATTTTATATTTTATTTTAAACTTTTCCTGAGATTTCCAATTTTGTTTTTCAAAATGTAACTATGATACTTAATAAGTAATGGAGTAACGAACCTTGATAATGTCACCCAGAAGCAAATTTGCCTCACGATAAGCCTTCTTGACATCCTCAAAGAAGTCTCCCAAGCCAAGAGAATAAGCTTGGAATTGAAGGTTGGTGTACTGTCCTCCAGGGATCTCATTCAGGTACACATCAGCATTACCAGACTTCATCGTTGTTGCGCACTCAAACGGAGCGTACAATGTTCTCGCTTGTTCCCAGTATGCTGAATACTCACTTATGTGTGGTAACTGCAATCCTGTCAGAAAAATAAGTAGATTAAGCACCACAGTTATTATAAAAAATGAGAACTTTTAATTTGTGACTTGATCTCCTTTCCACAAACAAATTATATGCTTGTGCTACTAGTTAAAAGTTTTATGAAATTTACTACACTAAAGAATAATTTTCCTTTTTCTCAATTCACACCAACTAGACCGCATACAGACCAACACCCGCATACAGACTCCACTGGTTCATACTTATGAACAGATTACAGTCTTAATTTTTCAATAACTACTATAGTTTTAAGCAAGCTCTTCTTAAAAATGTTTGTCTCTACAGAAAAAAAAGGGGAAAAAAACTGGGGAAAAACACCATATAGTAGGTCCCACTTTAAACTGAAACTTCATAGTCTTAGCTGCATGGTTCATTATTGCTTAATCACTTCAAAACTTAGTATCTCTAATTTTTTAGACTTTAAACAATTAAAACGTAGAAGTGGAAAAGGAAGAAAATAACAACTTCACCAAAATAACGACTAACCATTATCATTCACTCTAGTACCTATATTAAGGGGTTTTCATTTTGTGAAGATGGGCGTGTGATAGTGAAAATCCTACACTATTTCACCAGAATTTGCGGGTGTATACTTGGGTTTGGTGCTTGGGGGGCTTGTCTTCACGATGGAATATCTGGCGGTATTTCGCGTTGTTCTCGTTCGTGCCGCTAGGAGTCGCACGATCGCGACTGTATCGAGCAGTACTGGCGATCATGCGACTCCTAGCGCCACGACTGAGATCGACGCGAAATGCAGTCAGATATTCCATACTGAAGACAAGCCCCCACGCGCTAAGAAATAAAAACCCAAGTATTATCACGTGACTTGCATCGCAAGGTTAAACCGGTCACGTGATGACGCTACATGCATTTTTTCCCCCTTTTGGCGACAGAGTGTGTTGCTAAATTTATATTCTGAAGATGCAAAATCCCGTTGGTGGCTTTACAGCAGTGTAGCCGAGAGAGGGAATGAGAAGACGGAACTGCGCAAATGCGGAATTTTCCGCATAAATCCCGCGAAAACGAAATTAGCATAAAAATGCCTGAAATTACTTTTTTTAACCCACAATTTCAACTTATTTTTAATATATATATATATATATATATATATATATATATATATATATATATATATATATATATGGCTGATTTTAAGGACAGGGTTCGGCTCACGGCGCACGGTTCACTTGCGCATGGTTCACTCGCGCGGACCACGAGAACGAATCACTCAGGGAGCACTGCTTGCATTGTGCATTGTGCGGTGTGGTGCGAATGTGTAATGGAGAATTACAATGGTTAAATGCATAAAATGCGTTGCATGCATAATGTTAAATGCATAAAATGCGTTGGTAATTATGCGTTGGACAGACTCAAGGATGTTTTATGTTAACGCGAGGGCCGAAGGCCCGAGCCTCGTCCTCAACTTGGACACGGGTAGCGTAGCGTCACGATTCCACACGAAAATGCATTGGCCACGTGGCCGTGTGCACACTGTGGCGGCGCCGCGAGTGACTCGTTCGGAACCGAATCGTGCGCGTCAATAGGAGCCGAACCCTGTTCTTAAAATCTACCATATATATATATTTACATTGATTTTATATACTTATAAAATGAAATTACTTTAATACATACTTTCATTCGAATTATGATAAAAAGCGAAAAACAATGTGTGTATAGTAGTGCGTATAGTACCCATCGAGGAAAAATTGCTGAATTAATGGCTTTTGGTTAATGGATTGCGGATTGGACCTCAAAAAGGCGAAAGAAAATGAGGAAACTGCGGAATCTGGTAACACTGCCTCACAGTGTATCAATAGCACAAAATATACTCCGGAGGCATATTAGTCTGAATATACAATTATCTGTATCTATGATCGTTTCACATTAAATGTAATATAAGTATATGCATGTACAGACCAATGCAGGACCGGTGATTGGTGTGAAGCACACGTCGAAGAAACAAGAAATGCGAATAAAGTGGATAACGCTAGCAACGGGCTACTCTCAAAAGAGCTGGTTCTTCTCAAAGAACGATTCACGAACCGCTCTTTCAAAGTGAACGGTGGTTCTTCGCTGTGGCGTCGCGGCTACACCGTGGTTGCGGCGCGCACGGAGCGGAAGTCAAATGATGTGGAGGGGGTAGGACTCAAGTTGCCGGCTCCATGAGCCGCCAGACAATGCATCTCTTCAGCTCTTTGCTTATCGTTCTTTCGCTCCCGGCCGTGGCGGCTGAATTGAGCGGCGACCCGCCTTCGCTCTTTCCCTGCCGGCCCGAGCTCTTTTGCTCTCGGCTGAGCGTTAGTTAAGTTTGTTAAGTTAATGCCTTATTTTACGTGGCCAGGCTCGGACCATCAGACCCGCTCTTCCGTCTGACCACGCAAATGTCTTTATGCTCCTTATAATACATATAAATTTGTTTATTATTTACAAAGGAAATGAATATATTTGTTCAGAAAGAAAGATTAAGCGAGAAATAAAAAAACACCCAATTAACACAATTCGACTGCTTTTTTATTTCTCGCTTAATTTTTCTGTCTGAGACAATATATTAATTTCTTTTGTAAATAATAAACAATTTACATGTTTCTGGAGCGTTTCTATGCTTCTCTAATGCAATTTTTTGCCTAGAAATCAATTTTTCAAGCCAACTTTTGAGTGCTTATTGCGGCTCAACCATTCGGAATATCCACGTAGTTTATTAGACAAAATATGCTTAGAATTGTCATAAGAGCTTATTTTCCAAGTTTCGACGTTTCCTCCCCGGACATCCTGTATTTACTCGCAGGCATGCGTCATCGTGTGTGTAGTATGTTTATAGGACGTATACGTCATATACAATTTCATTGTTTTTGACCAAATAAATAAATAAATAAATTGCATTTACCTGTTACCTATAACGAAATAAGTTATTAAAAATATCAAAGATAAAGTATTGCTATATACTTTAATTGCCTTTTTCAAACAACTATTATGAAGTGTACTTGCTGATTACTACTTAGTAATTCATTTATTCACTGGTAAGTAATAGCTCATTATTCATAAAAAATATTTTCCCAAATACTAAGGGTAACATTAATAGAAATTTATTGAATTGTTTTTTGATCAAACTATTATGCAAATTATCACAAGTGTTGTTTATAATTTGAGTTACATCTACTTTAAATGCGGATAAAAACATTCGGGACTATTTACTTATTTGGTAAAAAATGTAATAGATACTATTTACAAATATTGATGCGAGAAAACCGATATTCATTCATATAAAGAGAGAGATATTAGAAATAATTTTTGTTTAAATGAATGCAAATGTATATTATTAGATATATCCATTTTCGAAATCGTCAAAAACATAAGTAAAATGAAAATTTAAATGGTGGACCTCGAAAGCCGTTCCTGGTGGAACACTGCACCTTTTGCACTCGTTAGGTTAATACTCGTCAATGTAAGAGATGTGTTTTTTCGACCACCTGCCTAGTATGTATGAGTGTTCATGGAATAACTGTACAACTTCATGCTGCCCACGTTCGCGCTCGAGCTGCCCCGTTCGCACTAGAGGGGCCCTAATCGCGCTCAAGCGGCCCACTCGTTCGAGCTCGAGCTGCACCGTTCGCGCTCGAGCGGCGCACGCTTGCGCTCGAGCGGCGCCGGCTTGCGCTCGAGCGGCGCACGCTTGCGCTCGAGCGGCGCACGCTTGCGCTCGAGCGGCGCCCGCTTACGCTCGAGCGGCGCCCGCTTGCGCTCGAGCGGCGCCCGCTTGCGCTCGAGCGGCGCCCGCTTGCGCTCGAGCGGCGCCCGCTTGCGCTCGAGCGGCGCCCGCTTGCGCTCGAGCGGCGCCCGCTTGCGCTCGAGCGGCGCCCGCTTGCGCTCGAGCGGCGCCCGCTTGCGCTCGAGCGGCGCCCGCTTGCGCTCGAGCGGCGCCCGCTTGCGCTCGAGCGGCGCCCGCTTGCGCTCGAGCGGCGCCCGCTTGCGCTCGAGCGGCGCCCGCTTGCGCTCGAGCGGCGCCCGCTTGCGCTCGAGCGGCGCCCGCTTGCGCTCGAGCGGCGCCCGCTTGCGCTCGAGCGGCGCCCGCTTGCGCTCGAGCGGCGCCCGCTTGCGCTCGAGCGGCGCACGCTTGCGCTCGAGCGGCGCACGCTTGCGCTCGAGCGGCGCCGCTGGCGCTCGAGCGGCCCACCGTGTCACACTCACCGGTGTCGAGCGGCGTGCCCTGCAGCGCGGCCACGATGGCGCCCATGCTGGGCTGCGACGTCATGCCCGACATGGAGTCCACCGCCACGTCCACCACGTCGGCGCCGGCCTCGGCCGCCGCCAGCATGGCCGCCACGCCCGCGCCGGCCGTGTCGTGCGTGTGCACGTGCAGCGGCACGTCCGGGTGGCGGTCGCGCAGCGCCTGCACCAGCAGGCGCGCCGCCGCGGGCTTCAGCAGGCCGGCCATGTCCTGCAACACACAGCGAAATTAATAATATATTATTAATTATATTATTAATAATACATTATTAATATAATAATATTTAAAATAATTGTAATAATAAAAATAATAATAATATTCAATATACTGCGATTTTTGTAGGAAGAGCTCTCAAGATGACTCAAATCCTATCTTCGCGATGGAATATGTCACGGCATTTCGTATCATTCACAGTCGTTCCGCTAGATTTCGCACGATCGCGACCGTATGAAGCAGTGCTTGCGATCATGCGACTTCTAAGGGCAAGACCGAGAAAAGACGCGAAATGCCGTGACATATTCCATCGCGAAGATGGGATTTGAGTTATCTTGAGGGCTCTTCCTAGAAAAATCGCAATATAATTGCTTTATTTGAAACAGCTCACATTTTGCGCAAAGTATTGTAGAGGCACCGACAGTCCCTAAATCTGCGCCTTAGGTAGCTGGTTTCAACCTGGAGTAGTTATTATTTTGAGCCGACTCATAACATCCTTAGTCGTGATGTAATGGAATAATAATAATAATAATAATAATAATAATAATAATAATAATAATAATCACGGCTTCGTCGGCCCGATGGCCGAGATCACTAAAGCAGTAGTGCCGTAGCGATTTCGGACCAAAGGGTCACGGGTTCGAGTCCCGCCTCGGACATGGGTGTATTTGCATATGTCTGTATGTGTGCGTCGTCCTTTCACCCCTCATTATCATCATTTCATCTTCCATATCCCCTGCGGGATAAAAATGGGATCCAGCTAAAAGCTGATCCCCCCTAATGATGTTTCATGCCCTGCCACCGAGATATGACCCCCGGTAATGGCAGTAGGCATGGACGCGTGGTCCGAGCCGGCCATATACGCGGGGAGAAAGAAAAAAAAAAACCGCGATCACATTCTGACGCTTATGTACCCGCCGAACACCACAGCAGGATGGGTTGCCTACGTGCAAGGGGCAAATGTCACACGTGTTACGTTATGTGAAATTTTCTTCCACTCGGTCATTTGTAAAAAGGGATCCTTCTGAACATCTTTTACACATCTCCGAAGTTTGTTACATTTATTCTGTGACTTTGTACAATGTGTCAACTCGTGTACCTCGTCCGACCATGTTCAATCGGCAACGCGATGTCGATGATAAAAAGCGTCTCAAAATAAAGGTTTACAATCCTTGGGCATTTAGAGGAATCGAAGATGACGACAATGTGTTTCAAAATCTCAAATACAGTAAAATATGTCTAAGCCAGAATCTATTGGGACAAAAAAAATCATGTTTGGGGAGGTTTCTTGAAGGGTTGTCCATTTTATGTCGTCATATTGACATTTCCGTCCTGAAACTAGTAAATTACGTGACTTAATTAACATGGACAAATAACGTATTTATGGAAGAAACCGCTAATAAATGAATATTAACCACTTTTCATTGACAGCTTCTGAGTTTCTCTTGCTTCTATAAGTTCAACATTTTCATCTAAGATTAGAATTTTATGGCTTTTTTCAACCATTGTTAAACTTGTGGTGAAATTAAAAAATACATACTACTTTACGTCCTAGTGCCTACAGTCGGACTGCTTGTTGACTCTCTGCTTCAGAGCTGGGAGTACTGACTTTCTAATTCCCTCGCATGGCCTTGAGCAATGTAATAATAAAAAAATAAATAATAGTGACTTTATTTATGTGGCGAGACTCGGGCCATCGGGCCCGCTCTTCCGCCTAACCACGTAATACATACATATATAGATAAAAATTTAACAGTACATTTAGTAAATTAAGTAAAATACAACTTAGATATGTCTTGCCCCTGGGCTCACAAAGTGAAAGTTAAAAACACAACGTCCCAGCATTTACCTTAAACGGCCGGGGAAAACCAGGGAAAACAAAGGAAGTGTGCATGCTCTTCAACGTTGAGCAACAAAATAAAATATTTAAAATAATTTATAAAGCATTTACTGACACAAGAGAACATTAAAGAGATGCCCGAAAATAAATTATGAAAGAGAAAAAAAAATATTAACCCATACGCGTCAAAATGTTAGCAAGAAAATCTCAATCCATTAAAAAACTCATTAAAAAAATAATAAATGAGAATGCACACAACCACCCGGCTAGGACGACGGCTTAGGGCCGATTTTAATTACATCAACATGTACCAAGGGAAAAGACGCATTCAGTCAGAGCCATGACAAGTTTAGCTGGAATGAATTTGAAATTACAAGTTGATAATACAAACAAAAAAACAACAACTTTCTAATCTTATATTAAACTTAATTTAAACTAATTCTACTGTTGTTTATTAAATTAAGAATTAACCTAAGAAGTATAAGAAAATACAAAATAAAAAAAGTTAAAAATGTCATATAAAATGTTACATTAGCGTACAATTTTGAATAATAATAATAATAATATTAATATATAATAATAATAATAATAATAATAATAATAATAATAATAATATTTGAAACAGACGCGAAGAGATTCTATCGCAATCTGACTCAAAAACCGAATGGCAAAGCTGTTACTCCTTCAAAAGATGACGTCGAAGCATTTTGGGCAGGAATCTGGGAAGAGAGCAGATCCTACAACAAAGACGCATCTTGGCTTCAATCTGAAGTTGATGCTGCCGATGAACTTGTAGAAACAGTGGAAGATGTTCACCAATTCTCGGAAGAGGACCTCTTCCAAGCAATTAAGAACATGGGAAACTGGAAGTCCCCCGGGATTGATAAGATCCAGATTTATTGGATTAAGAAATTAACAGCAATACATTCTCATCTAGCAAAGGCTGTTAATAAAATTTTTGAAAACCCAAAGGAAATCCCGGAATGGCTCACACGCGGCATCACGTATTTGCTACCCAAAGCGGGAGACAGCTCTTTGGCGAAGAACTACAGGCCAATTACTTGTCTGCCAGTACTGTACAAAGTTATAACTTCAGCCATAGCTGACAAAATGTATAGACATCTAGATAAGAACCATCTAATGCCAGCTGAACAAAAAGGATGTCGTAAAGGCTCTTATGGCTGTAAGGAAATCTTGCTACTGAATAAAGTCATCTTGAATGATGTAAAGAAACGCAAACGTAATTTGAGCATGGCTTGGATTGACTACCAAAAGGCCTTTGATAGTGTACCACACGATTGGATTTTGAAGACCCTGGAGATCTATCGATTTCATCCTAGACTTATTGAATTTTGCAAGGCTAGTATGAAGTCGTGGAGTACCAGGTTACTAATACACAGCGGAAAGGAAGCAGTAGAAACCAGAAGTATTCAGATTAACAGGGGTATTTTTCAAGGAGATTCACTATCCCCTCTGCTGTTTTGCATTAGTTTGATCCCACTATCGAGACAGTTGTCGCAAGCTGACTTTGGTTTTAAGCTCCATGGTGATGAAAGGCCAGTATCACATTTGTTTTACATGGATGATCTGAAAGTGTTTGCTAAGAATGAAGCGATTCTCTCCCAAATGCTGTCTGTCGTGAATGACTTTAGCAATGACATCTGCATGAAGTTTGGTCTTGACAAGTGTGCAAAAATCAATTTAAAAAGAGGGAAACTCACAACGTCTGAGAACATTGAAATTGATACGCACACTGTGATTCAAGATCTTGAGCCAGGTCAAACTTACAAATATCTGGGCATTGAAGAATGTGAAACCATCTCGAATGACAGAATGAAAGAGAGAATTCGTAGGGAGTATTATAGGAGAGTGAGACTGGTCCTGCAGTCCGCTCTGAATTCCAGGAATAAAATATCTGCAATAGGTAGTTTGGCGGTACCTGTAGCCGAATACAGTTTTGGACTAGTGGACTGGACTGAGCAAGAAATTCGCACCATGGATCGAAAAACCAGAAAACTGCTAACAATGCATCATGTTTCCCATCCTCGAGCTGATATACATAGACTTTATGTGTCACGTAAGGAAGGAGGAAGAGGCCTCAGACAAATTGAGGCCTCCCGGAACAACGCAATAGTCGGGTTGGGGAAGTATGTAGTCAGCCATCAAGACGACCCTCTAATGAGGCAGATCATGAAATCTGACCGAAGAATGGGAAACAGAGGCATTGTTAGTGTAGCAAGAAACATTGCGAAGAAAACTAGGCAAGACACGTCGAATAACACAGACACTGAACTTCTGATGCTGCTAAACATGAAGTGTGAGACACAAAAAATGTTAAAGAAATCGTGGAGAGACAAACCACTCCACGGACAATACTTGAAACGAATGGACAAGGTTCAGATCAATAAAGATCAATCATTTATGTGGCTTAAAAGGGGAAGGATGAAGCCAGAATCGGAAGCACTTGTAATAGCTGCCCAAGATCAGGCGTTGAGAACACGACATTATGATAAAGCGGTTCTCAAAATTTCCCAAGATGACAAATGCCGCATTTGCCTGGAGCAAGTGGAAACCATTGATCATATTGTCTCAGCTTGTCCAATCCTAGCAAAGACCGAATACCTTAAAAGACATGACAGGGTGTGTAGCTACCTCCACTGGCAGATCTGTACCGCCCTCGAAGTTCCAAACACATGCCCCAAGTGGTACGAACACTCACCGAAACCGGTGACGTCTGTTGGATTGTGTACGATATTGTACGACCAACAAATTCAAACTGATTGCACGATAGCGGCAAACAAACCGGATATAGTTATCCGGGATTTGGCGAAAAAATCGTGTTTACTTATCGATGTTGCTGTACCTTGCGATCAAAACGTCGTTACCAAGGAGGCAGAGAAACGTCTTAAATGCAAGAGTTTGGAAATCGAGATCAGCCGAATGTGGGGCGTAAAAGCACAGGTCGTCCCGATAGTTATCGGAGCTCTGGGATTTGTTCCGCAAAATTTGAGTAAGAACTTGTCTAAACTCCCAGGTAATTCAAAAGACTGGGAAGTGCAAGAAATTGCTTTATTTGGAACAGCCCACATTTTGCGTAAAGTATTGTAGAGGCACTGATAGTCACCGGATCTGCTCCTTAGGTAGCTGGTTGCAACCTGGAGTAGATTTTATATTCAGCCGACTCATAAGATCTTTAGTCGTGATGTCATGGAATAATAATAATAATAATAATAATAATAATAATAATAATAATAATAATATATTGAGTACACACTTTCACATCGTACATTATCAGCTCAGTAGAAGAGTATTTAAATGTTTTTTGAATGATCGCAATGTTTTACATTTCCTAACATTTTCTGGAAGGTTATTCCACTCTCGGGTCGTTGCTACTAAGTAAGATTTATTATAAAACTTGGTGTTGCTTTTAGGAATATTGCATAGCAAGGATTTCTGGAATCTTTTTGTTTTGAGATAAGTCATTTTATAAGAGAGGTAAGCAGGTACACCCGTATTTAATATTTTGTAGAAAAGGCACAAACTATGAAACAGGCGTCGACCTTTCAATTTTAATAAATGATTTGCTTAATAGTACCCCGATATGTGATCATACTTTCTGATATTGTATTGAAACCTAACACATGCATTTTGAACTCTTTGAAGAGCATCAGCGGTTGATTTATTTATGTTACCGTACACGATATCACCGTAATCAAGCAGGGGGAGCAGGAGTGATTTTACTAGAAGTTCTTTGGTTTTGGGTGGAAGGCATTTGTAAGCACATTTGAGTGAGTACATTGAGGCATACACTTTGCGGCAAGTGTCCCGAGCATGAGGTTCCCAATTTAGAAATTTATCGATGGTCAGACCAAGATTTTTAACTTGAGAGCAGAAAGGAACAGTAGTGTTGTCCAAAATATATCAATGTGTGTCTGGCCGAGGGTTACGATTTTCAACGCGGGACAATGCCGGGCAACGCGGGGCAGGGAGACACTCGATTTGAAGAGAGTCAGGAGGGAGGGTAGGAATCGCCTACGTCCTACGCCATGTGAGACAAGCGACCCCAAGGTCGAATTCTACGCTGACGGCTGAAGCTCTCTCCACTGTACGGGTGGCACGATTAAAGTGTCTGTGTCACAGGAATAGAGAATTTAAAACAGGCTTGCAGACGCATTCATTTCATTTAAAAAAATCTCGCGTCTCTCTGCCAATTGCATATAATTCCGTTTTATACACGTTTTCCCCTTGAAGGACATGAAAACCGTTCCGTTTCCGCGTTGGACAAGTTTGTTTATTTGTTCGTTTATTCCGGTTCCGTTTTATGCTGCGTAAAATGCCATTTAGCGTCACGGACCGGAGAAATTCTCCGGTTAAGGTATGTTTCCGGCTTGAACAGGATCCGGTTTAGACAGATTTTACTGAATATAAGTTACACAAGCGAAATTCGCTCTTGATTAGTAGGCAATTCATCTTGGGGGCACGATGCCAAAGGACCGAATTTAATTTGGGGCACCCACAGTTTGTTCGATTTAAAACAAAAAACGTATTGTCTTATAATTCGAATGAACCGCTAGACATTACTTCTGTTCATGGAGAAATGAATTGTGTTTATGTATTGGTGAGAGGGGAGACTTTTGTTTGAAATACGGGGGCACCGTGGATATACGGCCAATACTTCGGTTTTAATAACGTGACGCGTGGAGGCCTGACTTTATGATGGAATATGTAACGGCTTTCCGCGTCTTTCTCGGTCGTGCCGCTAAATGTCCATAATTGAGGCCGTATCAAGCATTTGCGATTGTGCGACATCTAGCGGCACGACCTAGAAAGACGTGACTTTCTGATTTCTTCGAGAAGACAGGCCTTGAGACGCCACGTTATAAAAAAACTCAAAAGCCTAATCTTATCGTTTTTCATATTATCGCGGTAAAAAGTATTATTCTTTCATGAAGAACATGAGGGTTCAGGGCAGGAATTTATAGCTAATTTACCTTTGAAAATATATTTTATTATATAGGAGCGAATATTTTGTCAACAAAACTCGAAAAAAACTCTCTCTTTTCTGTATTCAAAATTCGACTAGAATATGGTTTAGGATGGAGACCACAGAATTATGAAAACGTGCACAAAATTCACTTCTCCCCATGGCTCGTCACACGCAGTTTTTAACTGTTTTTGACGTAAACAAATAAATAAATCCGCCGAAGGAGCACAGCCCGCCCGGAGCTCACCTTGATGGCGAGGACGTGCGTGCCGGCCTTGACGAGCTCGTCGGCCAGGTTGACGTAGTACTTGAGGTCGTACTTGGTGCGCGAGGGGTCGGCCACGTCGCCCGTGTACGAGATGGCCGCCTCCACCACGCCGCCGGCCTTGCCCGCCGCCTCCATGCCCACGATCAGGTTGGGCATGTAATTGAGCGAGTCGAACACGCGGAAGATGTCCATGCCCGACTCCACCGCCAGCTCGCAGAACCTGCGCCAGAGAACGCGCGCTCGGTCGGCTACGGGGCACTGGGTCAGTCACGTGGAATGGTGGGCGGGTGGTGAGTGGAGTCGAATTGAATGAGTGGAGTGAGTATTTAGTGTTTCCGGACGCGTCAACTACTGTGTCATTATGATCCGATTAAAAGTAAGTTGGTGATTGACAGTTGTGCTTCTGAAGCTGTTGCTTCATACAATATGAGTATATAATTTGGTTACTTTGGTAAGTATTTATTTCAAGTCCTGGGAACACGTCCTCATTGGTACCCAACCTGTCAACGTCGCTCCTTTCCATTCGCAACTGTCAATCATTAACTTATTTTAATCGGACCATAGTTCAGAAAGAGTAGCGCATGATATATCCTGAGAATATTCCCTCGCTGGAGCGAAGGATGACGATTCGGGGGTTCCCCCGCGGAGCACAACCGCAGCCGCGGCCATTCTGGCTGGTCTCTCGACAAGTGTGATAGTGTAGTGCATGTCAATGTAACTGTGTGTAAGTAAGGGATGAGGGAAGGACAAGGAAGACGAGGAGGAAGGAGGAAGAGGAAGAAGAGGAGGAGGAGGAGGAGGAGGAGGAGAAAGAACGCACGCAGTCCCTGGCACTTTTGTAACGGAGTGAAATGGAAGGTAGTGGAATGGAATAGGCACGAATGGAGTGGCACGGAGTGGGGCGGCACGGAATGGGGCGGCACGGAATGGGGCGGCACGGATTGGAGTGGAATGGAGTGAGGTGGCATAGGTTGTAGTGGAATAGAGTGACATGGTGTGTAATGGAATTGAGTGGAATGGAGTGAAACGGTATGTAATGGAATTGAGTGGAATGGAGTGAAATGATATGTAATGGAATGAAGTGGCGTGGAGTGAAATGGTGTGTATGGAACAGAATGGAAAGGAATGGAGTGGAGAGGAGTCGACAGAGAGAGACGAAGCGAAGGCGAGAAGAGCGGCGAGACGCTTGGCGTGGCGGGTTGGTGCGGTGCGGTACGGTGGCAGGGAGGGCGAGCGAGCGAGCGATGGGCACACCCACTTGTAGACGACGTTGTCCGGGTAGTTGGTGTAGCCGACGGCGTTGGCGCCGCGCAGCAGCATCTGGAAGGGCACGTTGGGCAGCAGGCGGCGCATGTGCTCCAGCCGCTCCCAGGGGCACTCGTGCAGGAAGCGCAGCGCCACGTCGAAGGTGGCGCCGCCCCAGTTCTCCAGGGCGAACAGCCCCGAGAAGTGGTGCGCCACGTACGGCGACACGCGCAGCAGGTCGTGCGTGCGCACGCGCGTCGCCAGCAGCGACTGGTGCGCGTCCCTGCGCACGCACACAAAGAAGGAATGAAATACTTGCGTACCGAAATAATTAAAATAAAGAACCAAATACTTGCGTACACGTAATAATTAAATACTTGCGTACACGTAATAATTAAATACTTGCGTACACGTAATAATTAAATACTCGCGTACACGTATGAATTAAATACTTGCGTACACGTAATAATTAAATTCTTGCGTCTACGTAATAACTAAATACTTGCGTCTACGTAATAACTAAATACTTGCGTACACGTAATAACTAAATACTTGCGTACACGTAATAACTAAATACTTGCGTACACGTAATAACTAAATACTTGCGTATACGTAATAACTAAATACTTGCGTACACGTAATAACTAAATACTTGCGTACACGTAATAACTAAATACTTGCGTACACGTAATAACTAAATACTTGCGTACACGTAATAACTAAATACTTGCGTACACGTAATAACTAAATACTTGCGTACACGTAATAACTAAATACTTGCGTACACGTAATAACTACATACTTGCGTATACGTAGTAACTAAATACTTGCGTATACGTAGTAACTAAATACTTGCGTATACGTAGTAACTAAATACTTGCGTATACGTAGTTACTAAATACTTGCGTACGTAATAACTAAATACTTGCGTCCGTAAGTAACTAATTAGATACTAAATAAATAATTAAATACATATTAAACAATAATTGTCTGTATTGGTGGCGAGAATCCGGCCTGCTCTTCCGCCTCGCCAGTTTCAAAAGTAAAATACTCTTCATAACAAATAGGAGTCCCAATTTTTTGCTGGACTATTTTTTTTTAAGGATCAATGCCTACTTACAATACACAACAATCTCACACTTTTCGCTGTCTTCTAACTATTCTACTACAAATTCCCTGAATTTTCTCTGACTTTTCCAGAGCAATAAAACAATCCCTGAATTTTCTATGACTTTTCCAGAGCAATGAAGCAATCCCTGAATTTTCTCCGACTTTTCCAGAGCAATGAAAAATTCTCTGATTTTTTTCCTTTTTCAGCGCAATAAAAAATTCCCAGATTGTTCCCCAGTTTTTTTCCACGAAAGTGGCCACCCTGTACCATCGCATTTCTACAGCATCAAAGCCAACAAAAAAAAAGTCACCTGTAGGTGGTGTCCATGAGCAGCAGCCCCTTGTTCTGTCGGACGGCCTTGGCGAAGCCCTGGGGTCCCTCCTGCAGCAGCACCTGGCGCAGGCCCTGCGGGGGCTCCATCCCTGTGCACACCACGCGCCCCCGGCGCCCGGTCAGCCCCGCCCGCCCGCCCCGCCTGCCGCCCCGCGCCCACGCAAAACACCCGCCCCCCGCCACGCACCGCAACACACTACACAATTGTAACAGGAACGACTTTTTTTTAAAAAAAACACTCTACAGTAAATTTTTAATTTATTGTGAGGAAAGAAATTAACCCTTTGAATTCGTAGACAACGAGCATAATTGAATTGAATTGCCTTATTTTTTACGTGGCGAGACTCAGGCCATGAGGCCTGCTCTTCCGTCTGACCACGCAAGTTTCGCTACACTCCTTTCCCCGGATAGAGCGGAAAGAAGGTATTACTGAGGCGACGAAACCGGCGATTTGAATTTAGCTCAGAGGCTTCATTTAGGCTTGAGGATCTTTTACATGCAAGTAAATCTACTAACATGGGACAGCCGGCTTTACTTCCCCTCCGAAGGAAGGCGTACGGAGGATTTTTTTTGCCCCTAAAAATCCACGGCTTCGATCGGGTTTGAAACCGCGAACTTTAGAATAGCAGTCCGTTACGCTAACCGCTACACCATCGCCGCCGCAAACTGCTGCAAACCATAATAGACCTCCTATAGCTCGTACGACGTGTCAGAGATGCCACGAGAATAATGGCTACTAGTTCGTATCAGTATGGAACGTCCTACAACTTGTAGGGCATGTCTCAGATTCCACGCCAAAATCCCTAATTAACTCGTAGGACATGCCACAGATGAACACATATTTTCCTGCTACGTAAAATAAATGTTTCATTGTTGAGTCGATCCGGGCTACTATTCTATTTTTAAACAATGCTGACGAAATAATGTGAAAACGAGTTAGAAAGGGGGAATGCCGAGTATCGGCTTCCAGCTCCGCAGCCTTTTTCCATTGTCATCTTAGACATGGAAACTCGCAGTGTTCATAAACCTCATGGACCTTGCAGTGCTCATAAACCTCCAACCTCAGAGAGCATTCATGCGTGGCATGCATGCCCTACGAGTACAAAGGGTTGAAAATCAACTGAAGAAAAGGCAGTCTTCAAATAATGATATTTGAAATTATCCTGCGCAAAGAGAATTCCATAGTAAACCCTCATTAAAACGGATTCCAAGGGACCGAAACAATCGGAGTTCGCGTTATAAAAATTCGTGTTATCCGATTATTATAAATGACCGTAGAACTGTAATCACTTGACAGAACCCAAGTTTTGTTCGTGTCACGGTGAATAGGCAATTGATCATACATTCTTTGTTGAAGTAATTTAAAAAAATGTCAAAGGAAACTATCTACAATTAATAACAATTGGCCTCTGATGTAGGCTTGCTTTTTGAATATGTGGCCACCTCAATTACTGATCAAGTTTTGTTGGAAGCATTTGTGACTGCTTAAAATAATTTCATTGTATTTAATCATTTCCTGTTACAATTATGAATTATGAAATAATTAAAATTGTGCCCCCAAAATTCTGGGCATTTTCTTTTTCAAATCTTTGAAGATTAAACGAATTTGACACAACCAATCAATCCACAACACTGTTTCAAATACATGCAATGTATGTGCGGTTTGCAAATGTTTTGCATTGTTCAGTTGCGGCAGAGGTTGACCCACTGAGAGAATTTCAACATAAACGGATGAACATGTTAATTTTTCACATCAAAGTTCACAATTAAACACTTGCTAAACATTTCAAATAATAATCGAACAAAAAATTCAGAGCTTTCAAGACAAGAAATAAACGAAAAAGTCCATAACAATTGCTTTCTTTATAAAAAGTTGTTTTAAAATACTGTATTTATGTACAGACACTAATTTTAATATTACTAAAAAATTAAAGAATTGTTATTTATCATGAATTTTTATTTTAAAATCCATATATGCACAAACACACTACAATTTGATAACCGAAATCACATCTTATTCAGAATTGAATTGATGTTACGTTCAATTTCAATTTCTCTTTTGCATAAGAAAAACGAAGATACAAAAAATATACTACGTAGTTATTAAATTTATTTATAAAATGAATAATGAATATTAAGCAAATATTTATACATAACAAAAATACAGATTTAAAAAATAGAATATTTTTATTTAGTTTTCAGAAGAATTTCATTCATGAATATTCGTTAGTTCTATTTTAATACACCATCTTACAATAAATTTCCTCACATGACAAAATAATTTGTTCAGTGATCGTTTTATATGGTCATAAAATGTGGAAACGAGTACACTGAAATTTTATCCACAATACTATTTGAGGTTGAATAATACACTCTTGGAATTCACATAACTATTATGGAAACCCTTCCAAATTTAAATATCTGGGGGTAACGCAAAAAATAGGATCATCAGTGTACCACAAAGTAAATAGCACATTTATCAACATTTCAGCCTACATCCTGAGGTCTATTTTTATAGTTCTCTGCACTGTTTTGCTCAGCAATGTTTATTTTTGTTGCCTCAGAATGGGCTGAATAGTTGATATGACTCATTTTATAGAAAGCACAATGAAGGTATGTTAGGTATTTAATTGATCATTAAAATAGAAATATTAGATACTTCTCTGAAATAAATTAAGCTAAAGGTACTTTTCCATATGAATTCATGCTTGTGTGAACCTTCCAGTGATACCACCTCTTATTTATATGTTAGTTCTTTTATAATCGTGACCCTTGTAAATATTAGATTTAATGATCTTGAGCATTTTCCATTGATGCAGTACCATTCAATCTTTTTATAAACATGCTATCAAGAGAATGTACCTTGCAAAGAATTTTCTGTCCTTGGCATTAAATTTTAAAAAAAGTGTATTTTATCAAAAAGAGCCCTTTGTCCATTGCAACAAACTTTCTAAGAAATTTATCAAATTTGAAATGGAAGAATCTCAAGATAATGCACAAACAATTTTGTGATGTAATTCACATAACATTATGACTATAAAACCTTCTTTGTCTTCAATATTTTGAAAATTATATGACTTAAAGCAAGCCTGAATTTAAACTAAATTTTATTACAATAATTATGCAGGTCTTTTATAAGGTTAACGAAGTTCACAAATAATATTTTGTTATTAAATCTGTTTGTATACAATTTCATTAAATAGTACACTAATTGTAAATATTATAAGTTTTTGAATGTTGAAATTATATTCAAAATCACTATTGGACAAAGATAATAGCAAAATGAACATTTCTGACACAAAACAAATAAAGAATTTCCATTGGGAAAAAAAAGTTTACATCAAATACTATGACATGCATTTAAATAATGATGTTTTTGAATTTTTAGAAAATTTTACACCACAAGAAAGTTTGTTTATAACCGAAATGTTTTGAGACTTCAACATTTGATAAAATGTGTTTTTTCTCTCTTAGTTTTTATAGCTTATACATTGGATCTATGAAATCTGTAGTGATTAATCAAATCAATATAATGATAGCAAGAAATTACAGTTACTCACCATTTCAATGAAAATTAGAAATAGAAAACATTATTGATGGCCAAGAAAAACGTCATTTCACTCGAAAGTTATTATGTCTTGCATCTTGTTGGATTTCTGATTAGACATTTAACAAATATTCACCATTGAAGGCAATAAACAGAATACTCAATTTTGCAAAAGAATGAACAAGGACAAAAAATTTTGCTTGCAGGTTTAGAGAATAGATCTGCATATCCCTTCAAATTAATATTACTAAGGTCATGCTGGTGCCAGCTTTAATGCCAACGTCTGTGCACTTCCCATCATAGATCACATAAGTTGCAATATTATCAATGGATGAAATTATGCAAAGAAAAAAAAATCTCTAGAAGTAGCATTTATATTCAAAATCTCCATTTTGTTTTTCAAATAAAAACATGAAAAATTCTGTCTCGATATTAGACCATACTTATCTCTCTTTAACTCCTTTTGAAATTTTCAGAAAAAAAGAATACAAGTTGTTTCAAAAGATGATTATTTAATATTGATGAAAATAAATTTGGAAATTTTTATGAATAGCAATTCATTATGAAAGCATTAAATTTTGTATGCATCTCAACTGTCTTTCCAATATACTCAACAGTTTAACAAGAACGTAAACAGTTTAAAAAAATATATTTGCAAAAGAAAATTGTAATGAAACTTTTTTAATTTCCCAAAAACTAGCAAGAGTTGAATTCTAATCTCACCCTCCAGATTACCAGAGAAATTTTGATCTTAATGGAAATAGTAATAATGCAGAATTCTCAAAATTTTAATACAATCACATTGTATCAGTAAATCTAGGTTTTTATTTGGAGGAAATCGGAAATAACTCACACAGAGTTGCATTTTATGAATTTGAATCCCTAAATTACACATAACAAAATAATATGACCATCTTCCTGAGACACTCCCCCGCCCCTACCAAATACCAAGGCATGCTCTCCTATTTATGCATTCCCAAAGGAGACTTAAATATTATTTACCTGAATTAATTTATACACATGATATTAATTCTTTCTCAGCTAAGTCTTTAATGATCCTTCAGGATGATGCAATTTCTATACTTTTACATTATCTTTTACTCTAGTTACATTTTCACATTTTTTGCTGACAGTGGATGTAATATAATTTGACAATTGAAAAATAAATTTTGAAGCACTCACATGAAAGTTGGGTGCCAGATTATGTCAGGGGGAGTGTGAGAGAGAGGCAACCGTGCATGTGGTAGAAGAAAGCAGCACCCACGTGCACCCATCTATGTAGGCACAGCTGTGATCGATCATGCCTGTAGCAGCACAAGGACTTACCTGGGGGGTATTCCCCTTCACCATCGCTCCCCTCGATGGAAGCCTGGGCGGAGAAATCTGAAAGTGCAGATGCACACCGCTAGTGACAGGCTAAAGGGGAAAAAAGAGTGCAGCAACACAACACGGACCAGACATAGGACAGGCGCAACACAACGGACAACACAAGTCGCACAAGAATAAAACAAAACTAACACTTGGAAGCATCCAGATCCTCAGAGACTAGTATAAAACAGAAATTTTTGTTAAAGAAAAAGAAATTGCCTCAAACTATCAATTCCTAGAGCAGCATTTTTAACAATGAGCCACAGATCTTTCCTCCCCATCCTTTCCACTTATTCATTCTTGAGGCTGAGTAATTGGACAACTCCCTGATTTTATATGGACCATCTCTAATTTATCTAGATAATCTCCAAAAAGCAACAGATATCTGGGATGCAGCAAAATGCTGTAAGATTCCTGAGACAAGGATCATACACCCAGTGCTCTAATTCAACAAATACAATGTCTAAAATGAGGGAAATTATTTGAAAAATTCAACATCATTGAAAGTTTCAATGAAAAATTTAATTTTGCTCATTGTAGAAATGATAATTCTAGTTGTTCTCATTGTATGTAGTATGAATTGAATATTGAAAACGTTCAAGGGAATAAAACTTAAAAATTGAGAAAATCTTGAGAAACAATTTTAAGAAAAAAATTATTTATTTTATGTAAAAGAAAGGATATTAATGATCTAACAAAAATGCCTATGTTCAAGTTTGGATGTTATATTTTTCATTCTCTCTGAATGAATGCACTGGGAAAAATTGAAAACAATATTTTATATGAGAACGTTCTAAAATGATAAGACTGGAATATTGGGTAGTGAAATAAAAGATACTGCACAATTCACAATCTACAAGCATTTTTGTTTGAACAAATGCAAACACTCTGTACAACTGTTCCATTCTTTGTAATAGTTTCTCAAATCACATTTTTAATACTTTTATATGATTTAGAGCAGTTTTCAAATGGTGGTTTGCAAATCTCCTCTAGATACTCGTTAGCTTTGAGTAGGTTTTGTGAACAATTTCCACGGGAATATTTGAAGCAGATCTTCAGCACTTAATAGAAAAGTTTGAGTAAATTCTTGATTTTCAATTTTGCAAGACATTTCAATGAGATGGTACTTTGACCTTTAATTATGGGTGAGAGGGCAAATCTTTTAAAAAGGTTTGGGAACATCTCATTTAGAGCTTCATTTTGGAACCATAATAAATTTAAAAATTCATCTGCACAGAGAATTATTATTGAAATATCCAGACAACAAATTCATTAGTTGATGATTTATTAGTTCAGTTTTAATATTTATTTGTTGTTGATTTATAATGCAAATGAATATCAATAACAACGAAATTTCTGACCTTCTGAAAGACAGAATTATGATGCCTAATGACCACATTTAACTTGTTTGATAAATGCAAGCTGAATGAAATTTGAAATATTTGAGAAGGGAGAGGCTGCATTATTCATTGAGTGATGGAGTAAGTGAACGATACATGAAGCTGTCTCCGAGGAACTGGAAGCAAGAACTGTATGACCAGCAAATTGTATGGTTCTGCTGGACAAACAACTTCTGTTTCAAAATAATCAATGTCATCTCAGATGAACAATTTCCTTCTGTTGCCATCATATCACCAAATGAACGAAATGAAATACAATGAAAATCAACTTTTGTTCGTCAAAAAATGGATAAAATGAACCTATAGTTTTTAATTCTCAAAATCAATAACATCATTACTTTTGAGGTGAAAATAACACTCCAATTCTTTTTAATAGCTTATTTTGTTATCAATACAATAAACCTGCCCAGTAAAAATTAATTTTTGTGGGGCACATGACAAGTTTGGTCTTTACTCATCAGCCAACATGTGTAGATTTCCACATACACAAAGTATTATTTACTCCTTGTAAAATTTAAGAAACCCCGAACTTGAAACTGCTTTATATTTACCACAGAGTTAAATTATTTCTAATTGAATTTTTGTACACGTGTAAAATCTTATTTACACATTCCAGTATCTTTTTAATTTCAAGTTTCAAAGGAATTCACATTTTCAAATTTAAAATTTGGAAATGACCTTCTTTCAATTAAAAAGAAAATTATGAAAGCCCTGATAACAATGTCTGTTCGCAGACTTTTGAGATGTAACATATAATCAAAACAACAGAGAAGCCAAAATTCAACCGAGATGACAAATGCATGCTAAAGAAAAAAAAGATACCAGTCTACATACTTCAAATGAAGTGGAGAGAAAGATTTTTATGCAGTTTCAAAATATCTCAGGTTTCTAAGTATTGCACTACTTTCAAGCATACATAGCATTTATATACTAATCTATTCAAGAAAAAATATACTATATAACTATACTAAAAAAGGGTATGACAGCAATTACTAGCAAGTACTTTTCTCTGACATACAGATTTTTTTTGGTAAAAAAGCCACAAATTTCCAACTATTTCAGAAGTAATGCTCTGACAAAACTACGACACAATGAACTTGATAGGAGCATATCATTGTTAAAAGTTAAAATGGATATGTGAAATTAAATAAAAAAATTAATTTGAAAATCTTCTAAGGTATTTCAGTATATTTTTGTCATTTGCTGATCTGTACTTTTATATATAACAATGCACAAACTCCTATCAGTTTGTACATTCAGTACAATAAATTTCTACGTTGCAAAAAATGTAAAGGCTATTAGAGGTTTAAAAATGTGGAAACAGAAATGCAGAAAGGTTATGAAAACTTTACTTACAGAAGTGACTTGGAAGTAGCATTGTGAGAAATTCTATCTTTCTTTCTATTTTAACTAGTAAGTATAAAAACAAGCTAGCAGTTGTAAGGTTATTTAAAAACTGAAAAGAGAAGGAGGAAGAGAAATTCAACACAAAAATGTAATCATTGGGGCATGGGAAAAAAAAAAAAATATCAATTTTATTACTTTAAAGCATTTGTGTAATCTATTCACATGTACGCGCTTTCATGAAAAATTTTCTTAAACCACCTTTAGTAAGTACTTATAAGAAATGATATGCTTGTGGAAGTGAAGATTTATCAAAAAGTAAATTGTGTTTAAAGAAGAAAAATATTTATGACAAAATAAAAATAATTTTCGAAAATTATTACACGGTTCTGAAATTTTTTGTTTGTAAACATCGCAATTAATTGTCCCCATACTAATTTGTCCTAAAAATATTAAGTAAAAGTTATCATACTTCTCAATCTTATCATTTTTAAATGTTGAACAAACATTTGGTCATTTAAGAAACAAATTTGGAATGGTTATGGATATTAAGGTTGCAAGATTTTCCAATGTAATCCGGGCCATGCATTGTAAAAAAAAAATAAAGAACAAACATTCTGTACATATTTTACCTTATTAGTGGAAAAACACCTTGATTAATTTCTTGACACAATTTTTAGGAGACCAGCAAGTTTTTTAATTTTTCTTGAGTTACAAGAGCTAAATTTTAGGTTAAAACTCATGCTAAATTTGGAAAATTCCACCTTACTACCAAGGTAATCGACTAACAAAATCTATAGAAATATGAAAAAGTAAGACAATTTGGGAGATAAAAAGATTAAAAATTAAGGTATCAAATTTACAAATAGTGAAATAAGTACCACATTCCATGTGCATACAAAGGTGTCCACAATACAAATCTACAGGTACCAGCTATATTTGTAACTTCTAAGAGATGAGGACTTTGTACCTTCACATTCTTCTGCATAGAGTGGCACCAGCCATCATATTTGTAGGGTGTGGGCACTTTCATACATGAAACAATATGTTTCATGGTGCTCTAACCAACTTTTATAATGCACTGTCCATCACAACTGTAAGGATGGATTAAGTTGCAGAGTATAAAAAGACTTTCACAAGACATCTGCTTTCATGGCTTTCCAAAAATGAAATGAATGTAAAATTATGATAATCTTAATAAACCATGGAACTTTTTGTCACTGCTTTCACAAGTCACTTCTTGTGAAATTATTTATATTAAAAAATATTTTGTACTCTAATATTATGTTTTAAACGAATCTTATATACTACTCGGTGTTAAACAAGAATAATGAGCTCCTTGGCAAGTATTAGGGATTAAGTTGCTACTGCCATAATAACAACTAATAGGCCTATTGTAGCTTAGATATATATGTAATATTGTCAGGCTATATCCAACAAAACGCTGAAGCATGCTGATAGTTCTTATTACAGCAATATGATCATAATTTCAAATTAGGTTCAGGTTCAAGTTTCCAATTTGTGAGAAAAAGTTAATTTAAAACTGACTTAATAATATGATAATGTTACAGGTTGATTAACAAGACAGTGAAAAAGGCAGGTGACAGAAAATTGCTGAAATATAAATGCATCTACTATGCCTTACCCACAAAAATATTTTGTAGTACAGAACATTACATTTCAATTTGAGCATATCTTGATCAGTGTAACATAAATACTAAACGCAGCATTTATTTAATTGTATATCTTTAGAGTATTTATTTTAACTTATATAAAGTTGAAAATTTACTCGTTAATTTAGGCTAAACACTAATGAGGAAACAATGTTTTAAAGTTTTATTAATGTTGAGAAATAGATTAATATTGCATTTATCAATTTGAAACTATAATTTGTAGAATTGTTTAAACTCGCTGTACGTTATTGTAATACTACTACAGTCTAAATTCAACATCTGTTCTTTAAATATTTCTATGAAAGTCCTGATGACCATAAATAATTGGTGACAGGCATTCAAATATGGAACCATAGCTGGAAATGTTGTATTAAACATTTTATATTATACACTGTAGATGCATTTTTTCAAAACAAATTTTTGAGAAAGTGCAGTCTATGATGCAAAATATAAAACCATTTACAGTCACTAAACACCATCTCTTTAAGAAGTTAAGACAAGACAAATCATAAAAAAAACCATACAAAATATTGGTATTAAAGTTTATAATAAAATATAGTGTCAGAGAACTCACACAATTAACAGAACTTTCATTCAAGAACATTGAAGGAAAAAATATACTTTAGCCTTTGACAATCACATTCTAAAATATATTCAATGAATCAAACAAATATTTCTTATGACATTTGTGCTACATAGCACAAAAATTATTATACATATTCTCATACTTACAAAAGAATTTTACAATGCACACAAACTAATAGAAACTATTGTGCTATATAATATATGGAACATTAATGGAAGTGCTACCAAGGGCTAAGAATTTTCAAACTCCAAAACTGCAGAAACACTGATAATGCTTTGCATTTTGTATTCACAAAAATAACCTCATACATTACTTATTCAAATTTTGACCTCTAACAAAATCAATTTCATAACTATAAATCGACCATTAAGAATTCTTGAACTTTTCATATACTTCAAACTAATCATTGAGATTATCTTGGTATAGTATATCAATAATGCCCACAATATAAATGTTAATAGAAAAAAAATTAGTAGTTTGATTTCATCACAATTTTTTTCAAGTCAATCTACTGTATTATAGAAGTACATTATATATAATACAATGAACAGATAGATAACCATGATATTGTCAGAATTTAAATGGAACCTAGTTTTGCATCCCTTGTGCTTTTAAAAATAATTTTTTAATGTAAGAAAACTAATTTAATTTTGTAAAGTCATTTGAGCAAAGCATTATAAAGTGCTGGATTTGATCCTTCAACCATACAAAAAGAAAACCACCTTCACCATGTACAAGAACTGGTAAAATTAAGTTATTTTCCGACAAGAAAAACTGGAATGTAAATGACTCTGTATACAACTGGAATATATAAGAAACTGTACAAAAGTCATGTAAAACTGTTGTAAATACAACAAACCAAAGCAAGTTAATTTTGGCATTTTTGACTGGCAATGGGTTAAGATGAAATTACTACAATTAATTTTACCAATTCTTGCTTTCCCCAGACACACTTTACACACTTCTTTAGAGATATTTTATCATGCAAAACAAATGAAAGAAAGAAATTCATTTGCACAGAAGAGAATAACAAATAATTGTAGAAATGTTACTTTACCTAGTGGAATGTCTGGTATGTGAGGAACAATTTCTGCTGGCTTGAGGCCAGTAGCCAGTGGAGTGCTTGGACCATTTACAAGCACAGACCCAATGTAATTGAGCAGCTTCTGAGCTCTGTTTTGAGACTTCTTGAATTGGAAGAGCTGGGGGTTCTCGTCAATGAAATCTGTATCCACAGTTCCATTTAAGAACTTCTGATTCTCAAGCACGTTCAATAGGAATGGAATGTTTGTCTGAAATAATATCAGAGACCCATACCACAACTTACCAAATGTCTAAACTGGCTATCAATAAAAGAATGACTGAATGAATGGAATGATGAATGAATGAAAGAAAGAATAAATGAACTAATAAATTAAACCAAACATTAACATAGATTTACTGATAGATGTTTCTGTGCATACCAATTGCTATGCTTATTAGTGTCATGTAATTAATGTTATACAATCCCAGGAAATGGCAATGTTCCTCCTCCACCAGATGGTGACATCTGGCGCTAGCTTTTGGGGATTTCTTCCTCCAGGAGCAAGATACTGCCGCAACCAGGACAAGCACTAAGCTCCCAACATGTAGCAGTGTAGTACACAGAAGTGTAAGTACGTGTGAGTAACAGAAGAGGAAAGAACAAGAAAGAGGAATAAATTATCTCGTTAAGTCCAAGACCTTTTTGTTAGGGCATTGCTCAGGCATAGACTGTCAAAACTTTGGAAAACTACCAATCAGAGCAGCTAGCCACTAGTATTCTCCTCTACACAGTGGCTGAATTTGACCTAGCATTCTAGCTAGTGTTGAAAATCTGCCGCCACTGGGGTTCGAACCCTCAGAGTCAGAATTGCTGCAGATACCGATACTGCTGGCTCTGAGCTTACATCCGGTTTAATCTGCTAGAAATTATATTTGATATAGAGTTGTACTAGGACTTCAACCACAGAATTTTTCCTTCACATCTGAATCAATTGTGGTAACAACTCACCTTTACACCACGCACTCTGAACTCTCGCAATGCACGGCTCATTTTGGCGCAAGATGACTGCAGGTCATGAGCTCGGGAAATCACCTTTACCAACAGTGAATCATAATATGGGGAGATCTGTGCACCAGCAAAAGCAGATGCTCCATCCAGTCGAATACCCATTCCCTCACCACTACGGAACACCTGCAACAAAATTAAAACTTAACAATGACAAAGACAAAGAAAATGACAAAGACAAAGCTGACAACATCAGAAAAAGGCAAATGAAAATGACAAAGCTGACAATATATGAATTGTTGATAAAAGTTCTTCAACAAGTCTAATTTTGCAGTATGTGGGGAAAAAGAAAATTAAGGCAGTTACATGTAAAAGCGCCTTCGTTTACCAAATGAAAATCAGTTAAAAAAACTAGGTAAAGCTAAAACGTAATTGTTTGGAGACCAAAGAACACATTAACAGTAAAGAAGCATTTCGAGTTTTAATGTGACATTGGGTGAGGGCTGCGCTCAAATTTGCATTGCAATCAAAACCCTCCCATCTCAGAGGGTATGCCAATAACCCTGACTTGCAACAATTTTTCAATAAGTATAAGGGAGGAAAGCTATGTTAAGGTATTAATACAAGGAATTAAAAGATACGTCTCTTTCATATGTTAATTATGGAAATTAAAGAAAATGAGGATATTTTATTTTGGTTATTATTTTAGGCTTACAAATTATAAAGTTGTTTCTTTGTCTATTGCCCAACAGAGTCACAAATTCATTAATTTTCACCTCTTGTTATACTGACTTAAGTGCAAATATTCTGGGCACCTAACTCATATGATTTCAGAGCCTCAACTTCACACCAGAAAAGGAGTGTTCTAACCTCAATTCGACCTGTGTCTGGCTGGAAGTTCTTGGCAGGATCTTCAGTGGTAACTCTGCACTGGATTGCACATCCCTGAGACACAATTTTGTCCTGGGTCATACCCAGTTCAGGCAAGGTGAGACCCTCGGCCAGACGAATCTGCGACTGCACCAAGTCAATTCTGTAAAGTCAACACACATGTTGATATTCACATTGTAAAGGCACTTTCTTAAAAAAGACTTCTTAACTCTTTGTTATAGATATTAATACATTTGTGTGAAGTTTATGATACTGTTTGTTTCTCACTCGAATCATAATATCACACTCATGCATTAATACCCATCATTACATTGTTTCATAGCGTACTATTGTTCATCTAATTGAGGAAAAGACAGTTGTGTTTTTCTTAAACCTGAAATGACTCACCCTGTGATTTCTTCAGTAACTGTGTGTTCCACTTGCAGCCGAGCATTCACTTCAATGAAGTAGAAGTTTCCTTGAGGGTCCACAAGGAACTCCACAGTGCCAGCATTTTCATAGCCCACATGCCTCGCAAGCTTGACAGCCTGCTCTGTCATGCGATCGCGTACCTAAGCAAACAAGTACAATGATTTTTCACTATGCCAAACTGAAAGTAAAGCCACACTTTTTTTAGACAGAATAAGAAATAATGTAACAAAATAGGAAATGAGAAGTAAAGAAGATTTAGTGTCAAAGAACAGTTAAAAACTGTTCGCGATGTAAGAGAGAGAAGGGTAATCTGTAGAAAGCAGATGCTGATGAAATTCCATCTTTATACTTTTCACCTCAGAGCTATGCTTGTTAGTACAATTATCTGTACTATGTTACAAAAAAAAAACAGAACAAAGTATGAATTCACAAATGTTCAAATCTGAATGCTAATAAAATTTAATTCTAAGTGTAATTTCCTTGCATGTTCTTTAGAGATATGTTACTATTAGTTACTACTAACTGCAAATAATACCAACTGTACTGGAAAATGCACATGAAACAATTTTTTCTGATTTAAAAAAAATATTACTTTACTCTCATACTTCAATAAGTTCAATTACAAATTCAGGAACAGCAAGTATTTTTGGCAAAATTTGATAAGAAGAAGTATTTGCCCTTGTGTAATAAAAGTTATATGCAAAGGAAAATGAGCTAGAGATTCCAGAAAAATAAAGGAGAATGAGAGGGGAAACGTTAGAAAACCATTAAGTTCAGAAAGGCAGCAGAGGGTAAAACTAAAATGTAACAATGAAACAAATTTCTAAGAGACTTGTGATAGTACTAAACACTAAATAAAAAAGAAAGAGAAAGAAAAGAAAAGCAATGAAACAAATTAAATTTGAAACATTAACAGGACAAATATTGATACAAAGAAGAAGAATATAATATTCAAAGCAATATAATATTCTAACAAAGCAATATAATATTCTAACAAAGCAATATAATATTCTAACAAAGCAATATAATATTCTAACAACAAATACACTGTTAGTTTTCTGTTTTTACACGCTCAGCCAATTCATCTTTTGATTTAGATTTAACTTCCAGATTGCATTTCTAGAATCACACAACGTACCTTGGGGTCAAGATTGGGCGCAGGTGCTATCTCCACCACCTTTTGATGTCGTCGCTGCACGGAGCAGTCTCTCTCGTAGAGATGCACAACATTGCCAGCGTGATCACCCAGCAGCTGCACCTCGATGTGGCGTGGCCGTTCAATGAACTTCTCGATGAACATGGCACCATCACCAAACGCCTTCTCGGCTTCTGATGACGCAAGCTTGAACATCTCTTCAACCTAGGAGGCAACAACCACAGTTTTTTAATGCTCATTTTTTTCCCATATAACAACACACTACAAAAAAAGGAGAAACTTTAAATAACATGATAATGATAATAAAGTTAGATCCAGCTGCGATCCAGAATAAACTTTTAGGGTACATAGATGTCGAAGATAATCACATTTATGCAATGAACGTATGGTGGGAAATTTAATTAAGTAACGAACATGACATTTGCCCCTGATTCCTAGGCAACCCACCATGCACTGATGTACGGCGGGAACATGAAATACCTTTAGGTGGCTCCGCACATAACGTTCGCCGAATAGTTCACCCACTCCGATGCGGCCTGAAGGCAGCCTCACACATTCGTCGTTAGAGTATCGAGTAACCGCTCGCCGAATCCCAAGTAGTCTGGATGAGTTGCTTGCTATTTGGCGAGTGGCGAACATTCGGTGCTCGCCCTACCCGCCGCCTGTCGGACTTTTGGACACATCACAGGAAGTGAACATTCGCCGAACACATCAGCTGTTCGGGATTGGGCGAACAGTATCTCGCTGCTCGGCGAATGCCGAATACGTGGGGTCGCCTTGATGTGCACAGCGAATGTTGTGCACTCAGTTGTGACCAAAAGACACAGGGGGTAGTGCGAGCCCGGCATATTCGTCGGTCGGTAAACAAGAACTAAGCATCATCCGCACTACTCGGATTCGGGGAACAGTAGCTCACTTCTCGCAAAATACCGAATATGTGGGGCCATCTTTTGACTGCAGCAGAACATGAACCGGCAGTGTGCAATCAGTTGCCTATCAATCAGGGGCAAATGTCAGTTGTGTATCTTCATTGTATGCCATTTCTCACCACCTATTCATTAGCAGAAATAGAAAATCTTCGACCGATCCACATGCCATAGAAGTTTGTAACATTTATTCTGAGATATCCTTTAACGCTGTTCAATGAGGCAGTGTTCCAGTAAAATTTCGTAGGTAAAAATTGATAGGAATGGATACAATTTACATACAGCATTATATTTTGTGAATCGCATGATTTCTTACTACTTACGAATGATTCGAATATATAACCTCTCACATCCACTTTGCCGTCACACAACATTTTTAAGGGACTTCAAAAGATCTTAACTATTCAAATTTCTTACTATGTCCTACTCTTTTGAAATAGTAGTACATATAAGGAGGAGTTAAGTATTAGAAATTAAACGAAAAAAGAAACTTTTACAGTGTCAGGGAATAAATGTTATTACCTTATAGCAGGGACCGAATACCGAAATAATAGCGGTAAAGGTATTTATACCGGTATAGAAATACCTTTACCTCTATTATACCTTTATTCAAAATACCTTAAAAAATACCGGTATAAGACGTCAAATACCGGTATTTTTAGAGGTATTTTACCTTTATTCGACGTCTATACCGGTAAAATACCTCTATTTAGAGGTATTTTACCGGTATTTTCTCATGAAAATACCGGTATTTTCATGACAAAATACCGGTATTTCAGTAGAATCATACAGGTTTCGAAGGGAAACAATCTGACGTGAGGGCGCGCGAACGCGCGTGTGGGAGCGCGAACGCGCGTGTGGGAGCGCGAACGCGCTTGTGGAGTCGTGCGAGCGTGTAAGGGAACGAACGCGCGTGACGGGGCGCAAACGCGCGTGGGATCGCGCGCGCGTGTGGGCGCGCGAACGCGCGTGTGGGAGCGCGAACGCGCTTGTGGAGTCGTGCGAGCGTGTAAGGGATCGAACGCGCGTGTCGGGGCGCAAACGCGCCGGGGGTCGCGCGCGCGTGTGGGCGCACGAACGCGCGTGTGGGAGCGCGAACGCGCGTGTGGGAGCGCGAACGCGCGTGTGGGAGCGCGAACGCGCGTGTGGGAGCGCGAACGCGCGTGTGGGAGCGCGAACGCGCGTGTGGGAGCGCGAACGCGCGTGTGGGAGCGCGAACGCGCGTGTGGGAGCGCGAACGCGCGTGTGGGAGCGCGAACGCGCGTGTGGGAGCGCGAACGCGCGTGTGGGAGCGCGAACGCGCGTGTGGGAGCGCGAACGCGCGTGTGGGGACGCGAACGCGCGTGGGTTGGGCGCCAACGCGCGCGTGTGGGAGCCCGAACGGGCCACTGATCGGACATTATCTTTTGTTCCTAATCCTTTCGCCTTAAATACACACTCTTTCACGCTCTACACTATTAGACCTCAGGAGACTAGTCAGAGTGTGTTCCTATTAACGATTGAATGATTATAAGTGATTCCGAGCGCGGCAATTGCTAACCCCGTAAGTGCAGGGCGTTTTCTACGAGAGGTGGCAGTGATCTTCCTCATTGCATGGCAAGATCAGGCGCCGACGTACCTTCGATTAGCGGGATTTCCCTAAACCAGGTATCTCCCACCAGCGCCCCCCTCCCCAGCCGGCAAAAGCTCCCGCGCGGTCTTCCGGCATGTATGGCAGTGTAATGCATGCTAGTGTAAGTGTAAGTGAAGGGGTGAGGATAGGACAAGAGGAAGGAAAGATCGCGCGCGGTCTGTGGCCCGTCTATTAGGATACTGCTCCGGCATTCCTCTGATATTGTTCGGAGAAACCAAGGAAAACTACCGATCAGAGCAGCCGGCCGCTAGAATTCTCCTCGGCCCGCGCGCGATCTTTCCTTCCTCTTCCTTGTCCTATCCTCACCCTCAAAACTCATAAATATGAAATTTAAGTGCTGTGAAGTATGGCAAGTAGTTTTTAAAACAATTGCAACGTGCCGCCTCTCGAAGTGCAGACATCGCCGTGCGTGGTCGGGCCTGCGGCCTCTGCCAGGATATGACCTTCGACATCAGTTGTGAAAGAACGAAGGCGACAGAAATCTGACATCGGTTGATAAGACTTCACGCAACGTTCCTTGGCGCATTCCGATTCTCGGAATCAGTTCCCCTTTGTAAGAACTGCGAGGGCTGCGCCGTTGCGTAGGCAGTTTCCGGAGGTCAGCGTTTCGACCCACGAGCGTCTCCGGTTCGGCAGAGGATAACGCACTCGACCTACATACTCCACGCTATTAATTTCTTTTCGCAGTGAGTAGAATTGAAATATGAGAGAAGGATGTTTGACCGTAGGCCCCAACAAACGCTTTGCCGAATGTGTACTGTGTGTGTGTGTGTGTGTGTGTGAGAGAGAGAGAGAGAGAGAGAGAGAGAGAAATCGAAAGAGAACGAAAGAGAGAAAGAGAAAGAAAGAGCGAGTGTATATAGCGCGTGGGTACATAGAGCGTGAGTGTATAGCGCATAAGTGTGTAGCGCGCGTGTGAGAGGTGCAAGCGTGTGTTAGGCGCTCGCGTTTGTTCGGCGCGCGCGTTTTTTCGGATCGCGCGTTTGTTCGGCGCGCGCGTTTAATCGGATCGCGCGTTTGTTCGGCGCGCGCGTTTAATCGGATCGCGCGTTTGTTCGGGGCGCAATTTTGTTCGGCGCGCGTTTGTTCGGATCGCGTTTGTTCGGCGCGCGCGTTTGTTCGGATCGCGCGTTTGTTCGGCGCGCGCGTGTGTTCGGCGCGCGCGTGTGTTCGTATCGCGCGTTTGTTCGGCGCGCGATTTTGTTCGGCGCGCGGGTTTGTTCGGATCGCGTTTGTTCGGCGCGCGCGTTTGTTCGGCGCGCGCGTTTGTTCGGCGCGCGCGTTTGTTCGGCGCGCGCGTTTGTTCGGCGCGCGCGTTTGTTCGGCGCGCGCGTTTGTTCGGCGCGCGCGTTTGTTCGGAGCGCGCGTTCGGAGCGCGCGTTTGTTCGGAGCGCGCGTTTGTTCGGAGCGCGCGTTTGTTCGGAGCGCGCGTTTGTTCGGAGCGCGCGTTTGTTCGGAGCGCGCGTTTGTTCGGAGCGCGCGTTTGTTCGGAGCGCGCGTTTGTTCGGAGCGCGCGTTTGTTCGGCGCGCGCGTTTGTTCGGATCGCGCGTTTGTTCGGCGCGCGCGTTTGTTCGAATCGCGCGTTTGTTCGGATCGCGCGTTTGTTCGGCGCGCTCGTTTGTTCGGATCGCGCGTTTGTTCGGCGCGCTCGTTTGTTCGGCGCGCGCGTTTGTTCGGCGCGCGTGTTTGATGCGCGCACGTGTTGGCGCGCGCATGTGTTTGGGGCGCGTGTGTTTGGCGCGCGCGTGTGTGGGCGCGCGCGTGTGGTTAGCTCGCGCGTGGGTTTGCCGCGAGCGCGTGTGGCGCGCGTGTGGTTAGCTCGCGCGTGGGTTTGCCGCGAGCGCGTGTGGCACGCGTTTGTGGCGCGCGCGCGTTTGTGGCGCGTGTGTGGGGCACGCGGCACTATTTCCATTGAAAATACCGGTATAATACCGGTATAACCTTTATGGACGTCCATACCGGTATAGACGTCCTATAAAGGTATTTTACCGGTATAAAAGAATAAAGGTATTTTATACCGGTATGAAAAAATACCGGTATTTTACCGGTATTTTTACCGGTATTCAATACCTTTTCGGTCCCTGCCTTATAGGGCATACAGAGGGGTCAAACATTATAACTTTTTGTCAAAAAGGAACACAGTGGGAAACTGCAAATAACGGAATTACAGCTATACACATTTGAACATGCAGAATTTGCCCCTCATTATGACGCAACCGCAGAAACACAGATGATCGACAGGAACATAAAATCTTCTTTAATGATCACAACATGATCTACTATTCATATCTGTATTAGAAGTGGCCTAACAATCAGGCGCAAATATCATATTTATAAATGCGTCTAGTACTCCATACATACAAGTTCTTACTGAAGGATCATTGGAAGAATGGTATCATTTTCGACTCCTCCACACTCCCTAGAAGTTTGTTACATTTATTCTGTATGAAAGTACCGTAAACCAAGACAAGAAAGAACATTGCTATCACCTTCTGCATCTTGCTTACGACACGCTAACTCTAAAAATCAAAGGCAAACCTCACACTTATAAAAGCATACAACTCCGTCACATGAAATTTCCCACTAAATATTCACTGGCAAAAAGTGATCACTTTTAATCCCTCTACACGCCCCTAGAAGTATACAACGTTCATTCTGCGACCCCCTATACGCTAGTAAGTCTGGTAAATCAGGGCAAGAAAGAAAATTGCCACCTCCTGCATCTTGCACACGACACGCAAACCCTAAAAACCAAGGGCAAACTTCACATTTACAAAAGCATATATGAAATTTCCCACTAAATGTTCACTGACAAAAGGTTATCGTTTTTGACCCCTCTACACGCCCCTAGAAGTTTACAACATTTATTCTGCGACATCCTGTACGCAAGTAAGCCTGGTAAGTGAGGGTGGTCACCTCCTGCATCTTGCGCACGATGCGCAAACCCTAAAAACCAAGGGCAAACTTCACATTTACAAAAGCATATATGAAATTTCCCACTAAATGTTCACTGACAAAACGTTATCGTTTTTGACCCCTCTACCCGCCCCTAGAAGTTTGTGACATTTATTCTGAGACATCCTGTACGCAAGTAAGCCTGGTAAGTGAGGGTGGTCACCTCCTGCATCTTGCGCACGACGCGCATCCCGCGGCCGCCGCCGCCGAAGGCCGCCTTGAAGATGACGGGCAGGCCGTGCTTCTGGCAGAAGGCCATCGCCTCCTCCGCCGTGCGGATGGGGCCCGGGGTCCCGGGCACGACGGCCACTCCTGCAACGAGCAATTGCAACTCATTTAGAAACTTATTTCATTTTACTTATATGTTTGTTTCAACGCCTATTCTTGGCACGTAGCCATTTGGTGACGCGTTGACCAGTTGTCAAAGGCTATAGGAGCGAATATTTTGTAGCACAATTTTGGTGACCAAGAATCAGGAGATGTGAGCGAGGATGTAGGCGTGGACGAGGGGATAGGCGAGGATGTGGGTTTGGGCGTGGGGGAGGGCGAAGGGGATGGCGAGGGGGGTGGCGACGGGGATGGCGAGGGGGATGGCGAGAGGGACGGCGAGGGGGACGGCGAGGGTGACGGCGAGGGGGATGGCGAAAGGGATGGCGAGGAAGACGGCGTGGGGGAGGGCGAGGGTGACGGCGAGGGGGATGGCGAGGGGGATGGCGAGGAAGACGGCGTGGGGGAGGGCGAGGGTGACGGCGAGGGGGATGGCGAGGAAGACGGCGTGGGGGAGGGCGAAGGGGGATGGCGAAGGGGGATGGTGAAGGGGAGGGCGAGGGGGACGGCGAGGGGGACGGCGAGGGGGACGGCGAAGGGGATGGCGAGGAAGACGGCGTGGGGGAGGGCGAAGGGGGATGGCGAGGGGGATGGCGAAGGGGGATGGTGAAGGGGAGGGCGAGGGGGACGGCGAGGGGGACGGCGAGGGGGACGGCGAGGGGGACGGCGAGGGGGACGGCGAGGGGGACGGCGAGGGGGACGGCGAGGGGGACGGCGAGGGGGACGGCGAAGGGGACGGCGAGGGGGACGGCGAGGGGGACGGCGAAGGGGACGGCGAGGGGGACGGCGAGGGGGACGGCGAGGGGGACGGCGAGGGGGACGGCGAGGGGGACGGCGAGGGGGATGGCGAGGGGGACGGCGAGGGGGACGGCGAGGGTGACGGCGAGGGTGACGGCGAAGGGGATGGCGAGGAAGACGGCGTGGGGGAGGGCGAAGGGGGATGGCGAGGGGGATGGCGAAGGGGGATGGTGAAGGGGAGGGCGAGGGGGACGGCGAGGGGGACGGCGAGGGGGACGGCGAAGGGGACGGCGAGGGGGACGGCGAGGGGGACGGCGAGGGGGACGGCGAGGGGGACGGCGAGGGGGATGGCGAGGGGGATGGCGAGGGGGACGGCGAGGGGGACGGCGAGGGGGATGGCGAGGGGGACGGCGAGGGGGACGGCGAGGGGGACGGCGAGGGGGACGGCGAGGGGGACGGCGAGGGGGATGGCGAGGGGGATGGCGAGGGGGATTGCGTGGGCGATGGCGAGGGGGATAGCGAGGGGGATGGCGTGGGCGATGGCGTGGGCGATGACGTGGGCTACGGTGAGGGCGATTGCTTGGGCGATGGGGTGGGCGTGGGCGCCTGATGAGCGCGTGGGCGCGTGCGCTCACCCGCCGCGATGGCCGCCTCGCGCGCCGCCACCTTGTCGCCCATCTGCTGCACGACGCGCGGCGACGGCCCGATGAAGCGCAGCCCGGCGTCCACGCACGCTTGCGCGAAGTCCGCGCGCTCCGACAGGAACCCGTACCCAGGGTGCACCGCGTCCACCTACACACACACACACACACATGCCATTGGGAAATCTCTGGAACGACTTCGCTGCCACTATACTTCGGTTTTTCTTTCTTGGCGCGCGGGGGTGTGTCATCAAAATGGAATATCTCACGGTGTTTCGCGTCGTTCTCGGTTGTGCCGCTAGGAGTCGCATGATCGCGACTGTATCGAGCAGTGCTGGCGATCTTGCGACTCCTTGCTGCACGACGGAGAACTACTTGAAATACCGTGAGATATTCCATTTTGATGACACACCCCCACGCGCGAAGAAAGAAAAACCGAAGTATGTGCGCTTCCTAATACACGAGAAAGTGCCACGTCGCTGTCACAGAACTACCCGAAGAGCCACCACTTCGCTGTGCACGCTTTCACGTAGGTCTGTGTCACACGAGCGTTGCGTTGGCGTGCGTCACCTAACGCTGATGACGTCAGCTGCATCGATGCCTGCGCCCACGAATCACTTGACGCGCGTCGTTGATTAACACTGCATCTTATGCAAGACGGCACAGGCGCGCTCTTGACGACATGCGTAATTATCAACACCCGTCGCCTAGCGTGCGTCGCGCGTTGAAAGGTAGAAAACGCGCGTTATTTTCACGTACATTGCAGCTAGAGTGTCTTGCTAGAACTGTGGGCACAACGCACGTCGCCAAGAACGCTCTTGTGCCGTTTCGCATAAGATACAGTGTTAATATAGGACGCGCGTTAAGTGACTCGTGTGCGCGGGAATCGACGAGTGTCAACGCAGCTGAAGTCAACAGCGTTAACTGACGCGCGTCAACGCAACGCTCGTGTGACACAGTCCCGAGAGGTGGCATAGAGACAGACGAGGGGCCCTTTCTCATGTACGTGGTAGCGTAGTGACAACGAAGTGGTCCCTGCTCAGGTATGAGCACGTAGCATCAGCGAGATGGTCCTTGCTATTGTAAGAAGTAGCATATACTGCGATTTTTCTAACTTTGCCCGTCTTCAGGATGGAATGTGTCACGGTATTTTGCGACGTTCTCAGTCGTACCGCCAGATCGCATAGCCAGTCGCATCGCACGATCGCGACCGTAGCAAGCAGTGCTTGCGATCATGCGACTTCTAGCATCATGTCGGAAAAAGACGCCAAATGCCGTGTGATATTCCATCGTGGCCATACTCTCTGAATCTGAATCAGTGAAATTGTCGCTGATTCAATCAGTGAGAGCCGAAGTCACTGATATCTTCAGTCGAAATGTGTAGTTTCGCTGACAATCAGCGAATATGTGAACCTTTTCATAATGACCGCCAGCATTTCCCTGGTTTTCAGTGGTAAAAGTGCCGCGCCACCATCGCTCAGTGATCGTTCAGTCGTTCACGTGTTGCTGTTGTCATTGTTTCACTGATTCCAAAAGTGAAGTTTCACTGCTTCAAAAAGTAGACCCGATGTTCACTGATTAGTTCAGTTCAATTCACTGATTGTCAGTGGCAGGGTTATAACTGACACCATCAGTAAATAGTCACTGTCAATCAGTAGTTTTTCACTGATTCAGACTGAGAGAGTAGGGGCTTGAGGGGCAGAGTTAGAAAAACCGCACTGTAGTGACAGCGCAGTAGACCCTGCTCGTGTAAGAGGTAACACAACGTGATAGCGAAGTGGTCACTGCTCGTAATCAAATGTGCCAAAGCGTCGTGTGTGGCCGATGGCGGAGGCATCGGCGGTGGTGTCAACTTACTTCGTACTCCTTGGCGATGCGCACGATCTCGGGGATGTTGAGGTAGGCCTGCACGGGCGGCAGGCCGCGCCCCACCAGGTAGGACTCGTCCGCCTTCTGCCGGTGCATGTGCATCTTGTCCTGCTCCGAGTAGATGGCCACCGACCGGATGCCCAGCTCCGTGCATGCTCGGAACACGCGGATGGCGATCTCACCTGCGCAGCAATCAGGCAAACTGCAAAGTTCTCTCTTTACTTTTCTTCGCTGTGGTAAGTATGTATTGAGAGTGTCCGACATAAAAACAGTACTCATTTCCAGTCTTGCGTTAACAAATAAATGGGTGTTTGGGTGTTTGCGTCACTGCTTATCGGGGTAATGCACTTGGCTACACTGGAATGTATTTACGATAAACGTAATTGTCGTCGTTCGACAGTTTCAAAGTTGGGCAGTAATGTTGCAGTTTGCAATTGAACATCGGATAGATTATCGGATATATAATACGCGGGCGGTAGGGAACGGTTCCCGTCATGTCCATGTACATACCAGGCACCAAATACCGAAATAATAGCGGTCAAGGTATTTCTACCGGTGTAGAAATACCTTTACCTCTATTATACCTTTATGCACAGTACTTCTAAAAATACCAGTATAAGACTTCAAATACAAGTATTTTTAGAGGTATTTTACCTTTACTCGACATCTATACCGGTAAAATACCTTTATTTAAAGGTATTATACTGGTATTTTCACGAGACAGATTTTCACGAGAAAATTCCGATATTTCAGTAGAATCATACAGGTTTTGGGCCAAAATCATTGTGATTTTTTTCCGCTGAGATGGCTCAGTGGAATAACTATGGAATTTCCCGCAGAATTTCTGAACAGGGGTCCTAGGGTTTGCGTCTCAACGGTGGCGTATTTTCGTTACCAGACATATTCTGCGGTAGCTAGGTCGAGTTCTGGGTGGGAAAGAATTATAAAGGTCCACACACAATGCAAACGTAAACATAAGCATAATGCAAAGACATAAACGTTAACACAAGTGATAGACTGAAGTATTCACAATGTCCAACATAAGCGTGAGGAAATATTTTCTATTTTCTGAGGGTCATTCCAGTCACTATTAGTTGTATGTGGGTATATATATATATATATATATATATATATATATATATATATATATATATATATATATATGCACATACACACACCCATAAACATGCACTATGACACAACAGCTCTTTACGAGCCAAGGCCTACCAGCGGCGTCTCGGCCATGGGTTGGAGTGGGTTAGATTAGGTTAGGCATTTTAATTTCAATAAAAATTAAAGCTAAATGATACTACTATGAATACAACAAAAATATACTACAAAAAGATCGTACGCAACAAAACAACGCAGAAAAGTGCCGAAAATCAACCAAGCACTTTGCAAAACCAGTTTTTTCGATCTATCTACTTCGATCCTATTTCGATACTCGAATTTGAGTTAAACGTACTATGATTGGTTCATTTCTTATTTCGTACATAAGTATAAGCACAGAAGCTTGCAAGCTTTTAACTTAACGTCTTCCGTGTTCTGTTTATGCGAAGGCATTGCCAATGAGTCCGCTTATGGACGTAGTCCTAACTTTTATGTTAACGCCATGCTTACGTTTATGTTTGCAGTGTGAATGGGCCTTATACTGCGGTTTTTCTTTCTTGGCTCACGGGAGTGTGTCAATAAAATGGAATATCTCATGGTATTTCGTGTCGTTGTCCGTTACGCCGCCAGGAGTCGCATGATCGCCACCACTGTTCCATACAGTCGCGATCATGTGAGGCACAACCGAGAACGACGTGAAATACCGTGAGATATTCCATTTTATTGACACCCCCCCCCGTGCGCCAAGAAAGAAAAACCGAAGTATAACGGTCTGGTTTCCTACGTACCTCTGTTCGCGCAGAGCACCGATCGGATGGGCCGGTACTCGACCGGCGCCGCCTGGTCCTTCTTCGCCTTGGCGTCCGTGGCCTGCTCGCGTCGAGGAGGCCGTGCCGCGATCCACGGGGCCGTGGCGCGGTGCAGGCGGTGGAGGGTGCGCGGGGGCGGGCGCCCCGCGCGGGCCAGCAGCTGCACCCCGGACATGGCCTCGCTCGCTCGCTCACGCCTTCACGCGCTCTCTTTTGGGGTGGGGTGGTGGTGGTGGGGCGCGCGCGCTCGGCCGCTCGCGTGGCGCGTTGCTCTCTCTTTCGCTCTCTTCTCACGCGCACGCCCTCTCTCTGCAATGAGGAAAACGAAACAAAAAAAATTAGAATTTTTATGCGTGCACTGAGTGTGAAATATTTATTTATGTACCGAGGGCGTTATAAGTGTTCTAAGTGTTATCGAGCGACAAAATGGCCGAGGGCCTTTGGTCCGAGGACTTTTTGTCGCCAGATATCATTAGAACCAGTGAACGCCCATGGTACACACATAATTTTATTTTTTTAATATATTTTATTCATTCAGATTTACTTATTTACTAATTAACTAGATGTTAACTTGATTTGGTTTGTCTATCCATATTTCCCTTCCATCATTCTCTTTCATAATTCCCTCGCAAACCACGATCCTGTCGAATCAGGTAAGTTAGGCAATGTTTATCGACTTCCGTATCGAAGCAATAACAAACAATAGCGCATCAGTAAAAAATAAAAGTAATTTATTAAGTGAATGAAAATAGTAGTTTATGGAGTAAGTTTATAATGTTAAGCTCTATTGCACGAGTACATGTTTAGAAAACGAGCGACTTTAGGAACGAGGTTTCAAATTTATAAGGATGCAATAAAGAACATTATAAACGAGTTCCATACGATATTGTTTGCTTAAAAGCATTATAAATTTATAATAAAATCTAACTTAATTTTGCGAAACAACTTTCTTGAGATGTCTCGGGTATTTGACATCTGTGTGGGAAAACGGTGGTCGGCTGTTCCCATTATCTCCAACTCCCCACGATTCTCTCTGTGCGATTGGGTGAATATGTGATGACTAGAGACCGGAAAAATATGTAGTATGAAACGTCAAAATATGTACATAAATATGTAATGGAAATAGTAAGAATATGTAATAAATATGTAAAATCGGATATAATATGTAATATTAAAATACTCTAATTATAAAACTCATTTACATAATACAACCTTACATTTATAAAAAAATTCCTACAGAAATTTTAAAATCAATGCAAACGTTTTAAAAATCATTTAGAAAGCACAGGTTGATGTACACTTGCACCCTACAACTTTCCCATCAGTAATAAAACCTTCACAAATTGTTATCCAGGAATGTAGTTTAGCAGACTAGACACAATAGAAAGCCAACGAACAGGCGAAATTTAGGACCAGCAAAACAATCACTGCAGCATGGAATATTCTCATCGACGGCGACCGCCAAAGTTTCTAAGGTTAAAGGTCGCCTTTCTAAGGTTAAGGTTAAACGCGGCGTTAATGATACTTTTTACACCTTAAGATGAGAATGATTTGTCGCTGACGCGCACTTCCCGCCACTGAGGTAACTGAGGCAGGCGCGTCGGACTGTGAGAATATCCAATGACGTCTTCACGAAGCATACCTCGAGTAGAGTACGCAGTAGCATGCAGTAATAATGTAGGAAAAAATGCTATTTAAAAAAAAATACTCCTTTTCATAAAAATATGTACGAAAATTGATAAAATAAAAAGAAATGTTGAGAAAATAGCGAAATATGTAAAATATGTAATATAGTGCCAAATATGTAAAAATATGTAACGAAAAAATTGGATATTGTGTTTCGACGGCGACAATTCGCCAAGATTAAAAATTTGAGAACGGTACGTAGCAAAACAAAAAAAAAAAAAAAATTGTAATTACATACAAATCCGGTCTCTAGTGATGACACAATCTGAGGTATTAGCATTCGTGCCGTAAAATGCTAATACCTCGTCTTTTGCGCAGTAAAATGACCGATTACGAACCATTTCTTGCAACAGACAACGTCCTTTACAATCTCGGCATACAAAAAAGTAATTTATAAAATGAGTGATACAATTATACAATGAAAGATCTTTCAGGTCTACTCACAGGCATTGCCTCTTGCAGTATTTTGTACTGAAAATTGTATGTATTACAAACTGAATAAAATTGGATCGAACTGAATAACAAGCTGAACCCCTTCGACTGCTCGCACAAAAGAGCTAAAAATGTTACAACGTGTACTAATACGTATTAATTAATATAATACTAGTGAGATCCCGTGCGATTAAATCGCACGGTTAGTCAAATAACCAAACTGTTTTCTGCTTAAATTCTTTTTTTGTATTCCAGCATTATAAACGACCTAACCTCACTAAGATCACTAACCTCTCATATTTCAAGATTTCTATTCAATGTAGAAAATCACGTTCACGTGCTTACACAACCTACACTAAATTGAAACAAACAAAAATGCTTGAGATTGCATTTCCCGCCACCGTCCGAGTGTAATTTTCTTCCGATAGATCGCGCGGCAATAAGATATTACAGATCCCGAATTACTACTTTTTTTAATATTTAGGTATTTTTAACGCCCTTTTTCAATACGAATGTCCCATGTGCAGGTGAAAGGAAACACGATTTTTCAATCCATTGCTTCTTTATACAGATCGGTTTCGTATGTCGCCCAATTTATTGAAAAGACCAAACATCCCTTTGAGAAATAATATATAAGAAGATTACATATAAACATCACAACGTAGGCTCTCGTGTGAGAGTGCTAACTTTCTGTAAGGCTGTCCCGGTTTCGATTCCCGATCGGGGTAAAAATGAAGCTGTACTTTTCTAACACAATCGTCACAGTGTCTATAGCTGTGTGACGAAATAAAAAGCTCAAGCAAGCCAAATGTGGTAGACGGTGTTGGGAATACAACATAATCCCCGTGTTGGGAGTACGATATGCACAGATGACTCTCCCTTACCCCCAGGCGTAAATAATAAATAAAATCAGGATCCAGTTCTGAGAAAACGGTTAGTTGGTGAAGGATTAATCCGACATTCAGATGTCAAATACACAATACAACATAACATATGATACAATATAACATATGTACTAAACGGATAATCGATTGATTGATTTGATTGATTCGTGTTTCCGGGCGCGTCAACTACTTAGGTCATTAGTCCCGTAAGTGTAGTTCGTGTTTTCTCGGGAGGTGGCGATGGTCTTTTCCCCACTGGATGGCGAGATCCGGCGCCGACCTACCGTCGACTAGCGGGGTTTCCCCTCAACCACGTATCTCCCACCAGCGGGGCACCGCCCCAGCCGGGACAAGTTGTAAACTCCCGACCGGTCTCCCGACATGTGTGGTAGTGTAGTGCATGTTAGTGTAAGTGTATGTGTAAGAGGAGAGGATAGGACAAGGAAGAGGAAGGAAAGATCGCGCGCGGTCCGTGGCCCGTTTGTTAGTGTACTGCTCCGGCATTCGCCTGGTGTTGATCGGAGAAACCACGGAAAACTACCGATCAGAGCAGCCGGCCGCTAGAATTCTCCTCCAGACAGCGACTGAATTGGACCTAGCTGACTAGCTAGTGTCGAAAATCCTGCCACCGTCTCGGACCGGACTCGAACCTAGGTCAGAGGGACTGCAGTGACATCAGGTTGATGCACCGAGACATCTCTCCCGGTCGGATAATCGAAAATCCCCAAAATATTGCATCGTGTAAAGTATTTATTTGGCAAAACTAATGAAATGAGCGAGGTTTACAAATTCTGGTAAAATACAAGCACTATTCTTTGTAAATACAGAGTTTAATAAGTTTCTAAAAATAAAATTGAAATTTTTATATTTACTAAGATCTGTATATGTATGTTGTAGTGGACTATGGTAAATCCTGCTATCTACCGTAACTTAAAAATATAATGCACCACTGCTGCGCGAAAAAAAAGTCGAATTTTCGGCAGAAAAAACTTTTATTACAGGGCCCTGGTAACGAAAATGTGGATCAATCCAGTTGCTAAATTTAGAAAAAAATCCTATAACACGTGCTGTAGCCAGAATCCGTTTTTGGGTCCTTGATAGCGAGAAATAAATGACGGGAAAATATCTGTCCGTCCGTCCTTCTGTGAACAACACAAGCGGCTAAACCGTTCAGCCGATTTCCTCCAAAAGTGATATTGCCATATCGATCTGGCTGATGTCGCGGGGCCTTGAATTTGAAACCTACATTTTATTTTCTTTGTGTGTGTGTGTAGGGGGGGGGGTACTTTACATGAAACTCCTGGGACGTTTTCAAAATTAAAAAAAAATGGCTCCATCGTTTTTGACTAAATTTTGTTGTTGGATAGTGTGAAACACGTTTAAGAGAATGGTGCAGGTCACATGTTCGTTAAAAACCCTGATTTTTCGAAAAATGCAAAAATAGTTTTAGGCATTCCTACAACTACAATTAAGAAGACTGATTTTTTTTGCCCGAATGAAATATACTCCTGAAAGAGAGATTCTGAAATGAGGTCATGTACAATTTTTCGAAAATTTAAGTACTTTCAGGTAATTTTGCTTACGGGCGAGAAAGTACGTGCTGTTTCAGAACCACTACTTTATAGTTGGGTTTTTATTTCTCGGCGCGTGAGGTCCTGTCTTCACGATGGAATATCTCACGGCATTCCGCGTCCCTCTCGGTCCTTCTGCTAGGTGTCGCATGATCGCGACCGTATCGAGCAGTACTGACGATCATGCGACATCTAGCGGCACGACCGAGATCGACGCGAAATGCCGTGAGATATTCCATCGTGAAGACAGGACCTCACGTACCAAGAAACAAAACCCAAGTTTAAGTTATGTCACTATTCTTCCCTACAGGCGATATTATCTCCGTATCAGTCAAGACGAGGTGCCATGCCGCAACCGAATAGTCGTTGATCCCGCAGAATCAATGTTTTGCTCCGCTATCAGCTCTTCCGCGCACGCTATCGCTGTGCGTATGTGACATAACGGGACCCGTTCCCTATCGCCTACGTATTATCGCCTTCTGTTGAGTAACTAGAGAGATTTCGTACAGCGTGTAGTAATACTAGGGAGTTTTCATGGTGGAAAGATATGGGCGAGTGACTCCGGCGCACCGATTTTTGCTCGTTCTGCGCAGCACCCAGTTTGCGTCACGAACCACGTGACCGCAGCACGGGCATTTAGTTTTCAGTGGCCAGACCAGACCAGTGGCCGCCATACTGCAATGAGAGCGATAAGTGATGAGAAACATTTTGGAAGTGGCGTAAAGTGACGATTTTCAACAAAAAATAACACGATGAAGGTGTAAAAGATGCGATATTTAAAAGAAACGCTTCATAATGTCCTAAATATTACCAAGTGTATCCGATTAGCTACCAACGCTTTTCATACATTACCCTAACAGCGGAGTTGAGATAAACATGGGCCTCGGAAGATGTGTAGCGTGGTCAAAAATGCCCGATATGCATATAATAATTTGACACAAGAAAAATAAAAACGATTGGGAATATCATTTTTGAAAAAAATCGTCTGAACGGTTTAGGCGCTAGCGTTGACCACAGACGGACATCAGGACAGACGGACATCAGGACAGACGGACATCAGGACAGACGGACATCAGGACAGACGGACATCAGGACAGACGGACATCAGGACAGACGGACATCAGGACAGACGGACATCAGGACAGACGGACATCAGGACAGACGGACATCAGGACAGACGGACATCAGGACAGACGGACATCAGGACAGACGGACATCAGGACAGACGGACATCAGGACAGACGGACGTTTTGCTGTCAGTCGATTTTACAGTATCAAGAAGCAACAAAACATGGATTTTCACTGCACCACGAGGTAGAGGATTTGCCCCCCTAAATTTAGCAACAGGTTTTATCGAATTTTTCCTCACCAGACTCCAGCAACAAGAGACTTTCTGGCGAAAATTAGCCGTTTTCCGGCGGACGATTACATAACTTTCTCTTCTTACGAAGTATTCGTAAGGCGAGAAAGTAAAAAGGGAGTGGCATGCGGAACGCCACCCACGGGACTGAGCCGCGTGCAGATGCCAAGTGGCCGGCGCTAAGGGAGGACTGACACGCAACACTCACCGCGCTGGATGCTCGGATTGACTTGAGATTTTACCAGTTTGTTCAGCACCTTTCAAAACCCCTACATACAAATTTTTACGTGCTATGAAGCATTGCAAGTAGGGTTTTGCGATAATTAGTATTGGGATCTTTCTTGATCTTACCGACCGTAGAAGGGCGGAAATCGCTGCGCGCTGCTGGTTCCGCGGACGTTACTCCTACACCGCGCCTGCACTATCGGCCTGTCGGCAAGGTCTCAGTTACTTGGAAGGCAGGCGGGGGTGACAAAAACGGGTGTTCACTTTGCAGGTTCAGATGGAACGAACGCGCTTGGAAATCTGACACCGGCTGATAGACGCCGCGTAACGTTCCTAGCGCTGCCGAAGCAACGGCTCGCCCGCTGCGGGAAGCGCGAAGGTCACGAAAGGTCCCGATACAAAATACCTATAAAACGCTATTTATAATATTCCATAGCACTTCAAAAATTTGCGTATATAGGTTTTGCATGGTGTTCTATCAGCTGGTGAAATTTCATGTCAATCCGAGCATCCAGCACGGCGAGTGTTGCGTGTGAGTGGCGGGCGGGGCGGGGGCGCCGAGTGGCCTCAGATAGCGCGGAGAGCGCCAACAGATAAAGCGCCCCTGCACGAGAGCTGCCGTTCCACCCGCGCCCACTCTCGGCTCCTTCACCGGACGGCAGGTGGTGCTGTCGGGGTGCGCACGGAGACATCGACTGCTCGATTATTTCGTGAGAGCGTAAGCTTCCGCGGCCCGACTCAGTAGAGAGTTTTTGCCACCTCGAACGTTAAGCACTATCGATCTTCTGCTTGTGCGCAGTTCAAGTTTCGCATCCCTTTAGTGCAGGCGCGGCTCGTCATTAAAGGCTGTAAGGCGGAGCCTCTCCTAGAGAAATCGCCGTCCAAAAGAAATTTAAAAATGTGTTTACAAATGTATTTATTTATTAATAATGGAATTCTGAGTTGTATTATGTTACAATCATATCAAAATTTTTCTTTGTCGGTTCGTTAACGGCCGTCCGTAACGCATTTAAAGCTGTTGACAGGGAAGAGTGAAGCGTTAGGCTCCCACTTTATTCTCCCATAAGGCCTGTACAAAACGAGGGGGCGTGACGTCATGCATTCACTGCAGACGCTTACCAGCGGACGAAGGCTGCGGCGAGACAGCCTTCGCTGGAGCCTAGGGTCTGAAGAACGGCGGGCTCACCAGATAGCATTACTGTGCAGCTCCGCGAGTAGCATTGCCCTTCAACTAGTTTTCCCAGTATGCGGTAGGAGCGCTATACTTGGGTTTTTCTTTCTTGGCGCATGAGGTCTTGTCTTCTGGGACCCGGCAAAATCGTGAAACAGAACTTACGAGTACTTGTGATTACTAGTACTAGTAACTCGTAACTTGTAACCTTTGTGAAACGGGTCCCAGGATGGAATATCTCACGGTATTTCGCGTCGTTCTCAATCGTCTGTATCAAACTTATTATTAATAGAAATACAATGCAGGCAATGCAATGCACTGTAATGTAATGCAATGCAATGCATTTGCAGCCTTCCCCATTTATAAAACCACGAGCCGCGACTGCTTTAGTGCATCTGCGCATGCACAGAAGATGGATAGTGTTCTCCGCTAAAATTGACACAAACTCGCTTAATAGGGAGTTTTTACCACCTCGAACGTTATGCACTATCGATCTTCTGCGCATGCACAGATGAACAAAAGTAATGTGAAACGTGAACTGCGCATGAGCAGAAGATCGATAGTGCTCATCGTTCGAGGTGGCAAAAACTCCCTAATAGCTGTTTGGCTGTCCGGGAGACGCCACGTCCAAGGCACAGGTGCCGGCGTTTCGGCCGCCATTCTGAGACTCCTCCATTGCGACCGTTATCCCCTGAGGTAGACTGCACATCGGCACCTGTGCCTTGGCAACGGTGCGTCTCCCGGACAGACAAGTACATTAGTATTGCGATGTGTCGGGGACCATCGCAGTCCTCCACCCTTGCGTCACGCCAAATTACCGGACGGCAGGAAAGAACTACGCGCCCTCGAATTAGATACGCCCAGCCGCTCAAGCCCCCCATAAACTTTCAACTATCAATTATACCCTTTTTCTGACAATACCGCGATGCGTCGGGTGACCATCGCACCCTCTCACCCCCGCGTCACGCCAAATTACCGGAAGTTGGAAAGGGCCACGCGTCCACCGCGACCCGATTTAGTTCCGCCCAACGGCCCAAGTTCTCCAGAAGCCCCTAACAATAAATCTTACCCTTTGTCCAACAATACTGGATGATCGACAGCCGGAACAACCATTTTAGCGACTTGGCGATCGCACCCGGCTCAATAATCCTCTAAAAGCCTATAAAATCATCACATGCCAAAGCAGAAGGGACACGTGCGCGCTCCTCCGGCCTAACAATGCCGGCCAATGAACAACCAGAAGGCACCGTTGATGAAATAGAAGGTTCGAGAAGTTCAAATCCGACCAATAAAATCACTAGGCAGGAAGCACGTGAGCACTTTGAGATTTTTTCGAGAAAACGAAAGGGAGAGACGGGCGAGCGAGGCCAGAGAGAGGACGGGCGACAGACGCGAGAGAGGACGGTCGTGCAGGGGAAGTCGTATGGAGATAGAAACCAACAAGTAAAGTTTTGAGTAGATTAACAGTGGTAGTTAAGAAAACCACCGTATATTAGTCAGTTAATGAAACCTGCGGTAGAAAGGGAACAGCAGCAGTGGGGAAGGCACACACTGAGCCGACCACTGCGAAACTTGCCCGGTCTTCACGGAATTAATTCCGAATAGCCAAAGTTTGGCTTCGAGCGTCATACGCGGTCCAGGTGTCGTGTGACGGCCTGAGACGCGCGCGAGCATCACGTCGCCACTGCCCGGTCATCCACCGCCGACGTCCCGTGCGCCGGAGTCATCACCCCGGAGGCAATCGGAGGCCAACCTTGCAACGTTCCGGCGTCGCCTCCTGAGGGTCCGACTACACTTCTCCGTCGCTCGGCGAGCAATCCAGTCGCGGTGACATTACCATCTAACATCACAGATTGTAAGTTGTCATCACCATCATTCATTAATCGGCTACTAAAGTGACAATAACCCAGCATCAACCTGAACAGTTTCTCTTCGTTTAATTTTTTGAATAAATTAGTCCCCGCCATTTGGTCGGGTGAACCAATTAATACCACAGCAAAGTGTTATTATTCTAAATCTTAAGAAACCACCAAATGCAACCCTTCGACCCAGGGCGCTCACCCCTGAGACGCTCAACGCCGGCGACATTAAGCAGGTAAGTGGGCATGCGCTTGGCGCCCTTATTAAATAAATTCAGCGCGTGTCCCCTCCTGCGACTTGGGACGACTGTCACACCATAAGTGTGTCGGCGCCTCCATTTTGTGAGCAGTTCCATCACATAAATTGGACGCCCAACGTGGTTGTTTTTATACGAATAATTGAGCTGGTGTAGACTCAGATCATAAATTGACACCCAACGTGGTTTTCTATTCACGAATAATTGAACTTGTGTAGCGGGCATCTCATAAATTGGTCGCCCAACTTCGTTTGTTTTTTCACGTATAATTCAGCTTGTGCAGCGTGCAGAGCATAAATTGACACACAACGTGGTTTTTAACTAGTATTTTACTTTGTGTTACTCGCACCTGTGTTTTTCTTATTGAACTCACTAATTCTTTCTTATCCATTTTCCGTTTACGCTTGCTCAATTATTGCCCAACTGAAGATTGCATTTGGTTTTAATGTGTGTTTCTTTTGATATTTTGTATTTTATGAGGTTTTCAATCACTTTGCTTGCGTGTGAGACTTAAATTTTATATTGAACTTCCGGTAATTTTTACATATTTTGTATCAGTGAATGCTCAGAGTATTACAGTGATTCTCATAACTTAGAAGCCCAAAGTGTATTTATAAGAACATTTCACTCTCTTTTCAGACGCATAATTTCATTTTATTGTTATTTTCTTTTTACAATTTCTTAATGCGTCATATAGTGTTTAAGTGTGGTTAATTGAACTCTATTTTATTTTTTTTCCTTTTTCATTATACGTGCTATTTCCGTCACGTAACAATTATATGTTTACTTAATAGTGTTTACTTTCTATTTGAAATTTTATGTTTATTTCTCAGTGTTATCCTCTAACATTTCATTGTGTGTGTTTTGTACTTTTCTTTTTATTGTGTTTGATTGTGTACTCATGTGTAACGCGCTGTAGGCGTCATTATCGTACTTACGTCACTTCGAGGATTGCTCGCTCCACGATGGCTGAAAATAATCCCATTCAAAACCCCGAGGTTTCTGACCCCGCTCCCGCAAACGCCGACGCGCCTGCCGAGCTCACGCCCCCAGCTGTTCTCGCCCCTACTGTCGGGGTTTCTTTAGAGCAGGTACTCGAGACGAGTACCGCCGAGGCCGGACCTACCCTCGCCGCGGCCGCTCCGACGCCACCCTCAGACCAAATGTCTCAATTTTTCAGCACTCTTATCGCAAAATTTGACGAACAGCGTCAAGAATTAAATTCTAAATTTCAGGACTTGAATTCCAGATTTGATTCGAAATTTTGTGCCCTTGATAGTAGATTAGACGAACACCTCACTAATTTCACCCTTTTTCAAAGTGAGGTGTCTCAACAACTAAATTCGGTTAATTCAAAGGTCGATAAACAGAGCACTAAAATCGCCTCTCTCGCCTCTGCTGTTGAAAATAATTCTACGCAAATTTCTGACATCAAAGAACATTTAACAGGCCAACTAAAGAAATGCGAATCGCTCCAGTCTGAAACAGTTCAACAAATGACAGAATTTAAAGACAGCATAAACAAGGATATTGCAACCGTTTCAGAAAAGCAATTAAATTTGGGACATTGGGCTCGTGATAAATTTAAAGACAATGAATCCGAAATTTCCAACTTGAAAGGCGAGGTGACTAAGAAACTAAAAGGGGTTGACAATAAGATTGAAGGACTTCACGACTCCCTGAACAATAAAATTGAAACAGCAAAATTAGTTATCCAGGCACAGGCGGAAATGGAACGGAAAGAAATCGAAGTCAAAATAGGCGAACTAGAAATTAAAGTAGCGGAAAAGACTATTTCAGCTTTCCCGGTTAATGCTATGCCACTGTCAATTCCTCCAAATTTAAAATTCTCTGGTAATCGCGGTGAACAGCCCATTACGTTCTTACGTAATGTTGAAAATTATTTTGCTTTAGCGAGACACATTCCTGAATCTTCTAAACCGAAGGTTATAGCCCAAATGTTGGTTGACCATGCCCAAGAATGGTTCCAAACATTGTTACCAGTTCCGGCTGATTTTCAGGATTTTCGTTCCAAATTTATTAATCGTTTTTGGGATAGAAACACCCAATACAATTTTAAAATGGATTTGGCTAAAGGTAGATGGGACCAGAATGGTAACATGTCTATGCGGGATTATGCAGTGTCTCGCATTGCCCAACTTAAACAATGCGAACCTACTCCCCCTGACGACGAAATTATGTGGCTATTAACTCGTCATTATCCATATGTCATTCAAAACCTCCTTAAAACTAGTTTTGTAAAAGATCTTGAGCAATTTCAGATCTTATTGGGCGATTTCGACCAAACGAATGTGCAATTCGCTTCTTATCAAAATCAGAGTCAAAACTCTTCACGCCCACGTAATGGCAATAATAATAATCAGAATAGAGGATTTCCCCCACGCCATTCGCAAGGTCAAGAGCGTCCTTTTAACCACGGCCCTTCGCCGCACTTTCCCCCCGCCCCCTCCCCCCCGGCGCCGACCAGTTTTCCGCCTCCCTTCAATGTCGGTCAAGGCCAATCCGCGCCCCTTCTCGCGCCGCCTTCGACAGCCCCAGGTCAGCCACCACAGAGGCCGTTAAACCGCTCAGGTCCGGAATAAATGGGAACACAGTTCTGGACCATATTTGTAATTCAAATGTTGCGGTTCCCATCTTTACTCTATGTGTAATGGATGACTTACTAGACATTACTGACGCACCCACAGACTCCACGATACGTAAACGCAATTGTCCAGTAATTAACATTACCTGCTTCGGCATCGATGTAGATGCTTTACTAGATACAGGCTCTGAAGTATCTGCCATCTCTGAATCTTTCTATGATCAATTATTACAATCGAACTATGTCATTCCGACTTTCCCTATCACTAAGTCTTATGTTATAGGAGCACAAATGCGTAAATCAGCGCCCATTACTAAACAGATTTTGCTATCTTTCTCCCTCTTTAACCAGCCTATTGATGTTACCTGTTTGGTTGTTAAAAATCTTAGTAGGAGAGTTATTTTAGGCATGGACTTCTTCCGTGATTACGGAAGTACCATTGATTTAGCCCAAAATGTAATTAAACCATATAATGGTGTCGAAGGAAACATCGTGCAGGAAACTACCGACTTTGTTTTTACGGACCATTACCTAGAGGAAGATGTGGATTCCGCCATATCTTCGTAGTAATAGATGTGTTTACTAAATATGTTAAGTGTTTTCCTATTGTTAAACCTACTGCAAAGTCCTGTTTAAAACACCTAGTGCAAGGTTTCTTCAAAGAATGTGGGACGTATCAGCGTGTCCTCAGTGACAATGGCACGCAGTTCACGAGTGACCTTTGGCAGCAATCGCTAAATGATTTAGGTGTCCAAACAATCTTCTGTTCTATTAGGTCACCGAGATCAAACCCAAGCGAAAGAGTCATGAAAGAATTATCACGTTTGTTTCGGGTTTATGTGTCTCACAAGCATACCGCTTGGCCCGATTTACTACCGAAGATTAATACGTGGCTTTACCACATCCCCCATGAATCTTCCAGATTTACACCTTTCGAGGCTCAATTCAATAAGAAGCCGAAACCATTGTTTCCTATTCTAGCAAAAATGGCCACTCAAATTCCAATTTCCCCTGAGGATCGGTGTCAAATTATTCTCTCAAATTTAAAGAAAGCTGGTGATACGAGAAAACAACACCAGAAGAGTAAAACCCATTTATTTAAAGTCGGCGATAAAGTTTTAATCAAAGCTCTCAGAGTATCTAATCAGCCTGAAGGCCTTATTAGTAAATTCTTTCCTTTATTTGTAGGTCCTTACCAAATTATGAGGCTTGTAGCCCCCAACGCTTGCACTTTACGTAGCACAGATGGTTCCGAGGTTGGTCCTCACAATTTTTATAACCTTGTTCCTTTCAGAGATTAGACTAGATTAATTGGCTGAAAGAATAAAAGCCCTCATTTATGTCGCTCTGATTAGGTAACCTTATTTTAATTATATTCTTGTGGATCCAGCCCGGTTGCCCTGGCACGTCTTATTATTAATTAATTTCGTGGGTTCGCTACTACTTCAATGCTTTGGTTAAGTGATTGTTATAAGTGAACGTCGTTGTTGATTAAAAAGAGAGAGAAATAATTCAGATATCCCTTAGATATACTCTGTCGAGAGTTGACGAGAGTTATAGCCATTGACTTTAATTAATGAAACGAGCTCCATTCTGATATTATGAATTTAATGTTTTTGCAACCCAAGTCCTTTGTTTAATTCATTGGTTGTTTTCTCACGTCTACCATTCTATTTTCAATTCTCCATCGTGTTGATATTTTGTTTCCTCCTCTTGTGTTTTAAATAATTTGGCCACTGTTGACTATTATGCTTATCTATTATTTTGCAAATGTCGCATTTATTCCACTTGTTTTTATACCTCTAAAATCGTATTAAAAGAGCGTCAAATATAATAATGATTAACAGGGTTCCCACTTTTGGCTCTTCCCTTTGCACAATTATTCAATTTGCAGTAGCGTTTAACTAGTTTTAGGTACCCCATTGTTTCATTTTGCCAGTCTTTCTAAGTTTTGTTTCCAATTATCCCTCTATGTTATCTTCTTAATTACTTATTTAGTGCTTAGTTTGCTCTTAGTTTGAGTAGGTGTTGCTAATGGCCCACCACCATTTCTTATTTTTGAAAAATGATAAAGATTATTTTCATTCATTTTCTTATCATTAATGTGTTTGTATTACTTCTTAAAGATTTTGTGTCCTAAATTTATTGGTCATCTAGTTTTTTAGAGATAGCTTTAGTGTTGTTCCTCTTCATTAATTTTATCCTTTTGCTTAATTAACTAGTATTGTCTTATCATGTTAGAGTTGTCATTGAAACCCCTAATTTTCGTTCTGGACATGCCAGGTTTTTGTGTTTTCACCGCTTCATCTGTCGGCACATGCTCCCCAAATTTATTTATCATCTATTTTTGTAAATCTCCTTTTTTTGTTCTTAGATTAAAAAAAAAACATGTCCCATGCGTTTTTTTAATCTCATTGTACGGGGGGGTAATGCGATGTGTCGGGGACCATCGCAGTCCTCCACCCTTGCGTCACGCCAAATTACCGGACGGCAGGAAAGAACTACGCGCCCTCGAATTAGATACGCCCAGCCGCTCAAGCCCCCCATAAACTTTCAACTATCAATTATACCCTTTTTCTGACAATACCGCGATGCGTCGGGTGACCATCGCACCCTCTCACCCCCGCGTCACGCCAAATTACCGGAAGTTGGAAAGGGCCACGCGTCCACCGCGACCCGATTTAGTTCCGCCCAACGGCCCAAGTTCTCCAGAAGCCCCTAACAATAAATCTTACCCTTTGTCCAACAATACTGGATGATCGACAGCCGGAACAACCATTTTAGCGACTTGGCGATCGCACCCGGCTCAATAATCCTCTAAAAGCCTATAAAATCATCACATGCCAAAGCAGAAGGGACACGTGCGCGCTCCTCCGGCCTAACAATGCCGGCCAATGAACAACCAGAAGGCACCGTTGATGAAATAGAAGGTTCGAGAAGTTCAAATCCGACCAATAAAATCACTAGGCAGGAAGCACGTGAGCACTTTGAGATTTTTTCGAGAAAACGAAAGGGAGAGACGGGCGAGCGAGGCCAGAGAGAGGACGGGCGACAGACGCGAGAGAGGACGGTCGTGCAGGGGAAGTCGTATGGAGATAGAAACCAACAAGTAAAGTTTTGAGTAGATTAACAGTGGTAGTTAAGAAAACCACCGTATATTAGTCAGTTAATGAAACCTGCGGTAGAAAGGGAACAGCAGCAGTGGGGAAGGCACACACTGAGCCGACCACTGCGAAACTTGCCCGGTCTTCACGGAATTAATTCCGAATAGCCAAAGTTTGGCTTCGAGCGTCATACGCGGTCCAGGTGTCGTGTGACGGCCTGAGACGCGCGCGAGCATCACGTCGCCACTGCCCGGTCATCCACCGCCGACGTCCCGTGCGCCGGAGTCATCACCCCGGAGGCAATCGGAGGCCAACCTTGCAACGTTCCGGCGTCGCCTCCTGAGGGTCCGACTACACTTCTCCGTCGCTCGGCGAGCAATCCAGTCGCGGTGACATTACCATCTAACATCACAGATTGTAAGTTGTCATCACCATCATTCATTAATCGGCTACTAAAGTGACAATAACCCAGCATCAACCTGAACAGTTTCTCTTCGTTTAATTTTTTGAATAAATTAGTCCCCGCCATTTGGTCGGGTGAACCAATTAATACCACAGCAAAGTGTTATTATTCTAAATCTTAAGAAACCACCAAATGCAACCCTTCGACCCAGGGCGCTCACCCCTGAGACGCTCAACGCCGGCGACATTAAGCAGGTAAGTGGGCATGCGCTTGGCGCCCTTATTAAATAAATTCAGCGCGTGTCCCCTCCTGCGACTTGGGACGACTGTCACACCATAAGTGTGTCGGCGCCTCCATTTTGTGAGCAGTTCCATCACAGTATTGATTATTTCGTGGTTTTGGGCGTGGAAACGTTCAGGTCATTAGTCCCGTAAGTGTTGAGTATGTTTTTTCGCGGGACGTTGCTATAGAAATACGAGGGTTGTACCAAAAGTAAGGTTCCCAATGAGCTACAGACTCGAGGGAAGGTGCTAGGCTAAATCCAACAACAGTGCCGTGCGCCACTCTCCAGCTCGCCCACCCGCGATTCGCTACGTCGCTCAGTGTTCGCGTGGCAGCCGTCAGAGACGGAAGTGTCGAACGCCGCTCCCGCCAAATGCAAGGTTCGAGCAGTAATCCGGTTTCTCCACGCAAGGAAGTTACAGCAATTCAGAAGGAGCAATCCAGAATCGTAGAGAGGACGACTGACGGAGGGAGTAGTGCTTCTTCACGACAACGCTGGACCCCACGTCGCTCGTCCAACACGAGAGCTTTTGAAGAAATTTGGGTGAACCGTTATGCCCCATCCCCCGTACAGGCCGGATATAGCCCCCAGCGATTATCAAGTCCCCAAGCTAAAGGAACACTTAGGTGACAAACGCTTCAAGAGCGACGATGAATTCCGAGCAGAAGTCATACGCTTTCTCAACGGATTGGCGGGAGACTTCTTCGACTTATGAATACAAAAGCTGGAGCACCGTCTTGAAAAGTGTGTCGAAAAATATGGAGACTATGTTAAAAAATAGACAGTGTAAGCTTTTCAACGATGTATAAATTAATAACAATAAATAATGTTTTCTATTTGTAAAAACTTTGTGGGAACCTTTCTTTTCGTACAACCCTCGTAGTTATTGTCCTATAACGCTAATAAAAATATTAAATGTTGGGAAAATCTCGTGGAGCCTTGCTGTCACATGACGTGAGATGCATCGTAATCGGTTCTGAATAAACGCTCTGAGAATGCGAAGTCAGTCGGTAAGCGCTGTATGAGAATAAGTGGAATAATGCAATCAAATATTCGCATTTTTTCGGTGATTGACCAGTGATTCCGGGCGCGTCATCGCCTAGATCATTAGTCCCGGGGGTGTAGTGCGTGTCGCGGGAGGTGACGGCGATCCTCCCCGTAGGATGGTGAGATCCGGCGCCAACCTACCGTCGACTAGCGGGCATTTCCCCAACCAGGAATCTGCTACCAGCGAGGCACCGCCCCAGCCGGGACAAGCTGTAAGCTCCCGACCGGTCTCCCGGCATGTGTGGTAGTGTAGTGCATGTTATTGTAAGTGTGTGTGTGAGAGGAGAGGATAGGACAAGGAAGAGGAAGGAAAGATCGCGTGCGGACCGTGGTCCGTTTGTTAGGGTACTGCTCCGGCATTCGCCTGGTGTTGATCGGAAAAACTTCGGAAAACCACCGATCAGAGCAGCCGGCCGCTAGTATTCTCCTCCAGATAGCGACAGAATTCAACATAACTATCTAGCTACTGTGGAAAATCGCTGACATCGTCGGGACTAGAACCTAGAGCCTCCCGGCCAGAGGGACTGCAGTGACATCAGCTAATGCCCTGAGCTACCTCTCCCGGTCATTTTATCAGTCAAAATGGAAACTATTTCCTTTTTTGGATTGTTCTCGAGTGCCTGAGTATTTAAGGTAGCCACCCCTCACACGCCCGGAGGCTGCCTATAGTTCGGTTAAAATAAGTTGGTGATTGACAGTTGTGCTACTGTAGCTTCATACAATATGAGTATACGATTCGGTTACTTTAATTAAGTATTTATTTCAAGTGTTTATTTCGTGTCCCGGGAACACGTGCTGAGTGGTACGTAACCTGTCAACGTTGCTCCCTTCCATTCTCAACTTTCAATCGCCAACTTATTTTAATCGGACCATAGTTTTCTTTGACGGCCCGGGGGAAAGGCGGCGGCGGAGACAACGCAGAGTGTGACGTCAAAGGCGCTGGTCGAGGGGGAGGGGGCGAAAGCCGGACAAGTGAAGGCAATTTCCTGTGTGGGCCGCCTCTTCAGGGCCTCCTGCATCACCCTCCGCCATCCATCCACTTCTCGCGACGAGGAACTACACTCGGAGCAACGTCGTAGACCGTACTAAAATGCCTCATTTGGGGGCTTTGACGGATTGATTGATCGTTAGCGATTCTGAACGCGTCAACTACTCATATATCATTAGTTCCGTAAGTGTAATGCATGTTTTCGCTCGGGAAGTGGCGGTGATCTTCCGCCGTTGAGTGGCGAGATCCGGCGCCGACCTACCGTCGGCTAGCGGGGTTTTCCCTAATCAGGTATCTCCCACTAGCGGGGAACCGCCCCAGCCGGGACAAGCTCTAAGCTGCCGACCGGTCTCCCGGCATGTGTGGTAGTGTAGGTGCATGTTAGTGTAAGTGTGTGTGTAAGGGGAGAGGATAGGACAAGGAAGATGAAGGAAAGATCGCGCGCGGTCCGTGGCCAGTTTGTTAGTGAACAGTTCCGGGATTTGACTGGTGTTGATCGGAGGAACCACGGAAAACTGCCCACCAGAGCAGCCGGCCGTTAGAACTTTCCTCCTGACAGTGTCTGAATTCGATCTAGCGAGCTAGATCTGACAAGCTAGTGTGGGAAATCTGCCCGCGTGGGGAATGGAACCCAGTACTTCCTGGTCAGAGGCACTGCAGTGACTTCAGTTGTTGCCCTGAACTACCTCACCAGGTAGCTTTGACGGCAACGTTTCTGGTCCGCCAACTTCTAACACAATTTTGAGCTCGATCCGTGATTTTCAAATCCACAATGCATACAAATCAGAAAATACATTTCATTGTCGCAAGAGAGTTCGGTAGCAACAAACCCCGCTAAAACGTTTAACTTCAGCTGGGAAATCGCCAACTAGCAACGGTGCTTTCGAAAACAGTTCGAACTTCCTACGACTGTTTTTAAAAAAAATTAAAACAATGTGAAGTAATAAATGAACGAATACTATTTTAACCAAATTTGTAGATAAGACAAATATTACTCACTTCTAGTTTGCCCTTTCACACTGTGAGCATTTAAATACGCGTAAAAATTTGTGCCAACTTCTGCAAAAGTTTCCAGCGTTTAGTGCCAATCGTATCAAAAAATAAAATAACTAACTTGAAGCACATTACAATAAGTTTACGATTTTTATAATACGTTATCATTTCCTCTTAATATATAACAGTTGTGTCTAAAATTTATCTGCTTGCTAATCAGAGAAAATTCATGTTAATTTTATTTGGTGGGAATTTTCAAGAGTTTTAGGAGTTAGTTTTGTCTGTTATGGTACCCACACAATACTCACTTCGCGATACCAAACATCGATGATCGAACGTAAACCATCGATGTTAGAAATACATCGATCAAAAACCATCGATATTTATAAACAACGATGCTTTTAAAGTTGGTTTAGTCTATCCAATCTAACAATAAATGTTCGCGCGGAAGAAAATTTGACAGTGGGCATATTTATTAATTAATTTATTTGGACAAAAAACAGTAAAAACTGTATATGACGTGTACGTGTACGTGACTGAATTTGTAACTACGATTTGTGTCGAGCTGAATGGCGGAGGTGGTTAAGAGCGTGTATCGACTCAGCGCTTCGGTCCGAGGGGTCACGGATTCGAGTCTCGCCTAGAGCATGGTTGTTTGTCCCTTGTCTCAGGAATATGTTGTCGCGGATGGCCTCGCGTCCTGCCGATTCCAGATCAGAGGAGACAGCAAAGTGTATTGGTGATTATTAGACATCGGATTATTAGACATTTAAAATTATTTGGAATTTTTGTCTCTATTATTTTGTATACTTTATTGGACAAAACAAGTAAGTACATTTTAATGTAAAACTAGATTTACATATTTACAACTCTTCTATATTTTATTCTTAATAGTTTGCGTTACAAATTTTACCAGTAAATGTTCAAGGATCACAATTTCAAATTTGCGACGGTTCTGAGACAGAATAAGTTTGAATGCGAAGAAGGATCTCTCAGCATCTACTGATGTCCATCACTGCTTTTGGGAATTTACAATTATTTCCACTTTAAATTTCGGTGCCCTCGGTGTATTGTCGATCGACCATACTCTCAGAACATGGCTGGTATTTATGAAATAGGGAAATGAAGCAAAATCTGTTGGTATTCTTTTAGGAATTCTTTCGTATTCTAAAATAAAAAGGCGTGAATTTCGCAATGAATGGTCACGTTGGTCCATGGCCGATTTTCTGATATCTTAGGATTGTATATACAAATAATACGAGTATATAAAAGGTAAATGTCCAATAAGTCTGAAAAAGGCATTTATGTAAAAGAAGGCATTTATGCCAAAAAAAAAGCAAAAATAAGCATTATAAAACTTCGTCATATGTCATCATTTGTCAAGATTCGTGCACATTTATTATCAGTCTTTAAATAAGTTCCTTAGAATAAAATAGGCATTTTCCTAAACATCCGATGTTTAGTGATTGTACTTCGGTTTTTCTTTCTTGGCACAATCGAGAACAAAGCGAAATACCGTGAGATATTCCATTTTATTGACACCCCCTCCCGTGCGCCAAGAAAGAAAAACCGAAGTATTGTGCATGGTCGAATATGCGTCCCATCACGACGTAACCGGCTGTCGACTGGAATAAAGCCCTAGGGAAAAACAAATAAGACTTGTAGTCTATAGGTGGATCTCTTTCGAAAGAAGAAAACGAGGAAGGACAAGGGAATCTTGCAAGGACGTCACTGACACGTAAATGTAAAATAGGAGGAAATGGAATGATATATACCTGGAATGAAAAACGGAGGCGTATAGAGTGCGAGAAACAGTCAATGGACCTTAAAATCTCGCTTAATAATGATAATAATCATTATTATAACTTAGATTTAACTGGCAAAACAAAATTAAAAATAATAAGAACAATTAAGGAATCTTGAGTCTGCCGGTCCCGATAGCCGTGATCGTTAAGGCAGTAGTGCTGTGGCCCGAAGTAATTTTTTCTCGTGAGGATCGGGGGTTCGAGTCCCGCATCGGGCGTGGGTGTGTTTGTGTATATCTCTATGAGTGTATTGTCCTTCACCCCTCATTATCATCATTTCATTTTCCATACTCACAGGGCTAACAGCCCAGGGGGATAAAAATCGGATGCAGCTAAATGCTGATCCCTTGATAAAAATTACATGCACCTGATACCGTGAAAATTATACTGAGCCCCGGTAAATGCAGAGTGCATGCCGGCGTGGTCCAAGTCGGCCTATTCGCAAAAACAAAAACAAACAAAACAAACAACAAAACTTGAGTCTGAAAGCAGTGAGCGTCTCAAAGGGTCAGAGCTTCCTCAGTTCGCCGCAGATGACTGAGGAAACTATTAGCGAGGCCCTGTGTCCATGAAGCAAGCGGTAACCGCCTGTCCATATGCGAAAAACAAGGAAAGACGTAGGAAATACGGGGTCATCTCAGACGAGAGAGAAAATATGCTCGATAAACGTAGTATACACAGAGTTCACTTGGTTCCAACACAGCAATTGACAGTGATCAATTATTATTTCAGATTTCCACATTTAAAAAATTTTACTTATGGGCATTTTTCATTCAAAAACAAAACATCAAAAACCTAAACACATGGAGCTCAAAACATCATGTATTCAAAACAATATCCCTAGCGTTTATTAACCAGCTTAGGTAGACCCAGCGCATCGACTGATGACACTGCAGGACCTTTGACAGGGAGGGCCCAGGATTCGGGTCCCGACAGTGTCAGGATTTTTGACACTAGCTACATAGCTAGATCGAATTCAGCCGCGGAGTGAAGCAGAATTCTACCGAACGGTTGCTCTGACTGGAGAAACCCCGAAAAATAGCAATCAACACCAGGCCAATGCCGGAACAGTACCCAATCAAACGGGTCACGGACCGCGCGCGATCTTTCCTTCCTCTTCTTCTAGACTCACCCCGTACTGCTCTAACCGTACCGTACTAACCCGTAGACACGTACTACCATGCATGCCTCGAGCTTAGAACTTATCCCGGCTAGGGCGGTGGCCCGATTTTGGGAGATACCTGGTTGGGGACACCTCCGCTAGCCGGCGTGTAAGTCGGCGCGGGATCTCACCATCCATCGAGGGGGAGATCACCTCCACCTCCCGTGATAAAAGCATACTCTACACTTACGGGAGTAACGACCACAGCAGTTGATGCGTCAGAAAACAAGAAATAATCAGTCAACCCGGCAGTAAACCAAAATACTCGCCGGTCTTGATAGCGGAGGTCGCTTAGTCTGAAGGGCCGTAGCCGCCTCGACTCGAAGGGTCGCGAGTTCGGATCCCACCTCGGGCAGAGATGTTCGAGTGTGTTCGTGTTGTCCTTACGTGTTCTTCCTACAATTAAAGCAATCACAGCGCTCGCTATTTGACCAAGTTGTTAACCCTCGAGCGGGCGCGCGCAAAAGTTTCTCACCAGCAGGTGCGTGTAGTAAATTTTACGACATTCGTTGACTCTAGAATAAAATCAAGAAATTGTAAAACTACGCGATCTTATCTCGCTGTGCAATATCTTTGAATGATATAGAACATATATTCTAAATATTACATATGTTATATAAGGATTAAATAGCTTTCATGTGAGCTTTCTTATTCAGTCTCAGAAAGCTCTTGTTCCAATGCACTATCATGCTGATGTTCTACTACATTTTCAACACTCAGGTCACTATCACTATCCAATTCATGATCATCTTGGTCATCCGACAGTTCTTGAAGAATACGCTGAATTTCAGTCACATGATTACTTCCCCTGGACATTTTCCACAAAATTTCACAACTTTATAACACCAGCAGGCGCGCAACGTAAAATTTACGACACTTCACCTTACATCGAACAAAGCGTTACAGAAACTGAATCTCGCGTGCAAACTAAACAATGGCTGAAGATAAGCATAATTAAAGATATCTTCGAAGAATATCAAGAACTTAGAAGTCTGTGGCAACAATGCGTTGATAGCATATTCATGAAAACTGCTGTTGTAACATTTACGACAGCGCGCCCGCTGGAGGGTTAAAAGCAAAAGAAATACTTCAACTCCCAGGATTCATGGTGCGTATCTACAAGGATTCGGAGGATTCGTTCACATCGGAGTCGCATCACGTGCGCCTCCGCGTGCGAGAGGTCTTCTTGGGTTTGCAGCCCCATCGCGAGGTTCCCCATTAATCAATTAGCCGTTGCGCCGTGACGCGAACGCATTCTCTGGGCCGCCGCGACGAAGTAGAACTCTGTCTAAGCGACAGGGTTGTCAGATATGTTGCGACCTCTTTCCCCACCACTACTACGGAATTCCCCCCAAATAACCTCCCCAACGAAACAAAATTTCCCAAATTTGAAACGAAAAATGTTCTCCAAATTACGGTCCCTGAAGATCCCATTGGCTGCCAACTTAAATTCAAAGCAACCAATCATCGTCCTCTGAAATGCTCGCAGCCGTATACTATCTTCGTTTTTCTCTTTTTGTTACATAAAAGCCAGAGAGAATAACGTATGTTTCTTTTTTTATTCATAATAATTGACAGCGTACTATTTCTATCTCGACTCGGGATGAAAATTATTTTCCCAAAAAATCCCTAAATATTCCTCGTCCATTTATTTTCCCCATTTTTCCCCACTGCGACAAATATCCCCATTTGAGAGCAAAATTCTCCAATCTGGCAACCCTGGTGCGGTGTAGAACTCTGTCTAAGCGACGACCATTAAAAGTACGAGAGAGACAAAAGAAGGGAGACACTGCACACGCCAAGTAGAGCCAGATTGGGAAATTTTGTCCCCCAAATGGGGTTTTTTTTTCGTTGTCGGGAAAAAAATGGGGAACATCAATAGACGGGAAATGTTTGGGGACATTATCTGCATCCCGAGTCGATACAGAAATATTATTCTATTATTATGAATTAAAAAGAAACAATAGACGTTATTCTCTAATTTTATGCATCAAAAAGGAAAAGTAAGGACCTGGCATAGAGAAAGAAAAATATGAGAAAAACGAAGACAGTATGCGGCTTCGAGCACCTCAGATGACGTTGATTGGTTTATTTGATCTTACGGTGACAGCCAATGGAATCTTCAGAGATCGCTCATGTTGGTCCGTAATTTCGAGAATATTTTTCGTTTCAAAGTTGGGTAATTTTGTTTCATTGGGTAGGTTCATTTGAGGAAATTCCGGAGTAGTGGTGGGGAAAGAGCTCGCAACACATCTAGCAACCCTGAGTAGAGCCATTCGCATATACAATCGATGATCAGAAAACATCGGGTAGCCCGGCGAATAACGTGGGTTTGGTGAGTAGCTATACCCACACGAAAACTTTCCAGTGCGTAAAATACTCACTCGAAATTTCGGGTGAGAGAAGTATTCTCTAAAAGTGAAATTCCAGAAAAGAGCGAAGTTTATCGGTATTAAACCGACCGACTTAAAACAAGTATGTGATGAACTACGTTGCAAGATCAGCTCAACAGTATTGCTACTTTACATGTTTACAGGGACATAATCGACAAAATCGATATGCAAAAATTGTTAAATGAGTTTACATCAACAAAATGCAAACTACAGCGCTGTTTTTGCATTGCAAAAACGAACTCTGTTGATGTCACATTAAATAAATGTGCAAACAATTTAATGATAAACGTGACAATTTGAAAAATTCTGTTTTATATTTTTCCCTTCATGTACATTTTCGGTGAAAGATGAGGGGAGGGAGACCCCCACCCGAGTCAACGACCTACTTGGACTTTACACCAACCGCCGGCCCTGGGCAGCACGTACTATACGCGAACTTTTTCTTGATACTCCACAGCGGGGGGTGCGAGGGGAGGCAGGTTCTGTTTACGTCACGGCAGTACAGTGCTGTCAATATCCACGGAAAACTCAGCGTAAAAGCGCGTCTTGGACTAGATAGAAATGACAAACAACTCAAGTGGTTTTTAAATTCTGAAGAAATAATTAATAATTGCAGAAATTATTGAGTAACGAGAAGGTGCACGGTACGCAGAGCTCGTTAAAAAGAGAGAGCGAAAACTGAGAAGTCCGAATTGTAAAGGAAGAAGGTGAGCAGCACTGCAAACTGAGCCGTGACGTTCCGAGTGGGGCTCATGTTTTCTGCCGGGCCGTGCTGTGCCAGGCTGAGTGAGAACTAGGGAGCTGGAGGATCAAGAAACAGTGCGAGCATAGTAGTGAGTTAAGGATTGTAATAGCTCAGAAATTTGTTTCGGCTTCGCTAGTAATTTGTTTCATTGATTTACTCGAGTCCTTTTTTACACGAAATAAAGTTTAAAAATATGTTCAACAAATGCCTAAATTTATTGTGATTTTTTTACATGTAAGCCAGCTTCTCAATTTCAATTAACATTCTGATAGTGTTTCGGAATATGAAATTTATCGTCAGCAAACCACATGTCTTTGTTTTCTTTTCACAATTCAAATTTTATATGTTACGAAAGATTTTGAAGAGAGCAAGTGGGAAGAATAGTTGTATATGTCCGCCTAGAGACTAAGCTATCTATATTCTTATCTGCAGAAGCAAAACTAAATATAGAACTACGATAAAGAATTACGTAGATATCTGCTTAGTTGCGTCTCATTATCCAACAGTTTGACGTCACATCGAACGGTATTTATGACATCCAGGAATTTCTCCAACATATGAGTATTACACTGGAAGATAAGATAGATGATGAAAACACAAAAGAGATCTCACAACAAATCTCTGAAATTCTGCATAATGCAATGAATAACTGTACTTCTAGATGTACACCAAATATACGTCCAGATAACTAGAAGATTGTCTCGTTATACAATTAGGAACTTAGCTTTTAGATTTTAGTAAAATGTATACAATTTTGCTTGACAAACTTTTGGACGTTGTACACTGAAACGTTTCAGAGAGAAGATACGGCATTAGGAATATCCCCAAATATTGGATAAAACTTCATGAAGCAGCTTGACTCCTTTATTTCCCCTCTTCCGGCTATATACACGAACAACGAAACTTTGTGGGAACCGAACTGTCAAGTAAATGCATTCCCATGCAATTTTTGCGGTATGAAGAGGAACAGTCGTGCATTGTAATTTCGGAAAACAAACAGTCGTTGTGTTTCACTCAAAATAGAGATAAAATGACAGAATATCATTACTTGCAAACGATTAGGTGTAACGGATACCGAAAAGCCAGCCTCGCCAAACGATTTAAATAAGCTATTCAACTCGTGAAACTAAAACCAATAGTGTTCACATTCAAAATGCTCCAATCAGGGCGGTGTACCTCAAAAAGTTTATCGATTTTTCTAACCGCTTCTCTCTTCTGGTCAATCATAAACTGTGACTAGTCTATCTTAGGAGGCGCTTTAAATCTATCACTATGTCGATGTTCAATAAATCCGTGTGTGTAATATACCATAATTTCTTTGATTTTAATATAGTTTTCAGTTAGTTTCAACATTTGGCGCATTTTGGAACACGGAGGTAATTTCATTCGTGGAATAATACCATTAAATACCACTCGTGCTTTGGAAATTCTAAGATAAATCCCGTTCTCGCTTCGCGAGGCGGGTATTTATCGACAATTTCCAAAGCACTCGTGGTATTACCTTCGATAATATTAGGAGAAATAAGAACTATTATCGAACTTTGTCTTTGCTTAGTGTTCTCGCCCTGTGATAATGTACAATAAAATTTGGTGTAGTCATGACCTCGAAGAAAAGTAAATCGTACTTTCCTTCGAGGCATCAATAAGATGTCTTCTCCAATACAAAACAGAATCTTTCGCGAGAAATTGGCGATATCAAATTTTGAATTATGGAGATTTAGCTACATTGTAATTCTATTCATTTCTGTAGGAGATGAAAAACTCCATGGAGATAAGAAAAAACCTCGCTTTATAAGCTACGTTATATTGTAATTCTGCATCAGAGTAGCTGTTGAAAGAACGGAAAGCAAATACACAACAGTTTATCGCTGCATTATGTTTGCGACATTGACATTAGCAAACGGAATCAAGGGCGACTGTTTTGCCTTGACATTGCCCTTATCATGCTTAATGATTTCAAATAACATCACACTATACGAAGTAACCAGGCGTATAGATTACACCCGCGTCCCTATTATACAACATTGATTTCGAAATGATCGGAAACTGAAGCAATGGATTTTGCTTACTCGTTGCCATGTGATTAGGAGGTGCCTTCATACTTTTATATAGACGATATATGGTTATTTCGAGTGCACACTCTGACCGGGAGGTCCTAGGGTTCGAGTCCTGGCGGTTGTAACGTTTCGCACAATTCCAATGTTTATTTACATTTTTTACATTGTTATTTGATAAATAAGAAACATATGATGTACCGAGGTTGTTAGAGAATGAGGTTAGCAACGCAGATTGATGACATATAGAGAGAGAACTGAACGAAAAAAAACTTGTTCCTATCACGAAAAAGTGAGAGATAATTGTACAAAGTGAAAGGGTACAAAATATTTATGTACATTGTACAAGAAATTTAAAATAAAATTAAAATAAATTAAGAATTGAAGTGTTACTACTTAAAAAAAATAAGTAGTTACAGTAATTGTAACGGAAGATTCTACAAAAAAAGTGTTGGCAGAGTCTGACGTTACACGGTGACAGAATTTTCGACATTACCTTGTCAACTAAGTCGGTTTCAGCCGTTGTCTGGAGGATAAATCTAGTGGAAGGCTGCTCTGATCTGTAGTTTTCTGTGGTTTCTCCGATCAACTCCAAGTGAAGGCCGGAGCAGAAAACTATCAGACAGGCCACGGATCGCGCGCGATCTTTCCTTCCTCTTCCTTGCCTCATCCTCACCTCTTACTTAACACACACTCACATGGACTACACTACCACCCTCGGGAGCTTAGACCTAGTCCCGGCTGGGTTGCTCTCTGAATTTGAATCAGTGAAATAGTCACTGATACAATCAGTGAGAGCCGAAGTCACTGATATCTTCAGTTGAAATGGGTAGTTTCGCTGACAATCAGCGAATATGCGAACCTTTTCGTGACGACCGCCAGCATTTCACTGGTCGTCAGTGGTAAAAGTGCCGCGCCACCATCGCTCACTGATCGTTCACTCGTCACGTGCAATTAGTGACACAGATTTCACTGATTCAAACAGTGAGGTTTCACTGATTCAAACAGTGAGGTTTCGCTGATTCAAAAAGTGGACCCAATTTTCACTGATTTGTTCAGCTCAATTCACTGATTGTCAGTGGCAGGGTTATAACTGACATCATCAGTGAATAGTCACTGTCAATCAGTAGTTCTTCACTGATTCAGACTGAGAGAGCGGTGTCTCACCGATATATGGGGAATATCCTCTCAAGCCGACACAGGTCGGTGCCGGATCTCGCCACCCAGCGAGGGAAGATCACCGCCACTACCCGCGATAAAAACATGTACAACATTTATGGACTAATGACGTTAGAAGTCAACGCTCCCGGAAATACTAATCAAGTAATGAATCGGGGTACGCACCGCGGTGAACGTCGAGGTTAGAATGGGGAATTGACAATTTTGTACAGCTGTTCCCAGTGGGATGGAAACACGATTCAACTTTGCAGTAAAGGAGGTGGGGGTATGGATTCCAGATCCCGAGGAAATGGGCACAACTGCACTTTTTCACCCGCACGTCATACCACGCTGCAAAGACATGGGTGAGCTGGTTCGGCGCAGCGATTTTTGCTCGTTCTATGCAGCACCAGATACGTCATGAACCACGTGACCACAACCAACACCCCCTGAATACAAAAGCCTCCACACCGAGATTGTGACGTAGTGTCATGGCGCCCACGGTAGTCCTAGGCAAAAGCGTGATTTTTCACATGGTCTGTTGTTTGGGTAGCAACTGTCTTGTAATTCGAAAGCTGTGAATATATATATTGAAATATATAGTAATCAATTTCATTGATGTTGATATTAAATAGGAACTTTATTTTGTAATACATTTCAGAAAAGTAATCGCAAACGAAGTAAGGGTTTCTAGTATTACTGCGAACTCCGCAGCTGTCCGACGATCGGACTACCCATGATGACGTCACAAATCAGTGTGGAGGCTATATCCCGGGGATGTTGCCACAACACGGACACTTCGTTTGAAAAGTCAGAATATGATGCAGGCCGCCGTGTTGCGTGGAGAGCGAGCAGTGTAAAAAAACCTTTTTGAAAGTGGCCTAATGTGACAATTTTCATCATGGACCAACCAAAAATAACACGAATGTGTAACTGAAATAAAAAAATGAGAAATAAACAAACTGCCTCATGAATCTGTTTCAATAACTTGAAACAATGTGGTAATTTTGGTATCAGGCTGCATTAAAAATTCTCGCAAATGTTATCACGCAACATGGTGCACGGTGTATGAAGCTCATTGGCTGAAGCCGGCAGGGTTGCCAGATTGTGGAATTTTGGCCCCAAAATGGGGATTTTTGTTGTTGTGGGGAATTAATGGGGAACACAAATGAATGGGAAAATGTTTAGGGATTTTTTGGGAAAATAATTTTCATCTATAATCGAGATAAAAATATTATTCTCTTAATTATTATTAATAAAAAAGAATCATTAGAATTATTCTCTCTCATTTTTGTATCAAAAAGAGAAATAAAGGAGGCATGAGTGAGAGAAAGAAAAAGATGAGAAAAAAGAAGATACTATACGACTTCGAGCAGCTTAGAGAACGATGATTGGTTAATTTGAATTACTTGAATTTGAGGTTAATTTGAATTATTTGACAAGCAAAGGAATCGTTTGAGACAGCTCATGTCGTTAGAGAATTTTTTTCGTTTTTAAAGTTGGGGAATTTTGTTTCACTGGAGAGGCTATTTGAAGAAATTCCATAGTAGTGGTGGGGAAAGAACCCGCAACGCAATGGGAGCGGTGTCGATGGTGTAACGGTTAGCGTAACGAACTCATACTCAAGTTTGCGGGTTCAAACCCGATCGAAGTCGGGCCCGGACGAAAAAAAATCTTCGTAAGCCTTCCTTCGGAGGGAAGTTAAAGCCGGCTGTCCCATGTTAGTAGATTCACTGCATGTAACAGATCAAGCCTAAATGAAGCCTCTGAGCTACATTCAAATCGCCTGTTTCGTCGCCCGAGATAATACTTTCTTTCTCCGCTAGGTGGTGAAAGGAGTAGAGAAATTTGTGTGGTCAGACGGAAGAGCGGGCCTGATGGACCGAGTCGCCACGTAAAATAAGGCATTAACTTAACTTCCTTCGGAGGGGAAGTAAAGCCGGCCGTCCCATGTTTCATGTCCCATGATTCATTGCATGTAAAGATCCTCAAGCCTAAATGAAGCCTCTGAGCTAAATTCAAATCGCCCGTTTCGTCGCCCATGGAATACCTTCTTTCCGCTAGTTGATGAAAGAGCGAAGAAATTTGCATGGTTTGACGAAAGAAGGCCAGAGTCTCACCACGTAAAATAAGGCATCAATTCAATTCAATTCAACACGTCTGGCAACCCTGGAAGCCGGATAGGCTGCGCAATAGCTCACCTATGTCTTTTTCATTATGCGTCATACACAGTTTTCCCGTTTTCTGACGTTTCATACAATAAATAAATATCCATGAACACTTCATTGTCCTTAAGAACAGTTCCCACCGAAACCTCTGACAAGTCTGTTCTGTTGTCATGACTAGGGCGGTTCAACATTGCCCAACCGGACGTGCCTTCGCTTGAGAAACACTTTATCATCGAACCGGCGAGTTATATCATCGACAAAAAACCAGCGTAATGGTCATACGGTCTCATTCACTTGATAATGAGCCTGGCATTAGCTGCGTCACAATGCGAGGGCATTGGCCCCGAGAGAGTAGGTACAAGCAGCTCAAGAACGTTGCTTCACAGAAGACACAACAATAAACTCCAGGACAATTTAAATCAGGGGTCTTCAAACTACGGCCCGCAGGCCACATGCGGCCCGCCGAGGACATTTATACGGCCCGCCGGGTTTTTATGGTTTAAAGAATTTTTCTTAAAGTCCGCACATTTTTTTATTATGTGTCTAGGGATGTCTAGGGATGACAAAAAATATCAATGGTTTTAAGACAACGATGTTTTCCATCAGAAACATCGATATTTTACCTTCGATGTTTTCTTCACATCGATATTTTGTTGCCAAAACATCGGTGATTTTTTTAAAAATTATTTTTAATAAAGGAATATGGATGATTTGCGTTATCCTCTTTACCACTCTGTACATTTCGCCAGCGCAATCTGAGGAAGTTTGGGATCTGCTCGCGTTATGACTGTATGTTACCGGTAAGGCCTGTCATTGCCTGAACTCTGCCTCTCAAGGCCTGTCTTCACGATGGAATATGTCGAGTCTTTCTCAGTCATGCCGCTAGATATCGCATGATCGCGACCGTATCAAGCAGTACTTGCGACATCTAGCGGCAGGACCGAGAAAGACGCGAAATGCCCTATGATCGGCCAAAGGGGCTTGAGAGGCAGAGTTAGAAAAATCGCACTATATAATCCGGCCCTCCGACGGCCTGAGGGACAGTGAACTGGCCCCCCGTTTAAAAAGTTTGAGTACCCCTGATTTAAATGTAGGTTTTCACGACACACATTTAATTGACCGATTGATAAGCGATTCCGGGCGCGTCAATGGATAAGGGTATTAGTCCTGTAAGTGTAGTGTATGTTTTTATCGCGGGAGGTGGCGGTGACTGGCGAGAGCCGGCGCCTCGCGGGGATCTTTCCCAACCGACGTGACACCGCCCCAGCCGGGACAAGCTCTACTCTCGGAATCAGTGAAATTGTCGCTGATTCAATCAGTGAAAGCCGAAGTCACTGGTATCTTGCGTCGACATGGGTAGTTTCGCTGACAATCAGCGAATATGACCCCCAGCATTTCACTGGTCGTCAGTGATAAAAGTGTCTCGCCACCATCACTCACTGATCGTTCAGTCGTCACGTTCAATTAGTTGTCTCAGATTTCGCTGATTCGAACAGTGAAGTTTCACTGATTCAAAACGTGGACCCCATTTTCACTGATTTGTTCAGTTCAATCCACTGATTGTCAGTGGCAGGGTTATAACTGACGCCATCAGTGAATAGTCATTGTCAATCAGTAGTTTTTCACTGATTCAGGCTGACAGTGTAAGGACAAGGAAGAGGAAGAAAAGATAGCGCGCTGTATGTCGCCCGTTTGTAAGGGGCACTACTCCAACATTCGTCTGGTGTTGATCAGAGAAACTACGGAAAACTACTGATCAGAGCAGCTGGCCGCTAGAATTCCCCAGAAAAGGCAGAATTCAACCTAGTTATGAAGCTATTGTCGAACCCTGGGACCGTCCGTTCAGAGGCACCGCAGTAACATAAGTTGATGCCCTGAGCCTAGGGGCTAGGCAAGCAATAAGCCTAGGGCCAGCAATAGGGGTTGCACGACAAGAAAAGTATTTAAAATTCTTGAGTTTACAGTCACTTCTAAGGATTTCTTCTCAGTTACAGTCAAGCGTTTGCGATAGTAGGGAGTTTTTGCACCCTCGAACGTGAAGCACTATCGATCGCAGTTCCAGTTTCACATCACTTTAGTGCATCTGCGCATGCACAAATGATCGATAGAGCTTCACGTTCGAGGGTGCAAAACTCTCTAGTAATTCATAAGCGAGTTCTCAGACTCTGAAAAAAATAATTCGGCAGCATGGTGATCCAGCGTTTGCGATCGATACCAAGGATCGAACTGAGCTGTAGAGTTACAGGACGGAGAAAACTGTTGTGGGCTTTCCATTCATTTGCCTTCGGTTGCGTCACGCCCGAGTCCGTTGGTCTGGGCCACAACGCACGAGGACTTCGATCAGCTCATTCGCGCTTGGTTGACAGCCGGGCGAGGCCAAAGGGCAGTTCCGGATGAGCCGAACTTCGGCCTCAGCAGAGAGTTCGAACAGGAGGCTCGTCATGAACTGGTGGTGGGGGCATTGTGGTTGGTTATTACTAAGCTGCGGATTTATAGGCAAGAAAAATCGTAGAAATAGGCAGGCAAAATAGGCATTTAAAAGAGTAAAATAAGCATTTAAAAGAGTAAAATAGGCATTTAAAAGAGTAAAATAGGCATTTAAAAGAGTAAAATAGGCATTTAAAAATGCACTACAAATTTTTCTTATCCTTATTTGCTTTCCATTAAATGCAAGCTGATGCTGCACAGTAAGATCTTTTTTCCACATTTAATTTATACATTAGTGAAATTATTCAACGAGTTTAACGAAAATAAGAGCTACAAGTGCTCTTGTTCCCTCCGTCAAGAAACATTGAAGCAAACATGTTTCGGGTTTTGAGATTCTTTTATAATTTGCATGAAATTTAAGCAAAAATTCTGAAAAAGCACTCGTTTTCAAAAAACTATACATTCTTTTTTATTTTTTTCATTTTTTCATCATAATTTAGATTTGATCTTGATTTTTTAGAACATATTTCTTTTATAACAAAAATCTCTGCATTCAATGTTGTACTTTTGCAATGTTAACTTTTTGCAATATTCGAAAATACAGTGTTAGCGAAAACTGGAACCGGCACCAATTGTCATATCGTCCTATCACACATACGAGGAGACAATTTTAAGAAAAAATTGGAGCCGTTTTCCAGTGAAAATTTGTTTAAAAATTTGAAGTAAAGAACGATTTCTATCGGCGATTTTCTGTTTCATAATACCAAATACTCGCACTATGGTAGTAAAACGGAACATACATTTTTCGATAGTTGTTCGATTTCTCTGTAAACTGTAGGATAAAACATTTTGACCGATAAATACGAGGATAGGCAACATTTAGGAATTTAACTAAAAATAGTCATTTATTAGTGAAATAGGCATTTGTAGGCACTATAAAATTCGCATATAATACTCCTGATGCCTCAAAATGAATAAGTAACCAAAAATAATGCGTTTCCGATTGACGTAAAAAAAAGTAGGCAAATAGGCAAAAATCCGCAGCTTAGTTATTTCGTGCTTCCTGGCGTGTCAACTGCTATGGTCATTAGACCTGCAAGTGTAATGCACATTTACCACGGTCGGTGGCGGTGTTCTTGCCCCGATGGATGGTGATATCCAGCGCCCACCTACACGTCGGGTTGAGGGAGATTTTCTCATCAAGGTATCTCCCCAGCGCGTCACCGCCCTAGTCGGAACAGGCTCTAAGCTCCGGACTGGTCTCCCGACATGTGTGAGAATGTAGCGCTTGAAAGTGTGTGTGAGTATGTAAGGGTTGAGGATAGGACAGGCAAGAGGAAGGAAAGACAGCGCTCAGTCCTTGGTCCGTTTGTTAGGGTACTTCTCCGGTATTCGGCTGATGTTGATAGGAGAAATCAGAAAACTCCCGATCGAAGCAGTCTACCGCTAGAATTCTCCTCCAGACTGCGGCTTTACTCGACCTGAACACCTAGCTATCCAGCTATTGTAAAAAATGCTGCCATTCACACGACTCTTAACCTCTCGATTTGAGGTTCTGCAGTGACATCTGACATCAGTCGATGCCTAACCCTAAGCCACCTCAGTGTTACGGGGAAGTTCGATCAGGAAGGAGGCTTGTCATTACGAGTATTTAGCTAGTAGGGCGACTGCGGAAGGTAGTTTTACGTTCTCGAATGCAGAGAACACAGATATGTAATTCTACAACAAAATACGATCTCGAGGTTTCGACGGAAATACACATTTTGAGGGTTTATGATACCAATAAGATGTTTTTCTGAAAACAACCATTTATATACATGAACAACATTAGCGCCTAATATGTACACAGAATTTTCACCAAAATTAATATTCGTGGATCGAGATTGACGATGATGGGACCCCTCGAATTTGAATTCTTGATCTTTCAATTTTGGCGGAATAAATGAAGCTCCTCGGATAAATTTTTCTTATAAACGGCAGACCTTTTTTGTACGATTAGAGCAGATTACATTTATAATGATGATACAGGAACAATTTTAAGTATAACCTCTGAAATTTCGAAAACTGAAATTTTTTAAAAACTTTTTTACCTCCCTATTGTAACATTACTGAAGATAGGTATTATTTTCTTAATGAATAATGTATTCTTCAAAATTACATCTTTAAATGTACAGGACCATTTTTGCGAGATGTTTTAGCGTAAATATGAGTAACAATTTTTTTTAAAAAAAAACAGAGGTTTTTCTCAAATACAACTCCAATTTAATTAATAAATTTTGTATGGATAGAGCACAATCTACTAAATTACATAACAGTGCCATTCCGATTTTCACTTTTGATTTTTTAAAAATTTGTAATCTTAACTGAGGCTTTTACTGGTACTTTAACTGGTACTTTTACCACACTCCTGTATATGCTCAAACGGAACTAATCTTTTATGATTTTAAACAGTGTTACCCAGGAACAACAGTGCGCAACAAATTGACAAATTTCGTTAACATGTAACCGGTATTAAGAATGAAATAAAATTCGAAGTCCTGATTTGAATTTTTTAACTATTTATAAAACTAATTTGTACTCTTAAGAACATCTGTATGAATTATATTTCACGCAGCTGTAATGAATCTTGTTCATTAGTGACACATTGTAAACTCAGACAACGTTCTTGAATGTTAAATGCCTCCTCTGAATAAAATGCACGTTCACTCTGTTATATTTATCACTATGGACACGAAAGCGAGAAAATTGAAGTGAAATATGTATATTGATACATCCAACCACGTTGTAAGACAAACGCACGGTTCACTAATCACCGTAAAGCGATGGAAATTATTTCTCGGTAGGGCAAAAATTCTCTCCTAGTCGCTAAGCGTCCTTGTGTTCTGCACTGTTGTTATAATTGAAGCGGTGTGATTTAAATCTAATCAGGATTGTGTATGCAGTTATAAACAAACAAATGCCTACCGTGAACCAGTCTGCCAACTGCCGTGGGCGATATCCTGATGTGTTGAGTTGCAAACTGCGTCTGTACGGCACTGAACAGATTCACAGACGTGTCACGATTGAAAAAAAAGTGTCGTTCGACTGGATCGTGAATTCGAAAGCGTTTGACGTCACTAGGGACTTTAGCACAGCATAGCGTAGCGTTCATCAATCGACGGTTATCTCTCGACCAATAGCTGGCAAAGTCGAGAAAGAAGGGACTTCAGCACAGCAATCGACAATCAAATCTCGACCAATAGCGGGTGCAGTCGGGAAAGAGTTTTGCACAAATTAGGGTCGAAGTGGAAGCAGTTCCGAACTGTGGCGACAGAGTGTGTTTTATATTCCATTTTGTCTCCTGTCTGGCATTTGTTCTACTAGATCAGCCCATGACCTGTGAGTGTGTATGTACGTATGTATGTATGTATGTATGTAACATTGATATAGATTGATATTGATTAATGTAGATGATGAACGACACCAACTTGATATTGCATCATGGGAATATAGAGTTAGCAGCATGGTGGAAAGTTTCCATCATGGTAGAGTTTCCATCCATGATTAGCAGCGGACTGTCACCCGAATTGGGAACAAATTCGATACTGCATTACCAAATGATCGATTAGCATGACATAAATCTGCCGGATTAGCGGACTTCTCTATCACTTCGAGTTTGAGTTGACGCATGCGCAGAGGCTTAAAAGTGCAGTCAACCGCAGTACGTTACCCTGTCCAAAAAGGCCCTATTAATTTAAAAGAGGAACGAGACTCCACAAGATGCCATGAACTTTTGGCGCTATCAACCCACTCGTCTTTCCAAATGTGCGAATGGTGTGATGTAGGACGAAGGTTAGAATGAATTGGTGAGATTGACTCAAAATTTCGTAAGGAATTCCAGATGGAAGGTTCAAACGAATCGCCTTACTGATTACTCGAGTTATAACACTGTGCTGGAAGTCTCGAACAGTAAACAAATATCAGCTTCCCCCTCTATCATCAAGGCCAAGGTTGCTTCACTGTAGCTGTGAAGGTCACGGGAAATCGTCATTAAATAAACGCTTGTGTTGTCATTGTTAGTTCAATTGAGACACGAGATAAAACGTCTAGTTTCCCAAGCAATGCTCGTGGAAAATGGTAGATGGCGTAAGTGCGATCAATGTACACACGTGATGTGTCAACAACGTTTATTGCAAGAAATCAACTTTTTTACTTTTTCGCAAAATGTTACGTATGCTGTATTTCACGTGGATTTTGCCATCAAAATTATTTTGTTGTGGTCACATTTCCTTTGGCTATACTATATTCTGTCCTATTTAGTTTATTAGATCTTCGCTGTTTACACATTTCGAAAATTGCTTGAAAAATAATACATTTTCAGTTCATTACAGGCAATACATGAAACTTACTTCAAGTTTGAGATTTTTTACCAATGTGTATAAAGAATCGGAGCCATTCTTTTCATGTAACTTCTTTAGAAGAATGATTTTTACAAACAATTAAGAAAACTCGTTTCTTCTTCATTTGAGTTCGAAAATCTTCACCATATTTGTATTGCTTAAGCTGGACTTTAGATTTATAGAAAAAGTGCGCAAAATATACCAATTGACACTTAGAAAAGATTCCAAGGAGAGTATCTACGAGGTTAATTGTAATTATTACTTGAAAAATTTATTTAAAATAAACTGTCCTCTGGGGTCATAAACTACCCCAAATATAATACACGACTTAATTACAGGCAATATGGAGTAACATGTGAGAAAATTAAAATTGCACACCACTGACTTCGAAATAAACATTTAGGACGGATGGTTTGGGAGGAGAAAACTGCAAAGAAAGAACACAAATCAGTGAATCGAGGATACAAAGAAATTCAAAAGGAAACGACGAAAATTAAAGGAAACTGCTCATTTTGGAAAGAAAATTTTAACTTTTAAAAAAAAATTCCAATGAAAGGAAACAAAGTTTCACTGTGACACAAGCAGTTGGACATTAATGAAAACTAGTGGTGCTACAACAACAGCGCGTACGCCTTTTATTAACTGTTTCCTAAATCATACCGCAATTTCTCACCATATATTGACACATTTCTATCATCACTTGCAAAACACATTACAAATCGTAGAACATTAGGTGCGAAAACTAAATCTTTTGAAACTAATACGCCAACACAAACTCGAGAATTGAAACTGCATTTTGAACATCTATAACATCTCACAACATTAACAAGAAATTCTGAGAATTTGCAACTGTGTCGCGGCGCAATATGTATTGCCGCATTCCAAACTGATATTTCCAGAAGCCTAGCAAATGGAGGGCGAGAAATTCGAATTTGCAATTTCGAAAATTTTGAAAATCATGCTAAAATATTAATATTTTTAAAAACCGTACAAGCACGATTCTAGACGTGTCAAATGCTAAGGTCATAAGTTCAGTAAGTGTAGTGGATGTTTTTCATCGCGGGAGCTGGCTCCCCCGTTGGATGATGAGATCCAGTGCCGACATACACGTCGGATAGCGGGTTTCCCCCCACCAGGCATTTCCCACCAACGGGGCACCGCCCCAGCCGGGACAAGCTTTACGCTCCTTATGGGTCCCCCGACGATAGTGTACTGCATTTAAGTGCAAGTATGCATGTCAGTAAGGGGGAAGGAGATGACAAGGAATGGGAAGGAAAGATCGCGCGCGGTCTGTGACCCGTTTGTTAGGGTACTGCTCCGGCATTCGCCTGGTGATGATCGGGGAAACCACGGAAAACTACCGATGAGAGCAGCCGCCGCTCCTCCAGACAGCTGCTGAATTCGGCCCAGCTGGCAAGGTAGGGTCGAAAATCCTGCCACCGTCGGGACTTGAACCCTAGGATCTCCCGGTCAGAGGTACTGCAGAGACATCAATAGAGACCGGATTTTTATGTAATTACATATTTTTTGTCTTTCTACTTACCGATCTAAAATTTTTAATCTTGGCGAATCGTGGCCATCCTAACACTATATACAATTTTTCTGTTACATATTTTTACATATTTAATATTTTATTAATTATTTTACATATTTTGATGTTTTCACAACATATTTTCTTATTCTATTTTCTTCAAATTCATCACATTTTTTTTATGAAAAGAAGTATTTAAAAAAATCAGCTTTTACCCTTACATTGTTGGTGAAATCTATGTGCCAAAAGTATCATTGACTCCGCGTTTTGTGACCTGTAACCTTAATTTCCGAGAAAAATTTGGAAAGTCCTGGATTACAATACATGAAGCTCTTGCTACTGACGATAAAGTTGTATGATGCAAAGTGTGCATCAACTTGTGTTCTCCAAAATGTTTTTCAAAGGTTTGCATTAATTTTAAAATTTATTTAGGACATTTTTTCTAATTATAATTTCGTTCTATGTAAATGTTTTTTTAATATTACATATTATTTCTAAATGTAAATAGTTGTTACATATTCTTACTGTTTTCATTACATATTTATGTACATGTTTTGACGTTTAATACTACATATTTTTCCGGTCTCTAGACATCAACTGAGCCGCCGGGAGAGAGAGAGAGAGAGAGAGAGAGAGAGAGAGAGAGAGAAAGAGAAAGAAAGAGACAGAAAGAGAGAGAAAGAAAGAGACAGAAAGAAAGAGAGAAAGAGAGAGAGAAAGAGAGAGAGAAAGAGAGAGAGAAAGAGAGAGAGAAAGAGAGAGAGAAAGAGAGAGAGAAAAAGAGAGAGAGAAAAAGAGAGAGAGAGAAAAAGAGAGAGAGAGAAAAAGAGAGAGAGAGAAAAAGAGAGAGAGAGAAAAAGAGAGAGAGAAAAAGAGAGAGAGAGAGAAAAAGAGAGAGAGAGAGAAAAAGGAGAGAGAGAAAAAGAGAGAGAGAAAAAAGAGAGAAAGAGAGAGAGAAAGAGAGAGGAGGAGGGAGGGGAGTTGCGCGACCCGCGCCTGAGTTGTTATCTGCGGCGAAGGCCGAAGTCCCATTTCCACTTCCACTGCCACCGCCACCGCCAAACTTGTCCCTCCCCCCTGGTGCGAATATAGTGGGGGCCGTGGCGTAGGTCGGCGACCGGCCGAGTCAGGCAACCGCGACCGGCGTTAGGTTACCACCGGCCTACCAGGGATGACCAGTTTTTCCGCTTTCCCGTCAGGCCTCAAATTCTCCTCTGCCTGCGTTTTCATGCAGTTTTTTTTGTTGCAAATTTTTTTGAAATATTTTTGCGTTTGCAGGGAGAAACATTTCAGAAGTCTAAGCGTCCTGACCGACTGCTCGGCGAGGTGGCAACTCGCCAAACTGCAACTTCTCTCCTACGTTTGTTTCCTATGCATTTTTTGGAAATATTGTTTCCAGGAAGAAAAAATTCAGGGGTCTAAGCATCCTGGAGGCATGACGCCTGCTGTGGCAATTCGCCAAACTACAACTTCTGCCCTACCTTTGTTTCCTATGCAGTTTTTCAAAAAATATTTTGAAATGTAATTGCTACTGCACACCAAAAAAATATCAGCATTCTAAGCTCACCTGTGAAGACCAGCTTTTTGGCACTTACAATTCGTAACAACGTTCTGAAATCAACGTAACCATGGACTGGTGTCGAACATTTGGAGTAATCTCCCTGTGATATGTAACCCTCCTCATTGTAATCCCGTCACTTACAGAAATCAGCACTTCGCTCGACTCTTAAAACAATGATACGAATTCGCGCTTATCGTGCACCTAGACGCATTCGTACACATCAAGCACGTCTCTCGACTTTTATAAGGGTGGGTTATTCTCACGAAGACGTGGTAGTGTAGACGTAGTCTGAACGTCGTTTTGATACGACGAAAACAGAATTTTCCAGATTTTGAATTGAATTGAATTGAATTGCCTTAGTTTACGTGGCGAGACTCAGGCCATGAGGCCTGCTCTTCCGTCTGACCACGCAAATTTTGTTACACTCCTTTCAGCAACTAGCGGAAAGAAGGTATTACTGAGGCGACGAAACCGGCGATTTGAATTTAGCTCAGAGGCATCATTTAGGCTTGAGGATCTTTTACATGCAAGTAAATCTACTAACATGGGACAGCCGGCTTTACTTCCCCTCCGAAGGAAGGCGTACGAAGGATTTTTTCGCCCCTAAAAATCCACGGCTTCGGTCGGGTTTGAACCCGCGAACTTGGGTATAGGAGTCCGTTACGCCAACCACATTTTGAGTCACTCAGACATTAAACTACCTATCGCAGGATCTTTTTTATATACCGCTCATAGATGCCCAAAGTTTTAAACTTAATTTGTTCATTCATAAATGTCTTGTTACGTGGGACGCTGCAAGTGGCAGCGTGGCAAATATAAGAGTCGGAGACACCCAAGCATTGCCTATATCCTGCATCTTATCGTGGGATCACAAATAAGGTGATATTTGGCAATAATTTAGTAAGCGAGTATCCTTTTACTAGTACAAAATCCATGAGCCAGCAGGTACACATACAGAGTAAAACACTTTACATGAAAACAAACTGTTCTGTTGTAGACATAACCTTCCTCCTGCAACACGAAAATTTTGTTGATTCATCACTCTTCTTGTGCTCCGAATTTAATATGCACAAACCTTCGCAACGGTGTCAAGGTTTCTTACACGTCCTGTATTATCGCCAAGCAATAAGTAGAATTCAAATATTGCCTCGATTTACCATTCGTATGTCACCCGGAAGAAGGAAAAATGAAGTCACTAATTCGCGGTAGTCGTTATTACTTTTGACTTCCAAAAAAGCATCGCAAATTACGGGAGGGAATATGTCACTACTATCACATACAAAGCAGATAACCTCATTTCTGAACGACATTTCGAATGGCGTTCTAACGCGATATCGACGTCACCCAGCTTACTGGGCCCCAGTCGGCGCATGCTCTGAGCACCCGCCCGGTCTCCCGGCATGTGTGGTAGTGTAGTGCATGTTAATGTAAGTGTGGATATGTAAGGTGAGGATAAGATAAGAAAGAGGAAGGAAAAATCTCACGCGATCCGTGGCTCGTTTGTTAGGGTACTGCTCCGGAGTTCGCGTGATGTTGATCGGAGAAACCACGGAAAACTACCGATCAGAGCAGCCGGCCGCTAGAACTCTCGTCCAAACTGAATTCAACTTTGCTGTGTAACTAGTGTGGAAAATCCTGCCACCGCCGGGACTCGAGCCTAGGATCCTCCCGGTCAGAGGCACTGCAGACAAATAGTATAAAAGATAATAGTGGAAACTCCTCGAATATTTTGGTGACAGAAAAGCAGCGTTCTCCTGCGGTTCGAGGTGTAAACTATAGCGCAAGAATTCGTGTGTGCCAACTTACACGGTGTGAAAGTCAAGTTTGTTCGTAGTTGTCTGAGAGATAATTTGGTAGAAGATTATCTGTGTAGATATTGTTATTTGATGCTCTGCCGCAAGTACTTTAATGTATAAATTAAAACCAATGATAATGATGATAGATAATGGTACACACGGTTGTATTCTATTGGCAACATTTACGCCTGTCGTGTAGTGTACACCTCAGGCCGCTAGGGGCTTGTCGCTTGTGCCGCCCATGCTGATTTGCCCGAGTTTCCACTATTATCTTTTATACTATTTGCTGCAGAGACATCAGTTGACAGCTTGAGCTACCTCAGACGGTTTTGCAGGCGTATTTCCAAAAAATTCGCGCCATACGCCAGGTCCGCCGAAAAACTCCCACGCTGACCTCAAAGTTGTATATCCACAGCAGGAAAACACGCCGTAATTTTTTCCGAGAGTCCACTGACGGCGGTGTTTACCCTTTGTCCTTTATTAGCGGCTGTTTCCGCCGCACCGGGTCTATCGCAGGAGGCTTAGAATGAAAGAGCTTATCTTTGACACTAATCCCCTTATCGGCAGCTGGGCGGCTATCGACTGTCGCCAAAGACCTCACACAGCAGTTTGCTTGTTGGCCTGTCATCGGGCTTCACACGGTCCTTGACAGGAGGCGAGATCAAAGATTGACGGATCAAAACAAAACCGAACTTCGCGACTGGGCCAAAATAATTTTTCAATTGCCAGCCATCGCGCAATATTTACCTCACTTTTTTTATCTCTCGGTGTGTAAGAGAAAAACGTACTTGCTCACATACGTACTAGTGAAGAGTGAGATATGCAATTGTGCAAAAAGTAAGAGATTCAGAGGAAAACAGACGATACGAGGGGGAGGGGAGGTAACCACGTTCATCAAGAGTCAGTATCAACAGCTTGCTACAAGAAATCTACATACAATACATGTACGTTACTTTACTACGCACTGCCAGATGACATGAAACAATTGAAGTTGGTACACAAATGTAAGTTAAAAGTAAAATCGTTTCTGCTGCATAACTGTTTCTGTACAATTAGAGACTACACTGACCATCAAAAAGAAAAACAATGTTCATTTGAAAAAAAAGAAAACAAATATATTTAGTGAATTAATTTATATCTGTATTGTATAATTAAAAAAAGACTTAATACGCCTGTAACAAGTTACTTGTACTTCAGCTTCCGGGTCAACGCCCCCCATCTTGATCAGGTTTTTGTCCAGTTTCCCTGATCCATTGAGCAAATGCTGAGATGGCCCCTTGTTTTGCATCTGGACGTAAATGTAGCTTCACCATGCGCACGTTTTGTTGAGCACTCCTTTTGGTTCCGGTGGTAGGAGTAGAGCTGAGGGTGAGTTTCTATTTTGTTAGCAATGCAGAAAAATTTTATTATTATATCTTTTTTTTATATTTTATTCACCTTTCAACTATCGTATTTATAGTTAAAAAAGTTGGGAAGGGGTTGTGGAACTTAAGAAAACGTGCGCAAATAATCTTTTCCCCCATACGTAATATACAGTTTTCACTATTTTTTGTCCAAATAAATCAAAATTAAATCAAACTTGGCTGATGCAGAGGATGGGGAGCGAAGCGGGGTGGAGGAGAAGGGCGGTAGTGAGCCTGGTGGGAGGAAGGGCGGCGGCGGCGGAACGGACTGGATCGGGGCAGACCGAGATGGAACGAGTCAGATCGGCGCGGGTGAGTAGTGTACGAACGATTCGAGGCAGGTTGGAAGGTTGGGTGGGATGGAGTGGTAAGACGTGGTGGGGAGTGGTGTGGGGTAGGGATGGGGGGGGGTTTGGGTTGAGGTAGTGTGAGTAAGGTAGGGTTAGGGAGGCTGAGGTGAGGTAGTGTGGGTGAGGTGGAGTGGAGTGGGGAAAGGGTAGGGTGGGTGGGGTGGGGTAGGGTGGTTGGGGTAGGGTGGGGTGGGGTAGGATAGGGTGGGTGGGTTAGGGTAGGGTCGGTGGGGTGGGGTAGGGTAGGGTAAAGTAGGATAGGGTAGTGTGGGCTGGGGTGGGGTGGAGTGAAGTGGGGTGAGGTGAAGTAGGGTGGGGTAGGGTAGGGAGGCAGGGGAGGGCAAGGTAGGATGGTGAGACGGATCGAGACAGGTGGAGCTGCGGACTGATGGTTCGGGTCGGAATGGCACTAGTCGATGTGTACGTCGGTGCCGGATCACGTCAATCAGCAGGGCGAAACCGCCAACTGCCATTATAAAAACATATTACATTTATGGAACTAATGCCCATAACAGTTGACACGGCTAGAATCCCATGAATAGGTCAAATCAATCAATCAATCATATCGGGTTTCGTTAAAGAGGGTGGGGTATAGGGCGAGTGGAGTGGGAAGGGGACGAGATTGTGCGGTGAATCTAATGTAGTAGGGAGGGTGAGCGGGGAGCAGGGTGGGGCGGGGAGGGAACGGTGGAGAGCAGTGGGAAGAGAAGGGGGCGGAGCAGGGCGAGGTGGAGGCGAGGCGGAGCGGAGTGAGGCAGGGAGGGGCGAGACGGGGCGTGATGGATTGGGGCGGAACGGGAAGCGCGGGGCAGGGAGGGGCGAGTCGGGGTGGGGCGGAGAGGGGAGAAGCGGGGTGGGTCTGGGCGAAGTGGAGCTGGGCGGCACGAGGAGAGGCGGGGAGGGGCCGGGACGGAGCTAGAGGAGCGGGGAGGGGCAGGGCGAGGCGGGTAGGGGTGGGGTGGAGTGGAGCGGGGTGGGTGTAGTTGGTGAGGTGGGGGCGGAGAGGGGCGGCGCGGAGAGGGGAGAGGCGGAGCTGAGTGGGCCGGGGAGGGGCGTGGCGGAGTGGAGTGGGGCGGAAGGGGGCGGGGAGGGGCAGGTAAGAGCGGGGAGGAGCAGGTAGGTGCGGGGCGGGGCGAGACGGCGCGGGTCAACGAAGCGCGGTGCTGCCCGGGGGGAGGGGTGGGCGGAGGGCGCGGGGAGGAGCAGGAAGGGGGAGTGGGGAGGAGGGAGCGGGGAGGAGGGAGCGGGGAGGAGCAGGTAGGGGGAGCGGGGAGGAGGGCGCGGGGAGGAGCAGGTAGGGGGAGCGGGGAGGGGGGCGGAGGGCGCGGGGGGAGCAGATGGGGGGAGCGGGGAGGAGCAGATAGGGGTGGGGGAGGGGTGGGGAGGGGTGGGCGGAGGGCGCGGGGAGGAGCACGTAGGGGCGGGGCGGGTCGGGGTGGGCGGAGGGCGTGGGGAGGGGCAGGTAGGGGCGGGGCAAGGAGGGGAGGGGTGGGCGGAGGGCGTGGGGAGGGGCAGGTAGGGGGCGGGGAGGAGCAGGTAGGGGCGGAGCGGGGAGGAGGGCGCGGGGAGGAGCAGGTAGGGGCGGGGCGGGGAGGGGAGGGTGGGCGGAGGGCGTGGGGAGGGGCGAGGAGGGGAGGGGTGGGCGGAGGACGTGGGGAGGGGCAGGTAGGGGCGGGGCGACGTGGGGGGGTTGGCGGAGGGCGAGGTGAGGGGCGGGTTGGGGCGGTGCGAGGAGGGGAGGGGTGGGCGGAAGGCGTGGGGGAGGGGCAGGTAGGGGCGAGGAGGGGAGGGGTGGGCGGAGGGCGCGGGGAGGAGCAGGTAGGGGCGGGGCGGGGAGGGCGCGGGGAGGAGCAGGTAGGGGCGGGGCGGGGAGGGGAGGGTGGGAGGAGGGCGTGGGGAAGGGCGAGGAGGGGAGGGGTGGGCGGAGGACGTGGGGAGGGGCAGGTAGGGGCGGTGCGAGGAGGGGGGGTGGGCGGAAGGCGTGGGGAGGGGCAGGTAGGGGCGAGGAGGGGAGGGGTGGGCGGAGGGCGCGGGGAGGAGCAGGTAGGGGCGGGGCGGGGCGAGACGGCGCGGGGTCAACGAAGCGCGGTGCTGCCCGGCGGGAGGGGTGGGCGGGGGCGCGAGCGCCGGATCGATGCCCGCCGGCGGCGGGGCTGCGGCAGCGAACCAGGGCACGGGGCCAGCCGCCCTCCCGCCGGCGCCTGCCGCAGCGCCCGGCCGTTAAAGGGCTGACGCGACGCGATTTCTGCGAGCCCTTCTTCCTCAACAGCCCCCGTTCAAATGGACACCTCGGGGCAATAACATGCTATGCCACTAGACGTAAGTTTTGAGGAAAATGCAAGTAAAGGTTTAGACGTTGCATTCTATACTTCGGAATGAAGAACATTAATTTATGAATTACACTGCTATCTTGCGGTGAATCTTTAAATAACAACCCAAAATCTAGATACATCTACGAGGGATCGAAATACACTAATATCTCAATTTCGTCACAAACGTCTCATAACATGTTATTGCCCCAAGGTCTTCAAATAGAGCACATGATACCTTTCTATTAACCTTCCAGTTTCGGCTATTAATTCTGTTTTGATAACAAAATATTTCGGTTTCTAAACGGTTCTAAACCTAAATTTTAATTCTTTAAACTTGAACACAGCCTAATAAGTGGTCCGAAATTATACGTACAGGACTCCTAAGAACAGATCCATTCTGTGACGACCTTCCTTTGAAGTTAAACCCTTTCGGTTAAACCTTTGATTATGAGGAAGCATTTATGTTCTGTTAGGTCACAACGTAATTATTCCGCATGCTTCTTCCAAGACCCCTTCCAGACCCCCCCCCCCGTCAACGTTTGGGGCGGTTTGGGGCAAGAGAGATGTCAATCGAAGAGTATCAGTGTGGGGATAGAAAGGAAAGGTAAAAATATTTTCGGTGAATTAAACATCCAGACAACGTGTTCTAGTTGACTATTTTCTTTATTTATATGACTTCATACGAGTAATTTGATTCAAATAGTGAGTAAGACCTGTTAAACTTTCTAAATAAGAAAGTTTCCACAGCAGAGGGGAATTCATGCATGACCAAAGTCATCACGAGTTCAAGAACCCTTGCTGGGCAGCCCCCAAAATAAAGTTTTAAACATAAACTTTATATTTGTTCGTAAGGGTACGGTAATATTTTAATATTTAGTTTTTAAAACGAACCGTCCGGACATAAGACCCGTAAGTGTAGAACGTGTTAACAGTAATTTAGACACACGCGGAAATAATAATGAAATGTAGTATTTAGCCGTTGAATAAAGTTGTTTTCACACTAATGGCCATCTTACAAAGATTTATTCTTTCCACCATAAAATTGTCGTTTGATTCTTTTCTACATCTTCACTCCCCTTCTTTAAATATTATGGAGCCCCGAGGTTCGGTCATGCAAAGGGTCCATTAGTATATTAATCCGGCAATGCTCATGAAGTCAGTATGTCGACCCCGATTTTTCAGCTCGACCGACCCAAATAGCAAGTTCGTTGCCGGGACAACGCGGCAAAACACAGCCGAACCAGACAATCTGCTTTCGAAACGTAATATTGGCATGTTCAACTAGTCGGGAACAGAAGGCCCAGCCACGGCAAAGCAGAATATAGTCTATGTGTACAAATGGTTGAGCAAACGACCCGACTTCATTTCAAATTCAAATTTGACGCGAAGACAAGCTACGACGGGCAGGTCGGCATTTGTCATAACCCTTCCAAGACGGATTTTCTGAGTAGCCTGTCAAGATTTTCTTATTACGTTTCTTGAAAGACTGAACACACTGAGAGACACAGAAAACTATTTTTAACATCCAAATAAAAAAAATATTAAACTTTTGGATTACAACTAGATACTAAATTAACTTGGAAATCACATATTTTATCTATAATAAATAAAACCAATGTCAAACTTTTAAAATTATCTCCAATTCTGAATAAAAATTCTGACCTCTCTGTGGATTTTGTATTGTCTATATTTAAATATATAATTCGCCCTTAACTTATGCATGCCCCATTTGGGGTCGTGCAGCAAAATCTCATATTCACAAACAACGAGGTTATACAAAATAAATATTTAAGAATAAGATAAAACACCTTAGTTTATTAAAAGTGATCAAATATTACATGAAATTAATTTTCTTCATTTAAAATCTTGGATCTTTCGACTATCAGATCAATTTTATGCTTCTTTCTTCTTCTCTTCAACTAAGCAAAACAGTCAATCCTTTACCGCGAATTAAATCACGTTACTCAAAGATCTCTTACATCCTTCATAGTTATCTTCTCTCTCTGTATCTTTTTATTTATAGTATACATTTTCTCGTGTTATTTTCAATTTATAACTGTTGTATAGATTTAAAGATCATTATGGATCCCAAAAATTGATTCACAAGCAAAAATACAACTCATGTGTGTCAGTAGAATGTTTAGAGGTTAGTTTAAGTTTCTCCTCATATTCGATCAAGTTATGGTAATTGTTCATACTACTGAGACAAATTTTTGTCGAACAAAGATTAATAAGTATTTTTAAAAAATATAGAGAGGTACAATCATGACCCTCAAGTCCAAGTAAGTGCGTGGAATATTAGGGCACAACTTGGTGACTGACAGAAGTGAACATTTTAGGAATTTACCCAACATTTTATTCTAGCAATTAATAGTTCGATTTTCTCAGCGTTGTTACGTGAATAATAAATATGAAAAGTCTGTAAGTAATTTTGTTGCTTTAGTGACAGAACATTAAGAGTCGCCGTGCGTCATACAAACTTTACATTTCTCCAAAATATTCTGATGTAATCTCAATATGCATATATATTAACACCTGTTTTCACGCTCGTTATTATCAGCTAAAGAAACCTCAAGGGTCCATTTAAAAGTCGAATTGTTGTCAACATTTGTTAAATAAAAAATCTATAGAATAAAATTATACATCTCTTGTGCCGTTAGCAATCGTTGCTTTTAGTGACAAACTCATTTCTTAAAGTGCAACGTTACTGTTTAGGACAAGGCTGTCCAACTTAGAAGGGCTTATGGGCCACATATGAAATTCTAGTTAAGCCCGCGGACCGCACTGCAATTTAAGATTGTTTTTACCCTAACTACTGGGATTATACTGAAACAAATGAATATTAAATACGATTGTTAGATTTCAACATACTTAATGATTAATGTACCCTCGCCGCCACATAGAATGGGCAACGGCATATTCTGAAGTCCTAATCCTTCTGCACATTCTGGCAGCACTGTACGGAGGATAACGCCATCTGGTTCTTTCATAGTTAACTATTACAAAATAACATTCTCTACCAACTGCCATCGCCTGAGAAGCTGATAGGGCAGATTTCCCCCAGGTTTCACCCAATCATCATCTCTAGTATGAACGTTCCCTATGGATAGGTGTGTTCATCCTAAGGGTTGAGAGTATTGGCGCAGAAGGCACAGGGGGGCGGGGTACTCGCGTTGCGTCCGAGTGGAAGCCATTCGATCGCATACAAGAAATATATCAATAAAGTTAATATCATACATTACAACATAAAATATTCAGCACATGCAATAGAACTAGTGGATTTGAAAAAGTTTATGCATTGTTCTTTTTTATAATCCAGATTTACTTGCGAAAATTCAAATGGGTAATATCATCCCCTCTTTTAATGCAAAACAATTGAAGTATGAGAACGAATATTACGAAACCGAGACGAAAAAATGAAGTGGACGGAGGTGGCTCCAGGATCGATAAAATGTTTGTGAGTGGGAAGTTTTGGCGAAGTAATAATGTTCAAATATCAGTGTTTACGAAATTTAACATTTTAGCAACAATTAAACTTGATATTTAGTAATAATTTTGCATCGCTTGTCAAAATTGTTATTTTGCAATATTCACGTCAGAGACAATTTGAGGACACTGTCGGGTTGCATAGTGCACATTTCGAAATTGTTTATAACATTGTTAATTTTGCAAAATTGTTAATTCGCAGTTTTTAGTTCTAGGACATCAAGAGCCCCTTCTAACTTCAGAATTTCAAAAATTGGAAATTGTTAATAAATTTGCAAAATTTGCAAAAAAATTATTCTTTTCTAAACCGCCTTCAAACAAGATGCAATATTCCGCAATCCAGTCGGCGCCATCGCCTTTCGTTTTTGAGATATGTAATTGTTCATAAGAGATTCGCATGTCATAACTCCCATTTTGTGCGGGGATTCAATCATTTCGCAGTTCCCTCACAAATCTACCCTTCAAGCCGTTTTGCAAACGTAACGTGCATTTAGCGGCACATTTTGCACCCGAACGTGACAGCACAATGCTATTTGAAACTACCTTCAGAATGCTTATATTTGATTATCGAGTCCAAATCACGGGTACTTGAGTTCTCACAAATGTTCTCTAAATACGTAAATGCCAAGAAGGTCATCTCATGAAAACGCACAAATTCTCTGAGCATATGAATGAATCAGTCATTTCAACGACGAACCCACTTCCTTATAATAGTAATAACATCCCCAATTTTTTAATATATTGTGTTCTTTAAATGCGTCCCGTGTCTCTGTAAAGCAAACATTATCATTATCATTTAAAAAAATTATAACCATTCTTACACGCAACACTCACAGTGCTGGATGCTCGGATTGACATGAAATTTCACCAGCTGATAGAACACCATGCAAAACCTATATACGCAAATTTTGAAGTGCTATGGAATATTATAGTGTTTTATAGGCATTTTGTATCAGGACCTTTCGTGATCTTTGCGCTTCCCGCAGCGGGCGAGCCGTTGCTTCGGCAGCGATAGGAACGTTGCGCGGCGTCTATCAGCTGATATCTGATTTCCAAGCGCGTTCGTTTAAGAATTCATATTTATCTTTTCTTTCTTCTTCTTTCGTTTGGCTCATCAAGGGACCACGCACCAATTTCATTACTTCTTCCTTTGTCCTTCTTCTTCCTCCAGTACCCTTTGATCTGCTCGCTGTGTATCATCTTTTCATTATTTATTTTTAATTGTTTACTGATTTGTTGTGCATTTATTTATTTACGTATTTATTATTTAATAAGTATTGCCTGATTAATTAAACCACATTGTAATCTTTACATCCTGTAAATAATGCCAGTATGCATTTAATTATCGCATTCGAATTACTCATGTATGTTTTCTCGTCCTACTCCTCCATCAGAACCTACAAAGTAAACACCCGTTTTTGTCACTCCGCCTGCCCTCCAAGTAACTGAGACCTTGCCGACACTCCGAAAGTGGAGGCGCGGTGTGTGAGTAACGGCCGCAGAACCAGCGGCGAGCAGCGATTTCCGCCCTTCCACGGTCGGTTTAGCGACTTTAGTCAAGAAAGGTCCCAATACTAATTATCGCAAAAACACTACTTGCAATGGTTCATAGCACGTACAAATTTGTATGTAGGGGTTTTGAAAGGCTCTGAACAAGCTGGAAAAATTTTTAAGTCAATCCGAGTATCCAGCATGGTGAGTGTTGCGTGTTAGGATCAATAAGTTTCTTTTCAACTTTTGTTGCGCCTTGGTGACGCGTCTACAAGCTCTTGTGCGGGTATTGAACGCTTGATATAATCCTCCTTGAAATTCTTTTTTTAATGTTGTCAGTCATCGTCAGTCATTTACTTTTATCCCTTCGGCCAGAGGCATGTTCACATCTCCATTTAATCGTTTGTAGAAAATAATTAAAGTTGGTATTATTAGCAACGGAATTGTAGCGTTTTATTGAATTTCAAAGGACTGCTTGGATATTTTGGGGTTTAATGAACAAAATGTAGTTACCTGAATTTGACGCTATGAAGAGTAAACGAAAAATGAAACAAAAGTCAACAATTAAACTGTCATCAATATTAGTGCTAAATGATATGAATATACGAAAATGAATGGACGTTCTAAACTAGCACGTGAATGTAAAGAAACTCACATATAAAATGTATAGAAACGAAGTAAATATAATACCATTCACAGTACTGAAGCATACAGAAATATAACTAAAGTACTGAACGAAAAAGAAGCGGAATACCACGCATTTCAAAGTAAAGCAGGGCATTCCGTGTCGTACTTTATTGTATTTACTCATCAGTGAACAAAGAAGAAATAAAACATGAACGTGAACCTTAGGGCCACCTTGTTCGTAACGTATATAAAGTGCGATATTGGGTAATCATGAAACCTCTCTCTCTCTCTGCACATTATAGACTTAGAACCACACAAAAACAACAAAGGAATTTAAGAAATTGACAAATTTTAGAATGCAATCTCAAATTTGAACCACCATGTAAAAAGAAAACACCAGTTCAATGCCATCGGTGCCCAAAATACGGTCTTACGAGAACATACTCTAAGGCAACGCAAATAGATGCGTAAAATGCGGCTTTTAATATTTAACAATTGAGCATCGGAAAGATAAAACACAGCCGGCTAAATGCGTTCTGAGTTCACGAAAACACACAGGACGATACCCAATTAGAAATGTTGTCAAATACACCAAAATTATATAAATAAACGAAACAGAGAAAAGAAAGAAATATCCCCACTGTTAAAAAATCACTAAAAAGTCCTCGTTCCAGAGTTTCCTCCCCTCCTTTCTCACTTCATTCAAATAATACATTTTTTCAACTCAGAAAATTCCTCAAAATTAAGGAACCCTCCCCATTCACAGAAAAATACCATTTATTGCCCATCTGCTTACATATCCAGTAATCCGTTAGAACCCTCCCCCATATAATCTAACTTACTACCCATCACAAATAGACATGCGCAATGTAATTGAAAATTCCTTCCAAAGATAAGAAAACATTATAAAACAGCAATTCGAACAAACAGGATCACTACATTAATATCCAAAATGCAGAAATGAAGCTAACAAATAAAATTATACTCTGGAACGGGAATGGATTAATCCAACACCGCAGAGAAGTAATAACTACATAGGATATTCTTTGTAGAACCAAAACTAAAACATAAGATATCTTTGTGACGATCCTTGGTTCGCGCCACACAAGACTGTCTACAGGATCGTAATGCCACTGGATGATCTCATTTCACCGGCAGTACAGGTTTACGGATTCTCTGATACGAACAGAGTGTTTTATTTCGAAACGTCCGTCCGACGGTCCGTTTGTCAGTCTGTGACCACACTAATGTCTAAACTATTCGTAGAATTTTTGGCAAAAAGCATACCATTATCGATCTGCCCCGACTCGAGGCCCTGCAAATTGAAAATAATTCTTTATATATTATGGATGATATAGTTGAAGCGATTTTTCCTTCAGATGAAATTAGTTCTTGACAGTAAGTTCTTGATAAAATATTACGTAAACTTATCTGAAAATATTTGTTGTTTTCGCGTAATGTTTATTGAAATATGAGCAAAATTAAAAAATATTAAAACTAAGATTTTCTGAAAACGGAATCATATTTTTGTTCTTTCACGTACTCTATGGATAGCGCTAAATTCACTGAACAAAATGAAATAAACTTTATTTTGATGTATTATTTGTTTTTTCTAGAAATTGTTTGCAACAAATGTAAGTTTTCGATACATCTCTCATGTCAGTAATATTTACATTACGGGCGTTTTTAATCAATAATTGCATTTGTGAGTCTAATTGCTTCAAATGATTTCAACTGCAGGTTCTCTAAAATTCAAAACTCTATCTCGTGAAAATGAACTAAACATTTTTCATTTTCGTAACAACACGTAAGCGACAGTTTTTCAACAATTTCTCCAAATGTATAAAAGAAGGTTCTGCCCTCTATAATATTCTTAAAGTCGTATTTCAGTTTTATCGATAAGAAAGCGAATAATTGGGAGTCAACAAAAAACTAGTAGTTCTAGAACAGCACGTACTTTCTCACATCATTTCAGAAGTTACCATTATCGAACATTCTGAGACTTCGACAAAAATTATATCCGCGCCATTCTTTTAATATTTTAATGTTCTATTGGTGAAAATAAGTTTAAGAAAATGTTTTCGGGCATTTTTTGAGAAAATGTTTTCTTATAAAGTACTTAAATTTTAAGCATAAATTACGCAAAAACTACTCTTTTTCTCAAACAATTTTCCGTTTTTAAAGAAAAAACAAATGGCCGTTTTTAAAGAGCTGAATTTTTAGAACGGATTCTGTTTAAGGTAAGAATTCTACCTTCACATTTGTAGTTTTGAAATGTTAAGATTAAACAATTTTCGAAGATACAGAGTTCGCCGGAAATGGGACTTTTTTACTGTCGAGGAGAAAATTTAAAGAGAACTAGTGGTGCTACAAAATGGCACAGACATTCCCTTAGTAGTTTATTTCCTTTGGTCTCGGCTAGCTATTCGAACTTGGTATATACTTTTGCCAGCTACATCTATCGCCAACCAAAATTACTTTTTTTAAACATTTTTTTTAAATTTTCCAGTTCTTAATAGTACAACGGAAATATTATTTTGAGAATATTAAAGAACAGTGAAAACTCCTCTTATATGGCAATTTTCCTTAAAAAATTTGGAGCCATTTTTAAGAGAATGGCGTTTTACCGCTACTGTAAATGCAAAATTTGAAGCTCTTTTTCATAGGAATCTTTTATGTTTTCGAAAAACTTTATTTGAAGTCATTTAACCCTTCTGCTACTGAGGGAGGTAACTGAGTTACTCCAACGCATATTTTATTATTTCTTCTCATCTTATAATTTTCTTACATTTTTGATATCTTGTGTAGTTTTTTACATATTTATTTAAACTATCATTTTGGAAAAACCTGCGTTTCTTTTGCTCTTAGTCAAGCTGGAGTTACTACCTTAGACCCGTTGGTATTGACGTTCGGGATTTAATAACGTGGTTTGAGGTTATATTATGAGTGGGAGAAGGGAGATGGTTTTGTGGACATTCCTACGAAGTGTTATTGAAAAACTAGTGCATTAATACGTGTATGTGAACATGTCGAAGAATTACAGTCTTGAAAATTTGAAAAAGTTATTAATGATTCACAATCCAGGCAATTTGTGTGAAGAAGATCGTGAAGTATAGATTGTTTTGTGAGCGTGATGAAGAAAATGTATAGGTTATAGATGAAGTGGACGATATTATTTGTGCTGAAGACGAGGAAAACATGAATGATGACGTATTCATCAGTTCAGGGGAGTATTAAGTGAAAGAGACAATACAAATAGTGCAATGTGCTCTAAAAGGACATCATTTGGCATTCGAGACCTCTTCGTTGTGGACGAGGTCCTGCATGTAAAATATATATATCGTTAAAATCTCTAAATACTTTATTAATGTATCAAAATAATGTTTAATCTGCAAAACCAAAACAATATTACAGCATTTACAGTAAAAATATTAAAACTCAATTGAATTTTCCCTGGGGTAACTCTGTTACCCCCTTTGGTATTGCGACGTATGCAAAATACCTCGTTAGTCGAAGGATTAAATCACTTTAACTCAAAAATACAATAGGGTCATTCTTTTTATATTCGACCAACAAAATTCCCGACAATTTTCAAATTACCTAAAAACACTTTTTTAACTTTTGTTTTGTGGTAAAATTATGAACAAATACAATCTTATATTTTTTCTTTTCGGTATTTTGCATGTAATCATTACAAAACCGTTTTTCATGAAAATACGATCTTCCTCTGCAGACGACATGTACTAGATAAAACGTAATGTTAAGATTATTTACATAAATTTTTTTTATTTATTTATTTATTCTTGCTTGGCCTGAGGCCCTCAGCAGCCGTGAACGACTGGTACAGTAGTTGATTTTATTTTATATAGTAAGTTTGCAAGATATTTTCTTTCATCGTGATTATTACATTTTCAGTAGCACTTTATATTGCACGGAAAGGCTAATCGCTTCCAGTCTGTTTAAGGAGGGTCAAAAAATTCTCTGGGTAATTTCCTTTTTAATCGTTTACGATGAGGGTTCTGTTTGCCAAGTTTGAAATGGATAGCTGAAGGTATTCGAGAAATTTTGTTATAGAATTTTGCGGATAGAAGGGAAAAATGTACAGTGATAGGTGTGATACCGAGTTCTTGATGGATTTGAGAGTTTGGGATGAACCAGGGTGCTTTTGTGATTATTCTTAGGAATTTATTTTGGAAAGTTTGGATTTTCTGAATATTTGTTTTGGATGCTGCGGCCCAGACAGGAGATGCATAACTTAATATAGGTCGTATCATTGTTTGGTAAAGATGAATGGATGTGTGTAGTTGGAGTGGGGATGATTTTTTGAGTAGGGGATATAATTGATGTGTTCGCTTGGTGGCTAGTGCTATTCTATGCATGATATTGGGTCTCCATGTGAGTCGTCTGTCGAGTAATACTCCAAGGTATTTTGCCGTGGTGTTCGCAGGAATCCATGGTATGTTGTGGTTTTGATAGGTGAGTGTGGGTGGGTCAAGTGGTCTTCGAAGAGTGAATATTTTCCCTTGGCTCTTGCTTGCGTTTATCAGAATGTGCCATTTCTGTGCCCAATCGGAAAATATAGTGAGATGGTTTTGCAGATCCTCTATTGCTGTTTCTATGTCTCGTTTTGTGGAGTAGATTGCTGTGTCATCTGCAAAAGTGGCAATGGATGTTGATGGTGTGGTGGGTACGTCAGCTATGTAGATATTGAATAAGGTTGGAGAGAGGCTCGAACCCTGCGGAACTCCTGCTTTGATAGGGTATGGTTTTGAGAGTGCACCAGGAAGTCGCACTGAAAAAGTGCGTTCACTAAGAAAATCTTCTATTATGCGTGCGAGATATTGGGGAGTGCCAATGCTCCGGATTTTGAATATCAGTCCTGGGTGCCATACTGTATCAAAAGCTTTTGCGATGTCAAGGAATACTGCAACTGTATGCTTATGATCATGAAAACCTTCGATAATGTCCTCTGTCAATCGCAATATTTGGTGGTATGTTGAAAGCTGAGGTTGAAACCCAAACTGATGAGGTGGTATTATATTTAATGTGGTGAGATGATTATTTAGTCTGGTAAGGATGCATTTTTCAAGTAATTTTCCCATGGACGATAGCAGACTAATTGGGCGGTAGCTTCCTGGGTCATCATTTGGTTTTCCTGGTTTGGGAATGGGGATGATATGTGCGTATTTCCATGTATGGGGGAAGTATGACATTCTCAGGGCTGCATTAAATATTGCTGTGATGACTTTTAGAGGAAGACGTTTGAGTAAGTACGCTGAGATTTGGTCGAAACCGTTTGATACTTTGGGGGCTGACAGAGAAATATATTTAATGATTTCTAACGGAGAAATGAATTTTGGACATTCTGGTACTGTGATTGCTGGCCTTAAGTTTTCTACTGAGATGAAATTGTCATGTACAGGATTGTTGGTGGGGTGGGGTGTGAATGATGTAGCAAAGTATTTTCCCAACACTTCGCATTTTTCAGATGGTGAAGATACTGTACCCGATAAAGTGGTGAGGGGAGGTATTTTGATAGGCTTATTCAGGATACGCCGTGTTATGTTCCATAACGAGTGGTCTGTAGATTTTGCCGTTTGTGTTTGGAAGTGTAACTTCTGAGCATTAGTGGTGGCTAAAAGTTTTCTCACAATTTTGGTGAGTAGGTTCAGGTACGATTTTAGGAACGGAGATCTGTGTTTCTGCCAGTGATTTCTTATGTATCGTTTGTGATGAATCAATTTTTGTAGTATGGGTGGTATGGGTGCGAGTGGAGAGTTGGGTCTTGTTGATGGGCAGTTAAATCTAATGTATCTAATATGGTGTAAGTACATTGATTGCTTGGTCTATTTCTTGTGTGGTTTTTAGTGTTGGTAGTGGAGGTAGGAGTTGTGTGACAAGGAGTTGATAATATGGCCAGTTCACTTTTTGGAGATTATAAGGGTGGGTGGGTCGTATTTCGCGGGGTGAAGTATCGAGAGTGAATATGAGTGGGCGATGATCTGATTGAAGAGCTATGTGAGTTTCAACATGAATATTATAATTGATGTGTTTTGAGACGCCGAAATCAAGAACGTCGGCGTGAATTGTTGGACAATAAGGGTAATAAGTTGGAGTTTCTGGTGCATGGATTGTCAAGTTAAGTCTTTGTATATCGTTCAGAAGAGATATTCCAGTCGGAGTATTCAATCTGCTGCCCAAACTATATGTTTCGCGTTCCAGTCACCCACAATGAGGGTGGGTTCGTTTGGAGTAAGTAGTATGTCAATATCACCTGGCTTATATGGGATATTTGGTGGTTTGTAAATTGATATTATATTGAGTGTAGATTGTGTGTTCTGGTGTATGACTACTCTTATATTTTCGAAAGTATTGGTGTGGTTTATTGATTGAACGTGGTGTAATATATTATTTTTAACAAATATCGCGACTCCTCCACTGCGTCTTTTTCTTGGGCGGTCATAGTGATGTAATTCATATCCTGGAATGTAAATCCTCATCGAGGGACTCAGGTGTGTTTCTTGAATGCAAGCTACATGAATTTTATTGCTATGTAGAAAGTGAGCTAGTGAGTGGATGTTAGGTCGTAATCCATTTGCATTCCATGATATTATGCGGAGTAGATGGTGTTGGGAACAATTATTAGACATTACTTTGTGGATAGTACGATGTCAAAGATTGAAGAATTGAGTGTGTGAGGGCTGGGAGAGTTTGATTTATTAGGTTAGTAAAGAAATGTTGTATTTGCTGAGAGATCCAATTGCATGATTTGTGGTGGATAAGGATAAGTTCTGTGATAAGCAGGTTTTAAAAAATCTGAGTATAATGGGCGTGAACTGGGCTAGTACGGATTTGGTATAGCTGATCGGTTGGAGTGCACTATACGCGGTTGTGGGGTCCGAGAGGAGGGGCCGTGGGGGGAGGTGGGGGTGTTGCAGTGGGAGTGCTGAGATTCATTAAATTATTTGTTGGATGTTGTAGGGTTTGATGTTGGGTAGGGTTATGGGTAGGAAGTGCTTTCCTGATTAGCATTTTTTGATATGATTCGCATTCGCGACTGGATGCACGATGAGCCCTTTTCGCAATGTATACATTTTATCACATCGTTTGTACAATCGGGTGTGGAATGTAGGCCTGAACATTTGCCACAGCGTGGGGGATAACCACAGTTCTTTTTAGTGTGTCCGTAAGCCTGACATTGACGGCACTGTACTGGTCCCGGTCTATGACGACGTTCTTCTACGGATATTATTGCATTAAACAGACTTCTCAGATTGTAGATTCCCATTCCGGCACTGGTTTTTGAAAGGGTAACTGCGCACAAGGGCCACGGTTTCCGGTTACAGTCTGTCAGCCTTATGACTGTTATTACTGGATAGCTTTTGGTGACGAGTTCTTGTAGGATTTCGTCTTCCGTGTATGAAATTGGTACATTTCTTAATACTACTGAAATTGTTGATCTTGTTGGATCCCGGTATGTATGATATAATAGTCCTTTTGTTGATAAGGTTTTGCGTAGTGTGGTGTAGTCATCAATAGTGTTGACCTTAACTTCTGTATATGGTCCTCTGACTCTTGTGGTGAAATTTGAATGTTTGAGAAGGTCTTTTACTTTTTCTAGTAGTTCTGCATGCACTGGTGCATCATGAATAAGTATTGGTGGGATTTTTGATTCTCCTGTATGAGAGGAATCACTGGAAATTGTATTGGATGCATCGGGATTAGACGTAAGTGGTGAATATCTGTTGCCTGTTGGAATGTTATATATTGGCAAATTGTCGGGAGAGGGAGGCTGGTTAGTTTGAGATAAGTTGCACTCAGGTGGCATATTTTGGGGCTGAATTCTTGGTCACTTTAGCGAAGGCTCATGCATGCTACTTATCTGCATTGTTGGTTGTGAAACTCCCGTTTGCGGTGTCATCTGCTGCGAGATATCTTGGTAGACTGGCTGGCTAGATGTGTAGAGCTGGTTGCTGGTGGGTTCCCGGAAAATGCAGATGATGTGGCGTATATGTATAATAATTATTAAGCGACTCCATGGCTGATGATATCGCTTCTGGTAAAGAAGGGAATTCTGCGTTTGTTGCTGTTTCCATGATCAGGCGTTGAATGAACTGTTTTGCTTGTACGAGTCACTCACTTCCACTGAATATATTATTGCACTGTTTGACGCCCACGAGGGCACGTCGCCGCAGGTGTGTCGATTGTTCCTCGCGGAAACTGTTTTTGAATAGCACTGATAAATAAAACTTTCACAGCACTGCACTATGAAGACCACAACTCTAGTCCATTGAATGGTCAGTCATACAACTTTTAATAGAATGAGTTAAATTAAGTAACACATATTCTTAAAGACGTGTGTTCCTAATCATGGCCGACATAAATTTTGTTTGCATATTTTTCAGATTCCTTGAAGTTCTTTTAAGTGCAAAAGAATAGAAATTACACATTTTATTGCGTTTCAGGTACATTTGTAACGTCATGATTGTAAAAATTATGAAACATTTTCAAAATTTATTTTCCACCATCTTCGATTTTCAAACTTCAATTCCTCATTTTCCGGAAGTGAGGAATTTTGAGCCAGTTTTCACAGAAAACGGTTGAGTTTTCTAGAAAATTTATACGAAACTATTTAAATCACATATACTCATAAACATGAGAATGTGAACAAATTGTCCGCTAATGTAATAATTAACGACGTGATAGACAAGTCAACAAAATTACATTTTTGTAATTTTTGAAAAAACAAAAGAATAGAGTAATATGGCATTTATGTCATCTCATGGAGTACATTTAGCACTATCCTATGTGCACAAAATGGCACATTTTTTCACCCAATATTACGCAAAAACTACTTAACGGTTCAGACAAATGTACCTGACTTTAAAGAAAGAACTCACTTTGGAGAACGAATTTTATTTGAAGGAAAAAATCTCTATCTTCAATTTTGTAATTGGAGGAAGATGCCGAAAAAAATGCAAACTTGTGCAATCTTCGCAAATCAGAGTTAACCGTGGAAATCGACCTTAGCCACCTTAATAACTGTATTTTACTCTATTCTTACAAGACATTTAAAGCAAAAATTAGGAGCCGTTTTTGAGGAAAGTTTGAAATTGTCCGGAGGGCTTCATGTAAAGTATACTCAAATTGTTTTAGAAAGCTTTTCAAAATTAAACGCTTCGACTAGAGCCAGATGAACAGGGGTTTCTTCAATCTGGAAGAAATGGTACGCACGGTTTAGGCTTCCGGACGGACCGACAGACGGACGTTTTGCTCTTCAGTTGCTTTCTCGATATCAAAGACCTACAAAACCGGTATTCTGAGTACACCGCGTGTTAGGGGATTTTAGCAACTGGTTTTATACACTTTTTCGTTCATCAATGAGCAGCAATTAATATTTCTGCCGAAATTCGCAATTTTTTCGCAGCATTACATAAATTTCCCTATACTACGTATATTACTCCGTATATAGGTATGGATGCGGAAAAGTAAAAATTGGAACAGCTTTTTCAAGGAAAAAATGTAAAAACTGTCTATATTTTGCACAAATTACGCAAAAACGCTCATATTATTGATAAATTGTAGTACATGACCTTAATTTCAAATGTATCTTTAAAGAACACTGTTCATAAAAAAATCTCTAACTTCAATATTGTAGTTGTAGGAAGGCGCCGAAAACAATTTTTGGACGTTTTATTTTTCGAAAAATTAGTTATTTCAACGAAAATGTGACCTTCACCATTCCCGTAAACGTTCTTTACGCTATCCGAGGCCAAAACTTAATCAAAAATTTTTGAAGCCATTTTGAGAAAATCATGAAAATATTGAGGCTCATGAAAAAAAAAAACCACAAAATCAAAATGTCCATTTAAAACTCAGAGGGCCTTGACTTCTTTTAAATCGATCGAGGAATATTAATTCGGAGAAAATCGGCAGAACGGTTTAGGCGCTAGCGTTGACCGTAAATGGAGGAACGGAGGGAACAGACAAAGAGATGTTTTGCCGTCAATCCATTTTTCTGTATCAAGATCCCCCCCCCAAAAAAGATTCTTATTTCACATCGTGTTAGAGGAAGTAATTTGCTATATTCTTGTATACGTACACGATTTACCCATTTATTCTTTACCAGGACCTGGCAATAATAGTTGTTCTGTCGAAAATTCTCCAGTACACGATACAACACTTTCTCTTGTCACGAAATAAGTATGAGAAAGTAAAATGTATTACAGGCGCCTATAGATAGTTGCTGTAAAGAGGATGGGAAAAATCGAAAAGCTAACTCAGACCAAACGTATCAAGAGACTAACGAATATGAGAATAGCGAGTTGCTGTTTTAATCTGAGGGTTGTTTCTACTTGTAAAATGCAGTATTTTACGCCTCTGAAAGAGACAGGTCTCACATCCACTAGTGAGATAGCTAGTTCTTGCGTAGCTTGGTTATTCTGAGGTATGTGAAAGAATTAATAGGAAGTTGTTCAATTTTCTGAGCCGTGAGTGAAAATATTGATTTTTTTTGGCAACGCTGCGTAGCCCCTTATCTCATTTCACCTGGAGTCGAAAGTTCTTCCAAGCGGAATTGGCAAGACGGTAGTAGCTTGAGGTGTGTGAGAGAAAATCGATAATCTCTCTCAATAAAAGAGATGCATTTATTCAACTCGTTTATGAAACTATAATATTCGTAGTAAGCACGAAGACATCACTAATATTGTCGCCAGAATCAGTCATTTTTTGCGTTAACGTTTGCCAGGAATAGTGTTTTGGAATGAAAAAAATACTATTAATTTTTTTACATCAAAATCTGTATTATCTTTGTTGTGTGTTAAAGACAGAAAATATAAATATATTTCTACATACATCTGAAATTGTTAAATAATAATATAACATTGTAATTAACTTCAATAGCATAATCAATATCCAGGAAAATTTCCACCTTCAATACTCTTTTTCGAGAAATTTAATTTTGTAATGAATTTAGTTTGAATAAATAGTTTAGTAAGATGGTGGAATTTTTGGTAATAATGGATAAAAATACCTACGCAGACTGGGATTTGAACCCGCTAATCCCCGAGGTCTGGAATAGTATCTCTGTGACACTGAGCCATCCATTCCGTGTTTTAAAGCGTTCTTTTAACAATACATTTCTTATCCACGAAACTGGAAAGCAATATTACTTATACAAAAATTAATGTCAATTAAATTTCAATGGGCAGGAATCACAGAAGTTTTTCAACTATTTACCTCTCAATGGACGTGAAAATATATACGATCTCCGATAAAATAAATGTAATCTAAATAGTTGGGTCTAGAGAAACGTAGCTTTGAAAATCTAGCGCAATCTGTAGGGTTGTGCGTCCATCGCCATTAACCTCTCATGCCAAGATATTTTCAACAGGAAATATTACATTTTCTTGTCGACACACGAATGAATATTTTTTTTCCTTTCTATAAAGAATATTAGAACTTTGAATCATTTCAGAGAAGAAAAACGCTACATAGAAGAAATACATTTATAAAGATATAAATATGAATTTCACTGTTTACTCTGAATTTCGAAAAATAACAAAGAATTGAATATTTTTCGGCATCTTATTAAAACTTGAATATTCGAGATTGAGATTTTTCCTTCAAATGAAATTTCTTCTCCGTATTTAGTTTCTAAAAATTTATCCTGTTAATTGTTTGAAAATGTTGCTTGTTTCCCTTATTTACTTGGAATGTGGACAATATTAGAAAATATTAAAAGCAAGATTGGATGGAACGGGTTCCAAACATTTTCAGTAAAATTTTTGTGCGGATAATAGGCCTACTTAATGCACTGTGTAAGAAGACACAAATGTCATTTTGCCAAATATTTAGAAAAGTAATTTTTTAATCTTGTGATTAATATTTACATTGTAATAACAATACTGCATTTGTAAATAGATGTGCTTCAAATGATTTTTAATGAAGTTTCATGAAAACTCAAAAAGTGTCTGTGAAAACTAGATCAAAAAGTGCAGAGTTGCAGAAAGCCTCAAACGATATTTCCCCCAAAATGGCTCCAAGTATTTATCGAAAATATTCGTATTGGATTAGGTTAACTTCTGTAATGTTGTTAATGTCACATTTCAGTTATATTTTAAAGGGACTGAAAAATTGAGAAAATATGAATTAAAAAAATAGACAGCAACTCTAGTTTCTTTCATATAACTACGAAAATGATCTAAAACATGCGAAGTTTGGCATACAGGGCGTCCCCGCCAACTATGGGCCACCCCCGTAACGTCTAAACGGTTCCCGAGATAGAAATGCAGTTTTCGTTCAATAATGCGGAATCATGATGCAAATACTGTGACGTAGAGATATTGTTCAAAATATTTTTAGTTTTCGATAAATTTAATTATCTTTGATTTTTTAAATAGTAGCATGTATTTTTCTCACTAGCAATAGATAGATCATAAATAGACGAATGCAATGAAGTAACATATGTTAATGTTTGATAGTATTTGACGTACAAAATTATACTTTCTGGCATGTGGTTTTAAATTAAGTGTACATGATTTCCTGTAGTAACCCTTGCAACTGTCCCCCTTTGGGGAAAGTTTCCTTCGTGACGCCAGCACTTAAGGGGGAGAGGGGAGAGGCCGCGAAGGTCAACTTCCCTACAAGCGACAGCTCTGATTGCTGCAGCAGGAAAAATTGCAAGTCTAATTTAAAATCTCATGACAGATAGTACACATTTATGCACAAAATACTATCGTAATATTAACATGTATTACATCATTGCATTACTCTTTTTATGATCGATCTATTTCTAGTGAGAAAAACATAGGCTTAATTTAAATAATCAAAGATGATTAAATTTCTCGAAAACTAAAAATAGTTCAAACAATATTTCTACACCACATCACTTGCCCCATGATTACGCATTGTTGAGCGAAAACTATTGCGATATCGGGAACCGTTTGGAAGTTATAGGGGTGTCCTATAGTTAGAGGGACATCTTGAATATCACCAGCTCGACTGTATACTAATGGAATCTCAAAACCTATGCTCCCAAGCTCAAATCACAGTCCGAAGAGTTGATTTCGCGGATTTCGAAACACTCCCAAAAGTAAGCTTTGGATTAATGTAGCGATTGTTAATTAAGAGGTGATACGTCATTGTTGCGACAACGTGCAATCCAGTTGGAATAAGCGAAATTTTCGCTCGGATTTAACTTGAATTTTATATTGCCTAATTCGTAAAAAGAACTCGAGAAAGTATGCCCACCGCTAGTTTTTCAATATAGAGGGGACAATATTTCGACACACAATTACAAGCACAGAGTCGAACAGAGTTCCAATAAAACCTCGACTTGCTCGAAATTTTCATATTACGGAATGTAAGGCTGAATTATCTAAGGATTTGAGAGTTAAAGTGTTTACAAAATTGTATTATAGTAACCACAAGGCAAAATATAAAATGTTTTATATAATGTATTTGTTCTTATTCTTTCAATATTTGTGTTAAAAATTTTGGTAATTTTATGAGGGTTGTATAGCTCACTTCAATATTTGTTATGAAATAACAATTACTGATTGAAATGGAAATGAAATATAAGAGTGGATCAAATAGGTGCATTTCATTTCCATGTAATTACATTCATTAGACTTTTAGATATCTAAATATATATTACATGGATAATGTTAAGATTATCATTGCTATTTGATTTTTTGCAAGTATGTTTTTTTTCGAAATAAGTTTAAGTGAAATAGTTGCAAACTTTTCTCTTTAAGTATAGTTGGGAACATTAATTGCCTGAATGTAAATCTTAAATAGAAACAACCATTTTTCATTAAAGAATTTGATTAAACATAATTAAATCAGAGCAAGCGATTTGAAGCCGCTGGCCATACATGAATACAAATCGTCTTCCTCGATCAAAAATGTTTTAAACCAAACTTATGTATTTTTTTCTGTAGAATCCGAATCTGCAATATAAAGGGAGGGGGTCCTCATGTAAAATTCCAAAGTTGGCTCCCGCCTCACACTCAGGAGACGAGTGGAGAAGTTTGATTTAGGTCTGACAGATGTCCCCCTTATAGATATTAATTTTTTACCTTTGACATTTTTTTGAACGTTGCATATTTTTCGAATTATTTGGATTTCTCAAGTTAAATGGGCCACTCTGTATACTTGGTAGATGTAGGTAATACGAAGTTCACCGGGTCATCGAGTTAATAATAAATCTAATCTAATGTTGATGAGGAGTTGGTGCTCATCTGAATAGAAGTAATGTAGTGTCCGTGATGGATCCAGAAGTTAGTTGTGACATGTGAGTACCCTCCAGCCTACTCCAACCTCGCGATAATACAATAATATATAAAAATATTTGTTAGTTTTTGATCGAGTTACGAATGGGATGTATTAATCATCAGCAAGCACGTGAATGAAATTACTTCTGCTTCAGATACATCCGTTCATCCTTGACACACGTACCCGGTTATCAAGAAGTAGAGGGGGAGTAAATTTGACAATTCATGAAGACGGTCCGGTGGTCACTGAAGCGCATTGGACTTCTTTCTGAGAAAGATGATTTGCCGTGATATTGCAAACTCACATCTGAAATATTCCGTTTCAAGGTATAAATTTATTAAATTGTTAGGAAATATGTAGTAATAGCTAAAATATGTAAAAACATGAAATTAGACCAAAGTTTTTAAAATTAAGTAAAATAAAAATTGTTCTAATTCACCCAAAATGTCTTATCTCTATAAAATATTACTGAATGCAGGTATCTTGTTCCTGTGAAAATATGTATTTACATGAAAATCTGTTCCCTAATTATAAGACAATAAAAGGCTTTGTTGTTGAAATTTTAACGTTTGTGTAAATGAGAGCTTTTCAAGTGGCTTCGTTGTTGAAATGATTAACTCTGCTGAATATATTCAGAGATTATCTGTGTTTCCATAAGATGACCTTCTTGGCATTTACGTATTTGGGGAACATTTCTAAGAACTCAAGTTTTCATGATTTTAACTCGATAAGCTATGACCTCGAACAACGCTCTTGGGTTCCGAGGCATTGTGCAAAAGCATAGGAGTGTCATGGTTGAATGGAAAAAGAAAGATGCGAATGCTATGAGGATTATTAATATGCGAAAACTTAATTTTAAAAACGTAAGATTCAATTGCAAAACTGCACTTCATTGATATTTACTCATTTACCTACGTAAGTTCTTATTCGTTTAATTAGTAATTTATGTAAATTAGCACATGCCAATACTGTACTACAACGGTATTTTTACTTTTTCGCATACTACATACTTGTCTCTGCAAAATTTCTCTCTTGTTGAAATTAAAAGTCCACATATTTAATTTCCATTGCCATGATTAGAAAGTTCTATTAGCAAACATGTCAATATGATATTGTATCGGCATATGTATTGCATTGCGTCGGTCCCGCCATGTAACATTTAAAATATGCTCTTTCTTGCTATTCAGATATAACATTTCCAGAGCTACCGCAAATAATGAAGAATAATTTGCACTATGTTGTAAAAACACTTGCTGAAGAAAGCAATATACCTATTGATTGGAATGAAATTGTGAGCGATGTAACAAGAATGTATTAAATTCGGTTGATTTTCAGTAACTTATGTATTAAGACAAATTACTGACAGTAAGACAAAATACAACATACTAATTACTTATTAAATAACTCTACTGGTTCTCTTGAAACATAAGATACTGAACATCAACAGAATTTATTAACAGACGATCAACATAACTAGTAAATAATATAAGAATATATTAACATTTTCGGAACGGGAAAAAAAGAGAAGCTGTATGCCTTCATGTCTTCGGAAATTTATTGTTTGCTTCAATATTTAATTTAAATTATTGGTCACAATTTTATACGCGATTTTATATGTCAATAATTTGCCTCCCAAAATTGACGGAGAAAAGAATTCTACTGGAGGAAAGGAAAGGTATGATTGGCTTTTATATCAAGCCCCGCCAATTTCGCTTTAAAAGGAGTAGAGAGAGGGGACAGTTTTGAGGAAGAAGCAACTCTGGTAGGTTACCAAAACCAATGACGGACTCGCCTCTTACTCCAGAGTCCAGGATTGGTCGACAGCCGACCTGTATTACCTGAGTAGTATCTTTAAAATTAATTTCGTTGTAATATTTTCCACGCTAGCCAATAAAAATAACGGTATATATTTTGGTAAATAACGAATATAGAAAATACAAAAATACGCATTATATATTCTGTTCATATTCGCATGCAAAAGCTTCGACATTCAATTTGCAAAATAATTTGTTAATAAGATAATATTACGTACACCAACTCAAATCTACAAACAGAAGTTTCACTGCCGTATTTAGAATAAAATGGAATGTTAGAAAGTTAGCAATACCTAACCAGCAACCATTTCCACCACAATATATGAGAGCGTTAAGGCGGCCCATCCGCTCCCACCCCCTTCCTATATTTAGACGTATACAGCGGAGAAACTAAGCGAGTCATTGCAGCGAGCTATTTTATAAACAATTGCATATCTCGAAACGAAAGGCGATAGCACCGATCGGATTGCAGAATTTTGCATCTCGTTTAAAGGCAGTTTAGAAAAGACAATAAAATTTTCTTGCAAATTTTGCAAATTTATAAACAATTTCCAATTTTTGAAATTCTGATGTTAGAAGGGTCCCCTGATGTCCCAGAACTAAAAACTGCGAAGTAACAATTTTGCAACAATTAACAATGTTATAAACAATTTCGAAATGTGTGCTATACGACCCAGGACGATCCTCTAATTGTTTCTGAAGTGAATAGTGCAAAAAACAAATTTAACGAGAAATGCAAAATTAACTAAACAGCTAAAAAAACTAAATAGCTAGTTTAATTATTGCTAAAATGTTGAATTTCGTAAACACTGATATTTGAACATTATTACTTCGCCAAAACTTCCCACTCACAAATATTTTATCGATCCTGGAGCAACCTATGCACACTTCATTTCTTCGACTCGGTTTCGGAATATTCGTTTACATACGTAAGTTGTTTTGCATTAAAAGAGGGGATAATATTACTAAATTGAATTTTCGCAAGTAAATCTGTATTATGAGAAAAAAGCAATGCATAAACTTTTTCAAATCCACTAGTTCTATTGCATGCGCTGAATATTTTATGTTGTAATGTATGATATTAACTTTATTGATATATTTCTTGTATGCGATCGAATGGCTTCCTCTCGGACGCAACGCGACTACCCCGCCCCCCTGTGCCTTCTGCGCCAATACTCTCAACCCTTAGGATGAACACACCTATCCATAGGGAACGTTCATACTAGAGATGATGATTGGGTGAAACCTGGGGGAAATCTGCCCTATCAGCTTCTCAGGCGATGGCAGTTGGTAGAGAATGTTATTTTGTAATAGTTAACTATGAAAGAACCAGATGGCGTTATCCTCCGTACAGTGCTGCCAGAATGTGCAGAAGGATTGGGACTTCAGAATATGCCGTTGCCCATTCTATGTGGCGGCGAGGGTACATACACGAGAAAATTAATATAAAAATAAATAAATTGTGCAATTGGATTGTATTTGGTTGGTATAATAAAATTTTTCAAAGCAGTCACGGGCCGCAACAAAAGATCCGCTGGGCCGCCAGTTGGAAAACCTTGGTTTAGGAGACGCTTGAGGAGAGCATCTTAAGAGATTCACTCACATGGTGGTATCATATAGTTTATGTTATTTTAACCTTCCAGCGGGCGCGCTGTCGTAAATTTTACGACAAAAGCAGATTTTTTTGCTTTGCTGTCAACCCATTGTTGTCAAAGACTTCTGCGTTCTTGGTATTCCTTGCAGGTATCTTTAGTGATGCATTCCTGCAGCCACTGTTTAGTTTGCACGCTATATTCAGTTTTTGTAACGCTCGATTCGGGGATAAGTGCATAGTGAAGTTAACTTCACGCTGCGCGCCGGCTGTTGTGCTAAAATATTGTATAATAATTTGGCCTAATCGAAATTTTCTATAAAATGTCCAGATAAAGAATTCATGTGAACGAGCTGCGGCTTCAAAACGTGTATTGTGTACTCACCACAATCATAATAGAAGGTGGAAATGTTATTCCCTTCACTCGTTTCACAGTTATCTGGTTGCTACCAACCTAAATGCAGTTTAGAATAGGGGACCCTGATTCGTCTCACTGCAGGGAGACTTTCCTGGTTAACTGTACTTCTCACCAAGCTCTAGTAAATACAGCAGTGCTAAAAGAAACAGCATCACTTAAAGAAAATGCGCATTCAGTATTTTCGTAATTCAATATGCTCTCAAAAATTGGTAATCATATATTTTATGTAAATTATGTAACGTTTCTGAATCTATTACCTTAATAACTCACTCGATTTTTGCAAACCAGGTGGTGCGTTTTCAGGATTACATTGCAGATCGCAACTGTGACCGAGGTGATGCGTTTTGTTTAGCACTATTGCATAGAAGTATTTCTCGTTCACTTTACATTTGCAGACGGCAGAATTAGGAACTAATGTTGTTTTGAAAGTTAAGGCCGGAACATGCAACCGAGAATACACGAATGGCCCCGATGTCAATCAGCATCTGACCAATCAGCTGTCTCCGAAGGCAGCACAAGCGCTACGGACGCAGCTGACGAATTATGCCTTGATGACAGTGAGCTGGAGTCGCGCTCTTAAATGATTAAGATTATATACAATAAAATAGATCACACCACACACTATTCACAACATTCACGTACAATATTTTAATTTCTTCTTTGCACTTATCTACTACTTAATGGTTATGTTCTTGCCCCGCCTGGGTTCTGCGTGCTGTTCACCGCCATCTATATCATTTTAAACGGTCAGTATATACTGCAGACGTGCGTTTCTCATTCAGTCGGCGGTGACCTCATGTAAACAGATCGCAGCGCTCCGTCTGCAAATGTAAAGTGAACGAGTAGTACGCGATTGCCACGTTGCGGTTGGAGAACATCCGTGATTGGAGAAACAATATTTTGAAAATATTGATAGGCGGAAATAAATTGCAAGGTCAAAACCACACTCAGATCATGAATTAGAGAACGCGCAAGAAAGGATCGCGCCTACCAAAGTAACGCATAGTATAGGAAGGAAGTTAAACCAGTGGTGAATTTAGGTTTACAAAAATTGACAGGCAGATTGGTTTGTTTACCACCTATAGTTACACAGCGAATAATTGTTCCATGAAATTAATAAGTGTGCCAAGTAAGTTAATTTAGATTTTGCTGCCTTGGAACGTTTTTTTTATACAATAGGTCACCGTTAGGAAATTATAATTTTCTTTACCGATACTTTGCAAATATACGACAACAGATTTTCGACATCAAGACCATAGTGTTGAACGCAAAATAACGATATTAGACCAAAACCAATCGTGGCTATCTTCCCCTCAGAAAGAAACCCACATCCAGCAAAATTGAAATGAATCGCAAACAAAACAAACGCGGGAAAGTGTAGCAGGCCGTGGCGTGAGGAACCAACGCCCAACGCTGTTAGCATAGGAATCATACTTCAGAAGACCACGTCACCAGCTCTGTTTGCACACAACGGAAATATCGCGGTCAACATGACCTTCCATGAAGGTCGGACCAGGTCATTTTCTAGACCAGCGGTCGGAAGCCTGGAAACAATCAACCATTCCCAAACACTTAAAAGAAACAGCAGTCGCATTTTGAATTTTAGTTTGATACAGTTTCTTTCACTTGATACAGGTTGTGATACAACGACGACCGGTATTATTTATCACAGTTTATTCGCGATGATTTATTCGTACATAAATTTGTAATTTGTTAAGATGCGAGATGGTGGTGACTATTGTTACAGGAAGGTGATATCATAAGGAGGGGGCCGAGAAGAGTTAAATGGGAATTTTTGTTGGTCGGCAGCACGGAAAGCAGATGGTACTTTTAAACGGAAGTGACCGTAAGAATGTCAACTCATTTTTTAAATAGGGTAACAGGAGTGGAGACCAGCAGATTTATGTAATTTAAAGGAAACAAGAAATACTAATTGTATGTGAACAAAACTAATTATTTGCGGGCAGTCCGATATAGCAGAGTCGAAGCTACCATTTCCAACAACTTTGCTCATTCGTACGGAGGGCACGTCGACCGACTGGACTAGCAGGGCAAAATAAATTTAATAAAGGTTCCAGTTTAATTAGGAATGATTAGCTGAAGAAATGAAATAGACATTACAAGGTTGTTCTGTATATATTTGCATATTCTGTTGTCTCAATTCTTTTGTATCTTATGTTATTGTGTTATTGTGTATGTAGTATTTTGTTGTGTTACTGTATTATTTACATTTGTTGTGTTATCTATATTGTATCTTGTGCTAACCACCCAGTCTCTCAGAAGTTATTTGTAATGAAATTGTTTATTAAAGAGCTGGGATCATAAACAGCAATTTGTAATAGGATAATACTGTAAACAAATTACTAATAAAACTTAATTGATTTTTTAATTTTATTTGTATTTCGGTTACACGACCAATAACTTATTATTAAATGGTCGCTTACATTTTCTTTCTCATTTTACGTACGTTCCAGAAGCATGTTTAGCGGTATGACTTCACGAATATACATTAACATAAACTTTACTTTCAAATTTTATTAAATTCACACGCGTCTTCAACAATTGTTCCATGGTAACTACCGGCTACTTCCGCAGTATTGTTGATCGGGGAAACCTAGGGTTCGAGACTCGACAGTGACGGGTTTTGGACCCTAGCTGTACATTTTCATTATTTACACATTATTCATTATCATATTTTGTATATATCGATATCATACATTTTCTTCGTTATTTTGGCATTAAGTTTCCGATAGCTTTATTAGCAGCGTCAGATATCCTTTTCGGTTCAGCCGTGGCCTCCATTAATCGCGTAGTTGTATATTGAACTTTCCTTGGTAACAAACACTATTTACAATATAACGAATTTTACATTCCATAACTTAAAATTGTAAATAAAATTTCCTGAACTATTATCGTTGTGAACAAACACCACGTACTCCTCGGGAGACAAATTATTTTCCCCTTAGTAGCCCTCGGGCTAAAGCCCTCTGGCAACAATTGCACCTTGGGAAAAGTAATGCATTTCTCCCTTGATGCAAAATCTACTATTTTTTTTAATGAAAGCTAAATTTCGAAGTGTGCGGATGTTTCCAGATTTAGCGGTAATGAGATGGTTTTACTTTTTCCATTAATTAAAATGGAAGGATTCAATTTAATGAAGGGAAAAGTAAAAATATTTTTTCAATATTTATTCAGGGCTGATGATTCTATTTTATACACGGTAGATCTGGATAGAGCAACTTCCTGAAAATATAATTAAATTAAAGCAATTGAAAATTCAAAATAAAATATAATTTTTATTATGATTAAATGTTAACTTACACAATATTATTTTAAACCGAAATAGTAACAAAAAGTCTAGGTAAACTGTAAATAACGATATCTATGTATATGTCTTCACATGTCGAACATCACGTTTTTCTTTCAGGTCCAATTCCATGCAGACGATTTACTGTTTTCACTCTCCAAAATATTTTCGTCCATTCAATTTTTCACAGTACTGTCGTTAATACTCCACAATACAATATTACGTCTTCAAATGCTTCACTCAATTACACAACTCTGATGAAAGCGTTCTATTTTATCTCTGCCTCAGAAACGTTTGGCCAAACTTTGTCTTCACTCAAGAGCGTTCAGTTATTTTCTGACTGTTGATTCGCGCTTATTTTCTGGTGGGAAGTCTCAGTGACATCAAATATTTCAACCTGTGATTTCCAATTCCAGTAGGCCGTACCTCTACTTGTATTTCTGCCTTGGAGTCAAATATGGACGAAATACACAATTAAAACCCATTACAATTCATAGGTTCTACTAGTATCAATTCACGACGCAAGAACCAAGAAGAAGTAAATTGATGAGAGAAAAAGTTTAGCACTCAAGGCTAAAACGTCCAGTACGTTCAAAGAGAAGGAACTTACCTCGAGGAAAAGTAAATTATATTGAGTTGGGAACACCAAGTGTCTACGAACTCACCTGTGAACAAAACAAAACGTTAAGTTATTAGCAAAGTGAAGAATCAGAATGGTAATTTTACCAACAGTAATTAAATTGATGCATTCTGTTCATTCATTATGTTTTACTGAAAAATTTAAATAACGATAATGAACTGCTTGTACAATTTTATTATGTGCCCGGTAGAATATTACAAACACAATGAGAAAAAGATGAGAAAATTCCAACATCACGATGAAACGAGCACTCTCTTTAGAGGAAATAGAGTATTTTTTCACAAGTTATTAATCCTTAGCTGCCGACATGGGAATTCACTTGATGTTGGTTGGTTGGATGATGTTGGTCAAGTGAGTTCGCGAGTTCAAATCCGGTCGAAGCCATGGATCTTTAAGGGCGAAAAAATCCTTCGTTCGGAGGGGACGTTTGGTGCAGGATATTCCATGTTGTAGAGTTACTGCCCGTAAAAGATCCCCAAGCCTGGGTGTGTCAAGCTGGCAAAACAACTATAGCACAATCACAAACCAAATGGAATATTTAGTACTCATTTATTACTAATTTCTAACCCCAAAATTAATTGATTGATTCGTGTTTCCGGGCGCGTCAACTACTTTGGCCATTAGTCCCATAAGTGTAGTGCGCGTTTTTCTCGGGAGGTGGCGATGATCTTCTCCCCGCTGGATGGCGAGATCTGGCGTCGACCTATCGTCGACTGGCGGGGTTTTCCCCTCAACCAGGTATCTCCCACCAGCGGGGCACCACTCCCGCCGGGACAAGCTTTAAGCTCCCAACCGGTCTTCCGACATGTGTGGTAAGAGGTGTAGTGTACGTAGTGTAAGTGTGTGTGTAAGAGGAGAGGACAGGACAAGGAAGAGGAAGGAAAGATCGCGCGCGGTCCGTGGCTCGCTTGTTAGGGTACTGCTCCGGCATTCGCCTGGTGTTGATCGGAGAAACCACGGAAAACTACCGATCAGAACAGCCGGCCGCTAGAACTCTCCTACTGACAGCGACTGAATTCGACCTAGCAGACAAGCTAGTGTCGAAAATCCTGCCGCCGTCGGGACTCGAACCTAGGACCTCCCTGTCAGAGGGACTGCAGTGACATCAGGTTGATGCACTGAGCCATCTCTGCCGGTCCCAAAATTAAATGTATTACTTTTGCCATTTATGAAATAAATGTGGTGGTGCTGGCGTTTCTGTCAAGCTGAGACAATATTTTTTTTTAAGAAAAGGGCACTATCGATTCAAACCAATACGAATATTTAATACTCATTCATAACTAATTTAATACTTCAAAATGAAATGTATTACTGTCGTCGTTTATTAAATAAATATTGTTAAAAACGGCTGTTATGCAACCACGCACGACAATCGAGTATACAATTACACAGCACGAATGGGCACAATCAAATAAATCGACAAAGATAATTCAATATCCAATACTAATGTTTCCCCAAACAGAAATTTATTACTGTTGTCGTTTGTTAAATAAATATTGTTAAAAAAGAAATTATAGTTATGCAACCATGCAAGATCTTCAAATGCGATAAAAGAATCAACAGCCATATTCAAATTAAAAAAAATAAACTTACATTCAATTCTAACTTATTACTTTTAATAGAAATGTATTACTGTTGACGTCTATTAAACAAATATTGTTAAAAAACTAAATTATAGTTATCCAACCATTCCATATATTCAAACATGATTATACGAATAAAAGGGCACAATGAAATAAAACCAAATCCACACGGAATATTCTTTTGAATTAGGAATATATCTTAATGTTTGTCTTCGAATTTTATATTCCCAGATGGTCACTCTTTGATAATCTCTTGTAGTTTGTATTGAAATTATCCTTTTTCAAGGGCAAACAAGTATCGATGTCTTGTCTTGCTGTTCTTGCCGTCGTTTCGTCTTTGTTCTGTCAGTCTCTCCCGAGACTGAGGTACGCGAAAGCAAATATTGACCGGAGCATTAAGAAAATTGAACTCCAGCCCTGGTAAGCGCTCCAAGACAAGAGGTTAAAGGAAGCTTAACAAAGGTTGAACAAAGTTCCCCGAAATGCATTTTAGCTATTGCAGTATGACTTATCGATCCAGCGAACTACAATGAACGCGGAACTCAAAATAATCCAGAGAAATGAAGATTACAAACCCTTCCATTACTTACAAAAGCTGCGATAAGGTTGACTGATCTATGTTTCCAGACGCATCATCAGCTAAAGTCATCAGTCCCGTTAGTGTAGTACGTGTTTTTTCCTCGGGAGGCGGCGCTGATCTTTTCCCCGCTGGATTGCGAGAACAGGCGCCGACCTACCGTCGACTAGCGGGGTTTTCCCCTCAACCAGGTATTTCCCACCAACGGGGCAACGCCCCAGCCGGGACAAGCTTTAAGCTCCCGACTAGTCTCTCGCCATGTGTGGTAGTGCAGTGCGTGTCGGTATAAGTGTGTGTAAGGGGCGAGGATAGGACAAGGAAGAGGAAGGAGAGATCGCGCGCGGTCCGTGGCCCGTTTGTTAGGGTACTGCTCCGGCATTCGCCTGATGTTGATCGGAGAAACCACGGAAAACTTCCGATCAGAGCAGCCGGCCACTAGAATTCTCCTCCAGACAGCGACTGAATCCGACGTAGCTGACAAGCCAGTGTCGATAATTCTGCCGCCGCGGTGGCAGAATTATCGACACTGGCTTGTCAGCTACCCCCGACGGTGCACCATCGGGACTCGAACCTAGGGCCTCCTGGTCAGAGGGATTATAGTGGCGTTGGCGTGCGGTTTCTCCGTCTACCGAGGCACCGCCCCATTCGGGAAAAGCTCTAAGCTCCCGACTGGTCTCTCGGCTTTTATGGTAGTGTAGTGCATGTTAGTGTAAATGGGTGTAAGTAAGGGGTGATAATAGGACAAGGAAGAGGAAGGAAAGATCGCATGCAGTTCGTAGCCCATTTGTTAGGGTAATGCTTCAGCATTCGCCTGGGATTTATCAGAGAAACCACGGAAAACAACTACCGATCAGCGCCGATCGAATTCTCCAGACAGTGATTGAATTCGACCGAGCTGTCTAGCTGGTGTCGGAAGCCCTGCTATCTTCCGGGCAGAGGCACTGCAGTGACATCAACGGATATCCTGAGCCACATTCGTCGATACTTTGAAAATTGGACAGGTAAAGGTAGATTAAATAACAAATCAAAGGTCATTCGTAAAATAAACTACAGAGGATACTAGAGATCGTTATCAGCAGAGGATAACATTTCAAAAAATATTTCTAATCCAATTAACATTGATATTACGAATGAATACTACATTCCCTATCTCTAAACTCTAGACTAATTCTTATACATTATTATTTTGTCTACTATTACACTAACCAACATCAAAACATTAGTATGCGTCCAATAGTAGCAATAAAATACATTAAATGAATTTAGCCATAGTTATTTTCTTAAGTTTACTACGTATTCGAATTTTTTGGCAAGTACTGCTTTGGTGCCGATCGCCTCCGACAATTACAATTTTAATAAATCGTTCGGTTTCTCGTTTTGTTTTAAGTGCCGACATTTTAAACTTTAAAAGGAGAAACCTTTAATTCATCACAGTCTCAGAGCGTCATCATAGCATGACAAAAAATGGCACACGCTCTTTGAGACGTATTCATAGTGAACATGGCGTAAGACATTTTCATTTGCGGAGCACGGAGATATAAATGAATAGCCGGACGTCTGCCAAAAAGGATCCTTGGCAGTGCCAAACCTACGCCTCACACGTGGCCCTTTCTATTTGAATAGCATACAATCTGATTCACGTGACCTGGAACTTCCACCACACTACAGCGCCCTGTCATGCCCTTTCTGTCGACGTAGTTTCCATTGATTGGTTTCTGGTAGGTCAATAGTCCCGTAAGTGTAGTGCATGATTTTCTTTTTTGCTCGCGCGGTGATCTTACCCGCTGGTGCTGGCGACCTGGAACTTCCACCACACTACAGCGCTTCGTCATGCCCTTTCGGTTGACGTAGTTTCCATCGATTATGTAGGTTAATATAGGTTAGGTTAATAGTCCCTATAGGTTAATAGTCCCGTAAGTGTAATGCATGATTTTTTTTTGCTCGCGCGGTGATCTTACCCGCTGGTGCTGGCGACCTGGAACTTCCACCACACTACAGCGCCCTGTCATGCCCTTTCTGTTGACGTAGCATACATTGATTGTTTCCTGATAGATCAATAGTCGAGTAAGCGTAGTGCACGTGTTTTGTTCGCGCGGTGATCTTCGACCTACACGTCGCCTAGCGGTGAATTCCATCCTCCAGGTATCTCCCCATTGAGGCACCGCCCCAACTTCTGAGTGGTCACACGGCATTTGTGGTAGCTGTGACAGTGCCTACGGGTCTAATTGTAAGGCGTGGGGATAGGGCTTGGAAAAGGCACAGTCCGTGGCTCGTTCGTTAGGCTACTGCTCCGGCATTCCCCTGGTATTGATCGGAGAAGCCATGGGAAACTACCGATGACAGCAGCCGGTTGCTAGAATTCTCGTCCAGACAGCGGCTGCCTTTCACCTACATATGCACTGTCAGGACTCAACCCCTAGGACCTTCCGGCCGTAGACATTGCAGTGACATTAACCCATTTCTGCCTAGCGTTAAATATATGTAACGTTAGTTTTGGCAACGTGTGGCTACGTTGCAAAGATTTTCAAAGATTCATTTTTATCTCCATGCAGTTTATATAACAGTATATATAACATATAAGCATAATTTTTCATTCTTGAATGCCAGATGTTGGTTTAGCCATGATCGCTAAGTCATTGTACATTCCTGGCCAGGGTGTACATAAGACTTGGGTCGGTTCGAATCTTCATCTAAAACCATGCTTAGCTGCTATAAGCCTCTGGTTAAGTCGGAGGGAGAGGCCGATGTAAAACAAACGGTGGTTGGTCCGCATCGAAGTTGACGGGGTTTATGCAGCTAAGTTTCAACGGTTTTGATTCTTCTTATAGAAAAAAAAATATTCAATAACCACCGTTTGGCGCTTCAGGAGCGCTCTAGTAGTAACAATTGAATAGCACTAAAAGTGGCAAAAACATGCTACCAGAGGTCTGCAACGGCTCCTGTGCGGGCACGAATGCGACAATGGGCGAGCACTGTACGAACAGAATCATTCTAGGCAGAAATGGGTTAATTGACGCCCTCAACCACCTTATCCAGTAGTGAACTGAACGTGGTAAGTATCGTAGGTTTCACCTTATCGCGCGATAACAAATCTTCTCTTTGTAAATACGGAGTAATGCGTTCTATGGTCCGATTAAAATAAGTTGATGATTGACAGTTGTGAATGGAAGGGAGCGACATTGACAGTTTGCGTACCATTGAGCGCGTGCTCCAGGGACACGAAAGTAAACACTTGAAATAAATACTTATGAAATTAACCAAATAATACCCTCATATTGTATGAAGCTACAGCTTCAGAAGCACAACTGTCAATCACCAACGTATTTTAATCGGACCATAGTGTGTTTCATAGGTCTTTTTGAAGCAGGATTATTCAATATTACGATTCAACGTTACTGAATGCATTATCTTTCTTTCAAAATTTCAAAACGTCGGTCATTTCCAAATTTTCATCGGCTTAGGTGGCTCAGGGCATCAACTGATGTCATTGCAGTGCCTCTGACCGGGAGGTACTAGGTTCGAGTCCCCACGGTGGCAGGATTTTCGGCACTAGCTACATAGCTAGGTCGAGTTCCGTCGTTGTCTCAAAGATAATTATAGCGGCCGGCCGCTCTGATCGGCAGTTTTCTGTAGTTTCTCCAATCAATACCGGGCGAATGCCGGTGCAATACGGTAACAAACGGGCCACAGACCGGGCGCGATCTCTCCTCCTCCTTCCTGATCCTATCCTCACCCCTTACACACACACGCATTCACTACTTTACCACTTACCTGAAGACCGATCAGAAGCTTAGAGATTGTCCCGCCTGCGTTGGTGCCCGTGTGAAGGCCCCTTAACATTTATTCCGTGGTTCCCTCATTGTTATTTCTTGACTGTTAGTGTTTATTCCTCGACTTCTTGAGTTTTCTCTGCGGTTCAGAATGTCATCGGTCTTTATATTATTTGAAGAGCAATTCAAATGTTGACCAAGTGTAATTGCATTTTTAATTTATTTCAGATTTTTTATGTTTCGTGCAGTGTTGTGGTTGTCTCCATAATATATGCCATTTATAACCTGTGAATTGAATTGATGTCTTTTTCCTCGAGGCGTGATCGTGACACGTTATATCTCAATGACCAAATACTTTCTATTAGAATAATAAAAAAAATAAATAAAAAGATTGTCCTAACGAACAGTTCCATTAAAACTAAACTACATCCAACTAAAGTTCCATTAAAACTAAAAGTTAAGGAAGACACATTGAAATCAGTAATTTTTTAGATCATTTGAACAAAATACAGTATTTAAAAATATTATTATATTATTAACCTTTAAATATAACCCTGGGGTCTATTGGACCCCAACCAAATTTCGTTATATAAGTTTAATTGGAAAATAAATATTTGGCATATTTTATTCCCACGTCAATTCAGTTAGTAAGTTTCGGAAGGGTTTGCACAGTTGATGCCTACTAATAGTCTGCCACTAACCTCGCAGTAGAGTGCGGAAGTGTCTTTGGGGTTTACTGGACCCCTGTTATATTTACGTGTGTCTTTTTTCAAAGTTGCAATTTTGTTTTTTGTTTGTTTTTAAGACTTTTTCTACACAAAATAATATCCAACATTTAAGGTAAATCACAACGAATATGAGATTTACTAGATGAGAGTGATAACGAAGAAACATCGGAGAGCTTGTTTGGTAATCACTCTGATTTGAATCCTGATTTTATTTTAGAAGATGACTTTCAATAGTTTTAATTTATTTTTTACACAAATGTTATTTTTAAGTGTGTAAATTAAAAATAGCAGTTAAAATTTGATTTGTTTTCATTTTTCAGTCAAAATTTACTTCTATCAAATCTCTAATGAAGTATTATTTATTTGTTTTTTATCTAAATAAAGCAGTGATAATGCAGTGAAAATTTTGCAGTGATAATTTGTTTTTAAAACAAATCTGTACACTTTTGTCAAAAAAAGGTGTAATATTTATGAATGGTGCTAATATCTTAAAAAAATAACATTAATTTTCCTCAAAACAGTGTTAGCTCTACTAAATGGACTTAAAAGTATGATAAAAAAATATTTACAGAACTTTCGAAAACCTTCAGGTAAAAATATACATACTTTAAAATTGGGGTCTGACAGACCTCACTGTTATATTTACGTATAATTACATAAATGTTATATTTAAGGGTTAAATTATTAGTAGAAATATAATTAATTTAAAGCTTAAAATAGTATCCCAATATCAAGCAAAAATTGATACTATTCTAAGGACGATAAAATTATCCTCTTTAAAAAAACTATCAATTTTTGGGGGGAAATTATCCAATTTTGATTATTTCTTTTGGTTTCAAGTTAAGACATCTTTGCATTCAAAGTCTATTAACACGCAGAGCAAGTAGTACATTATTAGTAATTTAATAAATTATATAATAAGTGTAGTAGCCGGTAATAGTAAAATTCCATAGAGGGCTTTGATATTGACGATCGTCTTAAATTAAAAACAGTTTTATTTTTCTGTCGGCAGGTGTTGTATGTGTATCGATAGTTTTGAAGAGTTTACTTTATCTTTTAGGGAAGCTCTGAAAATACAATGACACTAATAATAGTAAAGGAAGTGATAATCATTTGAATTGAGGCAATTTTTTTTAGAAATTTTCGATGGAACGTTTTTTAGCACATACTCCTTATTTAATGTTTTCTTGGAATTCTACCACAATCAATCTGGTGGCAGAAGGGACATTGGGAAGGAGTCTGATATTTCAAGCCGAACTCTCTGATCCCCCGTAAGCCGTACAGCAGAATTGTCTAAAAACGGTTTGCGGAAGCAAGAAAACAAATAATTCGTAAAAAGGGCAACAGCTGTGTTATAATTATTTTTTTGATTGATTATCAGGATAAAACGTTTAAACAACGATACAAGTGAATGAAAGCGTACACTACAAGAGAGAATTCACCGATATTAATGTTTAATATTCACAAGTAAAAAGCATTACTTCTCACATCACTTAAAAGAAAAACAAATTATCCATTTAGTCACATTTTTCCTGTATTACGTTTTCCCATACAAGTCCTGAATAACAAGACGTCGATGGTATTATTCATGATCTGGATTTTCTAGCTCCAAACTCCTCTAGCAATTCTGGATGCACAAGAAAAAAGTAGTAACTGAAGATCACGATCATAAAATATACAATGAGGGAAAGATAAACAAATGTCATTATAAAAATTATCGCACCGATTATCGCACTGCCGTGAGGGTCGGCCAAAACCGAACGCATCCCGACCACAAGATGGTAGCTCGAGAAATTCAAGATCGATATAATGAAGAGAATCAGGCTGGCGATTAACACCACAGCGGGGAAGGTGAACATGAACAGTCTGATGAGAAACGCGCTTTCTCGGCACGCTCCACACAGGAGAAAGAAACAACACGCAACCCTCAACAAGGACAAAATGATCAACGTCACGTTCACACCAAGGTTCGCTTCTTTCGAGGAAAGCTTTTCCGTCACCTTGTTGCCGTCTGGGTCATCGTACGTTATGTAGTGATCGTCCGCTTCGGCCGCGCCAATGCAGTAATCCACCACTTCTAACACACTATTCACCAAAAATATAATTGCGATAATCTTGCAGCCTATGCGTAAACTGATACAGCAGCAACAGTTCGTGACTAGACACATTGTGAGCGATTTGGATTTGCTTCTTGGGGAGTCCTGATAATGAACTGATCTGAACCAAACAAACACTCCTGCAACCTGTGGTACGCCATTTCCATGAAAACGAGACATGTGACTACACCAATGATGTATATAAATACCACTAGATGGCTGACTCCGCGCTTTCCCAATGGGCGGAGGTGAGGCCGTACAGGGAGCCATGTTGCACGGCAAAAGCTTCGAATGTCAAATGCAGCCCATGACAGTTCGGTAGATTTTTACGAGTGTAACACGTATACATTGTATTTATTAACATGGTTCTGTTCCATCATTAGAAAGTAAAGCTGTAGGCAACAACATATTGTCGAAATATATTTTATAATTTACATAAAACTACGAATAGCATTGACAAGGTGTTACCGGTGACTTGCAAAAATGAGGACTTGTTTTTTATGATGACTTACAGGTACAAACTTCTTATACTACTTCAGAAGAGATCAGTTTATATGATAATACTGCACGTGACAGTAAATTATTATTACTACGGCAGCTTTATTATAAAGGATTCTTTCTCTGTTTCAAAATTCCGTTTTCAAATGTAAGAATAAGACGTACTTATTGTTCATGTGATTAGAAAAACTGTGTTTCACTCCAAATATCCCTTTTCTCTCTCTAAATGGATGGTTGTAAATAACTGCTGGATTTGGGAGGTGGCAGAGAGATTTAAAATGAAAACACGTAGAAAAATATAGTACATTTGTACTTTTTATGGGCAGACATTTTTATTTGCATATGAATACAAAACTTTTTGCAGGAACAAACATTCAAATGATACCTTTCACCATTGAAAGAAAATATTAAAATAATAAAAATGTTTATTTTAATTTTACGTAACAGGAAATAGAACAAAACATACATTTAGAGAATAAATGAATAGATTAAAATACATGTTCAAAACATGAACACTTAAGACTAAGATGTCACTACACGATATTGTTGTGAAACCCACCTTATAGTGGTAAAACATGGATAAAACAAAGGCTAAAAATAATTGATTTCCTGGGCTAATTTTGCAAATAACAATTACATTACGTAAAGATCAAAATGAAAACATTTAAAAAATCAAAACAAAAAATGTTTCACTAAACACTCAAGAGAAAACTCACTACAACACACCGCTTTCGGCAATACGAACAAGGTTTTTGCCGTGCAAAATGGCGTCTTGGGTGGCCTCACCGCCAAGGCGACAGTCATCCATCTAGGAGTATATGTATACATCATTGGACTACATTAATTGCTTGAATTGGCCAGTGATCTCAACATTGTAACGGGATGCACAACTGCAATGCTTTGAAGAGGTGAAAATCGTGACGATAGGTTTTTTGTTAGGTTGGCTGCGGTGAACGTCTACCTACTGTTGTCACCTTCAAATAGGGACTAAAATGCATCTTAAGAAAAATGTTACGGTTTCATGGGCATATGCGCCCAAAAGCGACATGGGGTATTCTCATTTCTTTTTGGATTTTCCTGCGAAAATTGCTAGGCAACAAGGAGGGCGTTGCTAGGCCAGCGTGCACTCACTTCTACGTAAATTTAGTCACTTCTTATGGATAGACACATCTACCTATTTTTAAGTGAATCCAACTATTCCTTCCGAATATTGCCATTTTCACAAACACCAGTGGAATAATAATCATCTATACATTAATACGAAAAGAGAAACTTTGCATCTTGTTGCCAAATTTTGTTTATGTGTTAGTAGTAGTAGTTCCTTAGGTCGCAGGCGACCTCTGGTGATCCATTTATGCACCAGCAGTTAAGGCTACCACCAATTTACACATTAGTTATTTCTATATTCCTTGTTGTTGCTACCAAATTCCTCCACTTTGCTCGATTCTCAGTCACTCGGATGACTGAATTCCAATCTAGTCCTACTATTGCCTTAAATTCATCTGTTCATCTGTTTTCCTCCTGCCCCTGCCTCTGCATCCGGAAATACACCATAGCATTAGATGCTTCTCTAAGAAAACCTCTCTTCTCATCAGATGTCCGAAATATCGCATAAAACTGGTGGCTACAGCTCCTAACGAAGAACTCGGTTGGATTTCCATTATAATAGATGTGTTTATTCGCCTAGCAGTCCATGGAACACTAAGCATCTTTCTCCACGCCCACATTTCCAACGCATCTTGTTTCTTTTATCTACTTTCTTAAGTAGATAACGCAACCATAAAACAAAACGGGAAACACTGTGGTTTGTACAAATCGAACTTTGCAATGTCTTAAAATGTCTGAACTCTTCCATGATTTTCATTAGTTTGGACATAGCTACCTTACCAAGTCCAATTCTTCTCTTTAATTCCTGCCGTGTGTTGACATTCTTTGTTACATATGATCCTAGGAAGTTGTATTCATTAACCGACTTCATATTTTGTCCATCTATCGAAAGACGTGTTTCACCTCCTATGCTCATAATTGATTTCTCACTTAGATTTAGGTAGAGTCCAAACTCTTTGCTCACTTCCTTGATTTTGTTTATTAGAAATCTCAGACGTTCTTCCGTTTCTGCTAGGAGAGTTGTGTCATCAGCATTTCTTAGATAATACGTGTTACAAATAGGCTAAAGTATGAAAATGTGGTGACAAATAGCCATAGCCAGAATAGCCGTATTTCCTTTCATTGAAAATAACTTCAAGAGCACCCAACAGATAGAGTGCACTGTATTTCTGTTAAGAGTTCCTAGATACAGAGGGTATCGCAACCACTGCCATTTAACATCCTCTCACTCGTTGGGTCCGCCAGGCAATATTTTACAGGCTGAACGCATATGTATCTAAGGACTCTTAAGTTTTGTAATTTACCTAGAACTAGTTTTTCTGTTGGCAGTATTGTACATGGCAAGTCAAAATACTCCCATTTACAGCTGTTTATAACCCGAACAAGAGAAGTGTAGGACTGAAGAGGGAACGGCGCATCCGCGAACTAACAACGCTGACAGTTGCGTCGCGCTTTACCGCCAGGACGATATAATCTGGTGCATTCATGCACCGAAGTAATGAAGCATTTCTGCATAACATAGAACATAATCATAATTAATCAGTCCAATTGGTTTTTTCAGGTAATTTTCCAAACAAGCATTATTTTAACCACACAGAAAGCACTTAATAATATGATCATTCATTAACGATTTGAAACACATCTCCACTACGTTGTATTTGACGGCAAACTGAAAATTAAACAAAAAGTTCCTGGATATTTTGCATTAAATCGAATAATACAATGTACACATGTTGTAGAATTTGTTGTGTAGCATGGTTGAAATATGTGATTACGTTTAAGGACTCAGAATTTATTAATATAATTATCTTGACCAACTTTTCTTGACCGATTGAAGAAATGCGGGTAGAGTGGGAGTATTAGTTACGAAATCGGCCACTAGAGTTTACGAAGCAATGCCAGTCTCTGGAGAATCAATCAAGCCTTTCCAACTTTCTCAATAATTTACATTCTAGCTTTCTCAGGAGTTCGAGGTATCTCCCATGATGGTTCATCACATGCTTCGGTCATTTCTTTAGATTTTTTGGAGAAAATCACGGAGAGAAGTTCTAGTCTTCAACAGAAAAGATATTCCATTTCGCGCCAGTGAAGGTTTTTTTTGGAATGTCTTCAGTCCTCGCTGCGAGCTTTTGCCTTCAACTGTTTATTGTGACAGGGAGAGGTAAGGTCCTCGGTCAAGAAAAGTTGCGCGATTAATATCACATTTCCTACCCCATAAAAAACGAGTGCCCCCATTTACCCTAACCATAAAGGACACGATGTTTTTTTCCATTATTTTACAGGGACATGCCGGGCAAAACTAAAACAAAAAATACGTTAAATTACGTTATTAAAAACAAATCGATGCTTCATGCTTGAGGTTTCACTACTCCCATCCGTTCTGCCAGGTCTGGATTATTAAGAAAATAGTAGTAACTGTACGCTACGATAAGAAAATACACAACCACGCCAACGAAAATAAGAAGCGTTACAAGAAGCCCTATACTACTTTGCGCAATTTGATTTGCAACCCACCCGACCAGAACAGTTACGCCGGCGAAATCCAAAAATTGCCAAAACGAGGACAATCAGAACCGCAATGACGGTCACACTCGAGAAGGCCAGCAAAAACACTTCGACCAGCAACGCACTTTCCAAACACGCTCCCACGATAAGCAAGATCGCACACTCGGCCCTCGCTATACTGCGATTTTTCTAAGAGCGACTCTCAAGGAAACTCAAATCCCATCTTCCGATGGAATATGTCACGGCATTTCGCGTCTTTTTCGGTCTTGCCGGTAGAAGTCGCATGATCGCAAGCACTGCTTCATACGGTCGCGATCGTGCGGAATCTAGCGGAACGACTGAGAAAGTTGCGAAATGCCGTGACATATTCCATCGCGAAGATGGGATTTGAGTTTCCTTGAGAGTCGCTCTTAGAAAATCGCAGTATAGTGCCAAGGCAGGCAACGTAGCGTTCAGGGCCAACCGGCGTCTTCCCTGTAGACCAGGGGTCCTCAAACTTTTTAAACGGGGGGCCATTTCACTGTCCCTCAGGCCGTCGGAGGGCCCGGATTATATAGTGCGATTTTTCTAACTCTACCCCTCAAGCCCCTTTGGCCGGTCACACGGCATTTCGCGTCTTTCTCGGTCCTGCCGCTAGATGTCGCATGGTCGCAAGCACTGCTTGATACGGTCGCGATCATGCGATATCTAGCGGCACGACTGAGAAAGACTCGAGGTACCGTGACATATTCCATCGTGAAGACAGGCCTTGAGAGGCAGAGTTCCGGCAATGGCAGGCCTACCGATAACATACAGTCATAACGCGAGCAGATCCCAAACTTCCTCAGATTGCGCTGGCGAAATGTACAGCGTGGTAAAGATAACAACGCAAATCATCGATATTGCTTTATTAAAAACAATTTTTAAAAAAAACACCGATGTTTTGACAACAAAATATCGATGTGAAGAAAACATCGAAAGCAAACTATCTATGTTTCTGGTGGAAAACATCTTTGTTTTCAAACCATCAATTCTTTTGCCATCCCTAGACACCCTCACACATAATATAGTTATTTATGTATCAAGGGCGTTAAGTAGATGTTTTTGCCCCGAGGGCGACTTCCAAACCCGAGGGCCTCTGGCCCGAGGGTTTGGAAGTCGCCTGAGGGGCAAAAACTTCTAGTAATGCCCGTGGAGCATACAAAACGTTATGGTTAGTTCGTTGCTGAAAAAAAACAGTACTCGAAATATTTATAATATTTCTTACGTCTAAAGTGAAAAGACGCATTATAATAGTCATTTGTCAATATGACGTCAGATAAACAAAACACTGTGCATATCTAATTACTATTGTACACGAAGTCTAGACTTCGTGCTATTGTATAATCGTTATTGGACTGATTTGTTCGTACAAAATGAAAGAATATTGTGAAGTTCCTGCGGAAATTCTCGCAAAAGCTAACAAAACTAGGGTCAGTGATTTCCATTAAAACCTCGAGATATATATGAAACTGTTTATGGTGTATTTGAGAGTTACCAGTGTGAAAAATAGTGCAAGTTGCGCTGATGAGACGATACTTTTAGGTTATTAGCCTCTATTGCCCAAAGTTATTTAGAATATGTCATAACACCAAAAAATAACATTTCGAGGATGTTAGCCGATGTGCCTTATACTTCTTATTATTACTACTAGTACTTCTACTCGAGATGAATATAAATATGTCCGTAAAAAAGGTGATACGTAACAGTGAAATGTGAGTGACTGATGGCAATTATAATTTCACCGGTACATTCCAAAATTGCAATTGCCATATCAATTAAGCAAAATAAGGTTTACAACGAGTTATTTTATTTATTTGAGCATTATTCCATTTATTTATTGTATTTGCTTGCATATTAACTTTAATAAATCGAATTCATAAAAATGTTGTATCTGTTGTGTTGGTATTAGAGCGGGCCATAAAGTATTCAAAAGGCCCTAGGGCATAAAGATTCAGAAAGGCCCGCAAAAGTATTATGTATACCATTACGTGTTTTGTTTCAGGTCCGTAAAGATACAGCAATGAACTAGTAAACCATAAAAAAAATATGAGTATTTTAAGAAAAATTTCTTTAAACCATAAAAACCCGGCGGGCCGTATAAATGTCCTCGGCGGGCCGCATGTGGCCCGCGGGCCGTAGTTTGAGGACCCCTGCTGTAGACCCTCTCATTCACCACGGTGCCTCTAATCCACCAATATTCCACGTTATCGACGTTCCAATGGTCCGCGAAATACGCTCCAACAGAGAAATCCACTGCTTCACCCATACTGTACAAAAACACTACAACTGCCAGAATTTCGCAGACTGAACGTAAACTGACACAGACGCAACAGTGCGTGACGATACACATTGTGAACATTTTGATTTACTTTTTGTGGGGGAACCGGATATTGAACTGAACCAAACAAACACATCTGCATCTTATGGAACGGCATGTCCATGAAAACGAGACATGTGACTACACTAACTGATTGAATTGGCCAGTGATCTCAACATTGGAACTTGATGCACATTACACAACTGCAATGGTTTGGAGAGGTGAAAATCGTGAAGATAGTTTTTCGTTAGATTGGCTGCGGTGAACGTCTACCTACTGATCTCGTCACCTTAAAATATACTAAAATGCATCTTATGAAAAATGTTACTGTCGCATAGGAATATGCACTCAAAAGCTACAATAGGTATTTTCTTTCGGGTTGGTAATTGCTGTTTCCAATATTCGCAGAATTACCCGATGTATATAGAGAGAACTTTGGAGAATGTGACCATTGCTTACCTGGGAAAATAGCTGAAAAATATAATTATTATTATTCCACTACATCACGACTAAAGATGTCATGAGTCTGCTCAAAATAAATCTACTCCAGGTTGCAACCAGCTACCTAAGGAGCAGATCTAGGGCCTGTCGGTGCCTCTACAATACTTTGCGCAAAATGTGAGCTGTTCCCAATAAAGCAATTTCCTGCACTTCCCAGTCATTTGATTTACCTGGGAGTGTAGCCAAGCTCTTACACAAATTTTGCGGAACAAATCCCACAGCTCCGATGACTATCGGTACGACCTGTGCGCTTACGTCCCACATTCGGTTGATCTCGATTTCCAAACTCTTGTATTTAAGACGTTTCTTTGCCTCCTTGGTTACGACGTTATGATCGCAAGTGCAACAACATCGACAAGTAGACACGATTTTTTCTCCAAATCCCGGATAACTATATCCGGTTTGTTTGCCGCTATCGTGCGATCAGTTTGGATTTGTTGGTCATACAATATTGTACACAATCCAACACATGTCACCGGCTTTGGTGACTTTTCGTACCACTTGGGACATGTGTTTGGAACTTCAAGGGCGGTACAGATCTGCCAATGGAGGTACATTCACACCCTGTCGTGTCTTTTCAAGTAATCTGCCTTTGCTAGGATTGGGCAAACTGTGACAATATGATCAATGATTTCTACGTGCTCCTGGCAAAAGCGGCATTTACCATCTTGGGAAATTTTGAGAACCGCTTTATCATAATGTCGTGTTCTCAATGCCTGATCTTGGGCAGCATGTCGTAAGGCAAGTAAGTCGTATTAAGGATCAAGAATCTCAATATCCAAGATATCTGGTGTATCGCACTTCATTCTGTGGCACTGAACGAAAGAACATCAATTTTACTGCGGCAATCTCCATTATGCCACTTGCACCAGAATAATTCTTGCAGCATTTCAGTTTATGGGATTCCTGACAAATATTTTCTTCATCGACATCATCTTCCACTGACCTGGTTGCACATTCGTGGCAATATTTTGCCATATACTGAACATCAATTATCTATCCTGAGCCAATACTTATAACAGACGATAATCCATGAAGAGATGTGTGCCACATTTCATCCATGAACCATCAACAACTTACACACATGTCCTTCTGATCTTCTAATTCACAAACAACTTCAGAAACAGATTCTCTCATATTGTTCTCACACACTTCATTGAGGGCACTGCACGAGTTTCTGTTGTATTTTTAAAAGTAACAAGGGGAGGCGGCAAGTTCATCAGAGCACTAAACGTCAAGGTTCCTTCCCTTCCATTTCCTATACACCGCATGTTATACACCAATCTCACATTTGATTCATGGAAATATCCACTTATTTTAATGTTGGAAAAGCACGTATTATCCCACACATTTTGCAAATAATTTGCAAGATTCATGCCACACCAACACGTTCACGTTCTGAAACAATTTCCTTTCCGGAAAGAACATTTTTACCATCACAATATGAGCATGAACAATATCATATTCACAACCTGGGAAAGTAATTCGAAATCGATAATTCGGAAACCCGATTAATTTTCCTCTGTCACGCTCATGTGAACATTCTATCCACACTACGCATTGCCGACGCCCAAGATGGAAGTCGAAATTCTTCCTATTCATCACTTTTTGTTTTTTTCATGACGAGCATGTTGATTACCTCAGAAACGTCCTTTTTTCAATGCAGTTTTTGATATACCATATTTCAGTTTGAAGCAATATATTCTGCTCGACAAAAATCCTCGCAGAACACAGCACACACCACGTGGAAAACAACAAATGCGTCACAGCTGTTCTTCTGCTTCTTGTTTACATTTCTTTCGAATGTATGGAAAGTGCTGCCATCTGCGGAGTATGAGAATATAGTAGATCAAAACCTGTGTGTACGAGAAATTCATCAGAACATTATTTGCCGTATTTTATGCCGTATCAACACCACCTAGACATATGCCTACGTGGTGATGATTTTATTACGAATAACGAGGGAAGTAAATGTAGTACAGAAGTGGGCATGGCACTCCCATGGCTAGGATGCACCACCTACAGGATTTTAAAAATTTTTAATGACTTCGCGTCGTCAGATCGATTTCATATTTTACAGAAATTTCGGTATATCATGAACCGTACTAACGAAAAACGATGACAAGGAAAACTTTATTTTTTGACAGAATTCGATGACATTTACCCTTAAGGTCATCTAGCTATATGTTGTAAAATAATGAAAATTTTTTAGTGAGCTGTTAATATTGATACCTGATGAATATGTTTACTACGTCAAGTGTTACAGACATCGGGGGTTGTTGAAAATATATTCCCACCATTGAGTAAGTATTTTTGACAAAAAACACTGTTTCGTAAATCAAGAGACAAGGCAATTGTAAAATTACTAGATAAATAAAGAGGTGTTTAAAGAATCAAGTGGCTGGGATTTACTTATTTTTCGTACAATTATTTTTTGCAACCTAAAAGTCTGGGAGATATAAAATTAATTTTCCCCGAATATTGTGACATATTTCAGGCAAGAATTAACATACACAACGAGCAGCATGAAGATTAGCTGAAATTGAGAGAATTCTGACCGCTTAGCATAATGAACTTAATTTTGTATTTAATTCATTTAAACTGATTTTTATTCCTTGATTTTTGTTCGTGTTTGTTCTTTTACTCCTTGAGTTTTATCTCTGGTTCAGGATGTCATTGATTTTTTATTATCTGAACGGCAATTCAAATGCTGACCAAGTGTAAATACATTTTAATTTATTTTAGAAGTTGCATGTTTTGTGCAGAGTTCTGTAGCCGTCTTAAGAATACAAGAATTCTAGAACCTGTGAACTGAATCGGTGCAGTTTTACATAACAAAGTGATTGAAAGGGTTGTTCACATGAGAAGATCGTGGGTAGGATACGCATCCGGTAGAGTACCATTTAAAACTAAAAGTTAAGGAACACACATGAATATCTTTTTTAGATTAATTGCACAAAATACACGATTTTTTATTACTCTTCTTCTTATAAATATATACGAATTATATATTAAATTCAATTATAAATATAATTGAATTAATTTAAAGTTCAGAATAGCATTACAACACATAACTAGTGGTGCTAAAGAATGCCACAGACTTTCCCGTATTAGTTCTCTATTTCCTTCGGTCTATTCGAACTTGCCAAGTACTCCATGATGACGTTATGACTGTTTTGGGGTTTCAAGTAAAATCGTACCAACATTCAAAATCTATTAACATAAATAGCAGAAAAGTATATAATATAAAACGTACACTAGAAGATAATAGTAAGATGTTGACGATTTTCTTAAAATAAAAATTATTTTATTTTTCTGACGGCAAGTCGTTTATGTGCGTACGATGTGAAATCAATTTTCACCTCAATCGTAATTAAGAGGTCATTTGATCTTTAAGGAGGTACCCTGAAAATAATGATTAATAATAATAATAATAATGGAAATAATGATCAATATGTAATGTAATGATGATTATCAATATGTAATGATCAATGAAATAATGATCAACCTGTAACAAGTATTGTACCACAGTTTCTGGGTTGATGGCCCCATCTCGATCAGGTTTTTCGTCCAGTTTCCCTGATCCTTGAGCAAATACTGAGATGGTCCCTTGTTTTATTTCTGGACATAAATGTAACTTCATTATTTGTGCACGTCTTCTGAATTTCAGTAGGAAATATAGTTATTCAAATTATCGTTTTCCATATTATCGCGGCAAAAAGTATTATTCTTTCATGAAGAACATTAGGGTTCAGGGCAGGAATTTATAGCTAATTTACCTTTGAAAATATATATTATTATATAAGAGCGAATATTTTGTGAAGAAAACTTGAAAAAAACCGCTCTTTTGTGTATTCAAAATTCGACTAGAATGTGGTTTAGGATAGAGATCACAGAATTATGAAAACGTGCACAAAATTCACTTTTCCCCATAGTTCGTCACACCCAGTTTTTAACTGTTTTTGACGTAAATAAATAATAATAATGGAAATAATGATCAGTAATAATAATAATAATAATAATGGAAATAATGATCAGTAATAATAATAATAATAATAATAATAATAATAATAATAATGGAAATAATGATCACTTGCATTATGGCTTTTTTTAAACATTTTAGTTGTCCCTTTTTTTACCAGCTTAAAGCCCTTATTGATAACGGCTTTCCTGGAATTCTGTCAGCCAGCCTGTTGCCCAAGGAACTTTGGGCAGGTGCCCCGACATTTCAAGCCCGTACTTTCTGAACTCGTGAAAGCCGTGAAGCAGACTTCTCTCATTATAATTTTGAGACAGTAAAAAAAATATCGTAGATGTGAGGGCAAGAGCTGTGTTTTCAGTTTTTGGATTATGAGAATAAAGAGATTTTAAAACGAAGCCTGTGCATGAAAGTGTACGGGAAAGGAGTGTATTCACCGTTTATATTAAGGTTTAATATTCACATATAAAAAGCATTACATGTAGCATTACTGCTTATTTCAAAGAAAAACATTATCTATTTACCCACATTGAGTTTAGAACACCTAAAAAAGAATATGTATTATTCACTGTCTAGTTTTCACCGCATTCATGTCTTCTGACTTGTCTAGATTAATAAGAAAATTATAGAAACTGAACACTACTAAAACAAAATATACATCGACAGCAATGTCAATAATACTTATTAGAAGTAGTGACACACCAATCGTTGTACCACTTTGCGGATAGGACGGCATTGCACACCACCCGACCACAAGAACAACACCGGAGAAATTCAAACCAGCCGAAACGAGGAGAATCAGAATCGCGAAGAGCGACACAACCGGGAAGGATATCACAAACTGTATGACGAGTAACGCTTTTTGTTTACATGCCCCCACCAGAAGCACTATAGCAGTCGCGGCCTTCAACACTGCCAAGACCGCCAGTGTCACGTTGAGACCCGCACTCGCTCGTTCCCTGTAGACCCTCTCGTTCACCACAGCCGCTTGCCACTCGATTTTCCGAAGGGGCTCACCGTAATCGTCATCGACACCAGAGTCCTTTGGATCAGTATTCCAACGGTCCGCAACATACGCTCCCGCGGAGTAGTCCACCACTTCAAACACACTATGCGCAATCACTATACTTGCAATAATCTTACAGCCTATACGTAAAGTGGCACAGCAGCAACAGTTCTTGGGTAGCCACATTCTTACAATTTTAATTCGCTTCTTTGGGAATGCTGATATTGAACTGATGTTAACAAAGACACAAACACATCGGTATCCAGTGACACGGCATGCCGACTCAAACGAGACATGTGACTACACTAATTGTTTGAAATAGCCAGTGATCTCAACGTTATAACTATAACACTAAAGCTCGCTGGAACTGGCTCGTGGCCGAGACCGTTATTCTTTGGTCAGATCCATTGGGACGTTCGATTCCTAAAACAATCGATACTGAAATCGAATTTCAAGAAAGGGATCGATTCACAAATGAGTCGTATTCAAATGACTAGGGACCATGGTGCCGTTTGGACCATCGTACGTTGGGTATCGATCTTCCACATTGGTAGCTCAATGCCATAATCAAATACTATAAAGACAATACAGGACACTTCGCGATATATCGAGAAACATCCATCTGGTGGCAGAACCTGGTAATAACTCATACACCCTAACCTCAGTGCTCTGTTGGTGTTTGTAGTCTGCTTAATTTCTTTTCATTTGATTGTCTTTCTGGTCGATTTCTGGAAAACATATTTTACAATACTGTTCCTTACATCATTCTACGTATGGCAGGAAACAATTCTGTAGTTTTTGGCTTTATTATAAAATACAGCAGAACTTGCTCTTCGTTCTTCACATTTCCTCATAATAAAAACAGGTAAAAATTTTCATTATATGTTCATTAAATGTTCAATGTTCTCATGTCCATTATAACATATTGTACATTATAATTTTCCGTAATTTGAGCCCTTCAATATAATTAAATCACAGCGAGAGTAGGTAAAAATAAGTCTTATTTCGTTAGGTATATTAAAAAATATTTGTTTCTTCCGTAAGAACCACATTGACATTTCTATTTGGCTCTACATTACCAGGTTCTGACACTAGGATCGCTAATGGGAACTTGTTTCCATCGGTTGCGTGGAAGAACGGGGAACTGTCCTGTATTGTCTCTATAGTATTTGCCATAATCCACCGCCTCATACGCACAATACGCGAAAGTTAGAATTGCGATCCGAATCTTGCAGCCGAGACGTGAACAGAAACAGCAGCAACAGTTCGTGACTAGACACATTGTGAGACTAGATTTTTTTTTAAATCGTGATATTGAACTGATATGAACAACCAAACAAACACATCTGCATCCTGTGGTATGGCATTCCCGTGAAAACGAGACATGTGACTACTGTAACTGTTTGAACTGGCCAGTGATCTCAATATTATAGCTATTACACTAAAGCTCCCTGGAACTGGCTCAAGCTGGCGGGAGGAGCTTGCGCATCGTGTCTGACTTCAGCCAATGAGCTTCAGGCACCAGTTTACGTCAGAATGTTAGCGGGAATTTTAAATGCAGCGAGATGCTAAAATTATCACTTGGTTACAAAAAAATAAGGGCCAGTTTCTCAAAATCAAATTAGCTTTCGTTCAAGTAGAACTAGTATAAGTTTCCTCCAAAGTTTAAACTTTAATTCATTTTCTCCATGAATGACAGGCGACGCCTCGTTTACTTTAAACGAGTTTCGTCCTAAGTCTCACAATGTTGGATATTCTGATTGTTTACATTCGTTAGTGTTTTGTTCCTTTGGTTCAGACACGCTTGAATAGAGGTTTCCGCAGATTAGTATGTTAAATTTTTTTTTAATGGATCTTGGTGAGATTTTTTCAGAGTACACTGTTTCTTCTCCACAATCAAACACAGATGATGGAATCATTACGTTTTCGCTATTATTTTCCGAAATATTTTTGTCACAATGTTCAGTCATGTGAATTACTACAAGCTGTATCAATACTCACACTGACCACTCAGGATTTGGCGGCACGTTCTAACGCGAATCTATAGTGAAAAAGTGCTTTTAAACCTTTCTGTTAGCATAGTTTTAAGAACATTCTGTGACAAATGGGAGGAAAAAATATGACTACACAAAATACACATAGATTAATATTAGACACGATATATGTAACAACATCTTGTTTTAATACACAGGTGCAATCTAATAAAGTTACTAATTTATATGATGGATTATTGAGCATTTTTTTCTCACAATAAAGATATTTCTTACTGTTAATTTTAACTTCTTTTTGTCTTGATTTTTGAATGGCCTTTTCAACCTCTCTCTACATCCTTTCATACCGTTATATCACAGTTTAGTATAAAACAATGGTTATAATAATACGGAGATTTTGAAAAGTTTTTATAATGGTGCGTTCTGTTGTGACTTGCGTACATTAATACTATGTAATTTTTCTACATGTATCTGACTGTCTGACCATTGTTTAAAATATTATATTTGTTTTTGACAATTAAGCGTGAAGATGGAAATAATTATTTTCCAAAACATTGCTGTTACTATTATGTATCACATATAATATACTGATATAAAACAGTTACCCTAAAACAAGTTTCTGTCATTAAAATAAAGAACCAAATTTTCTAATAAAAGTGAAAAACCTATAGACAGAAAAATAAATGATAATTTTAATACGATGCGCAAGAGCCCACTCATCTCTTTCCACCATGCGCTGTGCTTACAGAGCCTCCTATTACTCGCGCAACTTTTCTTGACTGATGGATTGAAGAAATGCGAGTAGAGTGGGGGTATTAGTTACGAAATCTTCCACTTTTATGACTCAATGCCAATCTCTGGAAAATCATCCATGCCTTTGCTTCCTTCTCAATAATTTGCGTTTTAACTTTCGCAGGAGTTCGAGGTATCTCCTATGATGGATCATCACCTGCTTCGGTTATTTTTTTATATTTTTCGGAGAAAAAAACACGGACAGAATTTCTTATCCTCAACAGAAAATAGTTTCTATTATGCGCCAGTGAAGATGGGTTTGGAATGTTGTCGTCAGTGCTCGCTGCGAGCTGTTGCCTTCAACTGTTTATTGTGCCAGAGAGGGGGAAGTTAGGCCATCAGTCAAGAAAAATAGCGCGGTTATTACCTTCTATTTCACACCGTGGTTCTACTTTCTTGACAGAAAGAAAAGAAACGTACCCAACGAAAGTATCGACACCGGGATCGAATCGCAAGATATCCACAGTTATCGTATTTTCATGTCAGAAAACAATAACAATAACAGTAATCCTACAAATCTCATCGAAATCAAATCCTTTGCTCAAACAAACGACTTAACTAGAAATTACACAAATACCATCCCTAATAATTTGACCACATATTACAAATGTCACTGTCGTTTTTTTTCCGTTGAGAGGGAAGGAGAATACGTTTGATTAGTGATTCTGGGCACGTCAAATGCCCAGGTCAATTGACCCGTAAGTGTAGTACGTGTTTTTTATCGGAGGCGGCGGTGATCTCCCGATGGATGACGAGATCCGGCGACAACATACCCATCGGTTCGTGGGTTTTTCCCAACCAGGTATTTCCAACTAGCGCCGGGCTGTCAAACAGCACGTACGTGCTCGGAGCGCGCTTGCGCTCTGCAAGGGCACTGAGTGCCCGCGGCCAAGGGAAGTCTGCGCACCGATTTCTCAATCAGGGATGCACAAGAAGGCAGTCATGGCGGGACGCAAGAAGACGTATAACATGTTTCAGTCCGAATGGGCTCTCGCTTTCTTGCGCAGTGAGTGTGGAGGTAATGCACTTTGGTTAATAAATGTTCATCATTACTCTATAATTTTTGAAGTGGTTTATTACGTCTATTTTCACACGAAAGATATGAACATACGATTTCTTTAAATGTTTACTTTCAATAATAATGTTTTTCTGAAATTATGTTATATTATACTTATATTGAATTAGTACGCATTTTGTTTTTTATATATTTTCTTCAAAATATTCATTTGAGTTATTTGTAATTAGTGTTAATAGTTCTCATATATTGCATTCTCTAACACTAAGTAGAAATGTACGTTAATATTTCCTTGCTGTAAAGGTCAAGGCTTATATAACTGCGGTTTCTATTTACATGTCAATTTCCATTAAAAGTTGGTAAAATGTAGTAAATGTCTATGATGTACCAATCCGTGTACTTGACCTACCCGTCACATTTGCACGACGTTTTCTCACCCCTGCATCCCGCCCGTGACACAAGTGACTTCGCTAACCTAATATCGCCGCGTGTCCCAAACCTTTGCGAAGGCAATTCGCGTGCTCGTTCGCCTGGCGGCCCCGAACTAGCGGATCACCGCTCCAGCCAGGACAAGCTTTAAGATTTAAACTGTCCCACCGACATGTGTGGTAATGTAGTGCATGTACGTGTGTATGCCAGTGAATGGCAATGATAGACAAGGTCAAGGAAGGAAACATCGCGCGCAGTCCGTGGTCCGTTTGTTAGCATCCCCCTCGTGTTGATCGGAGAAACCAAGGTAAAAATAACGTACACAGAAGGGGGCCTCTAGAATTCTCTTCCAGAGACTCAATTCTACCTAATTATGTATGAAACCGCTGTTCTAATAGGAACCCTAGGACCTCCCGGTCTGAGGCACTACAGCGCCATCAACTGAGAAACCCAAAGCGGTTGAGAGGAAGATGTTTGCGCGCTTCATTACCAGGAGGCCGCAATATTGAACGGCGCAGGTGAGCCCCAGGTGACCGTGGCGGACACGCGGGTGGGGAGGGGAGGGGAGGGGATCGTCATGGGGCGGGGGGAGTGGGGCGTGGAGGGGGCGGGGCTAGCTGCCAGTGCCACCGCAAGCCTTACGCAACGCGACTCGGCATCCCATGCATTACAGATAGGGATGGCAAATTTTAGCGAAGCATTTGATCGATTGTTAAATGCCGGAAATAGAGCGTACTAATTCACAGTGTATCACCAATATACTCGTATTCTAGCTGATTTGAAATCATCAAACACACGACATCTTCCCGATGACATGTGATACAATAGATCTTACTGCTTGCTTCTTGCTTTTGGTACAAAAATAATGTTTCGTTATCATTAAAACATATTATATTTACTGGAATGATACAATTTTACTCAGGCTTCTTTTTAATGAGAATCATTTCATTAATACATCAAACTTCTCTCGTCTTGATTGTCTCTCTAACAACGTGTTTTACATTACATTCTCGCACAATAAATTTACTCCTTGTTGGAATGAATGAACAGATTGTAAATAAAGAGTTCATTGTTTTTCATGACAAGGGTGGGGGAAATAAATTAGTGCGATTAATCTGGCTCGGAGACCGGAGACCGGATGACCGACACGATGTACCGGGTGAGCACACCATGCCAATACGGCTGAAGCGGCTCAGGTTCACCGTAGCGCCAAGACCGGGAGGTCCTAGGTTCCAGTCCCGACGGCGGCAGGATTTTCGTCACTATGGTCCGATTAAAATAAGTTGGTGATTGACAATTGTGCTTCTGAAGTTGTAGCTTCGTACAATATGAGTGTATGATTTGGTTACTTTAACAAGTTTTTTATTTCAATTGCTTATTTTCGTATCCCGGGAGCACGTGATCAGTGGTACCGAAACTGTCAACGTCGTTCCCTTCCATTCGCGAATGTCAATCACCAACTTATTTTAATCGGACCATAGCTTGTCAGGTCGAGTTCTGCCGTGGTCTGAAGGAGAAATCTATCGGCCGGTGGCTCTGATCGATAGTTTTCCATGGTTTCTCAGATCAGCAGGCGAATGCTGGAGCAGTACCCTAACAACGGACCGCGCGCGATCTTTCCTTCCCATTCCTCGTCCAACCTCGCCTCTTACACACCCTCACACGCAATACACTACCACTTACGCGTCGGGAGCTTAGTGCTTGTCCTGGCTGGGGCGATGCCCTGCCAGTGGGAGATTCCTGAGTTGGAAAATTGCTGCACGCTGACGTGTATGTCGGAGACGGATCTCGCCACTCAACGAAGGAAAGAACAACGACCCCTCCCACGATAAGAACATGCACTTTACTTACGGAACGAATGACCTTAGTGGAGGCGCCCGGAATCACTAATTAATCAAACAATAGAAAATTCATGTTTCAGTGAAGATCGGACCTGCGTCATTTTATTGGAGTACGTGATTCCCGTCGAGAAAGAAAAATAGAGCATTGAAAAAAAATCTACAACGGTTTTTGGGGCTTATGTTAAATACTCCTCAAAAAATAAATACATTTCAAATTCTAGAGGAACTCAGCTACATCGATCGGGGAATATCAATTCTCATGATAGTACTACATTTAGTACAGGAGCTATTATTGTTCACAGATGGATCGGAAATATTTTATATTTTTCCTCAATCCAAGTATCCACAAATCGTGATATCTGAACACACAACGTATTAGAGAAAGATTGATTGTTAGTGATCCCGGACACATCAATTGCTAAGGTCATTAGTCTCGTAAGTGTAGTGCATGTTTTTCCATCGGGAGGGGTCGGTCCCCCACCGGATGGCGATATTAAACGCTGACCTACCATCGGCTAACGGGGTTTCCCCTACCAGGTATCTCCCAGCAGTGGGGCACCGCCCCAGCCGAGACAAGCTCTAAGCCCCCCTACTGGTCTCCCGGCATGTGTGGTAATGTAGTGCATGGTAGTGGATGTGTGAGGGGACAGAATAGGACAAGGAAGAAGTAGGAAAACTCGCGCGCGCGGTCCGCGGCCCGTTTGTTACGGTACTGCTCCGGCATTCGCCAGGGTTTGATTGGAGAAACCACGGAAAACTACCGCTCAGAGCATGAGATCAGGGGCCGCTAGAATTTCCCTCCAGACAGCGGCAGAATTTGACCTAGCTGACAAGCTAGTGTCGAAAAAGCCTGCCACCGTCGGCACTCGAACCTAGGACCTTCCTGTCAGTGGCACTGCAATAGAGAAAAACATTAACTAGTATAGGAGTAAGACATATCTTCTTGTTTAGCATTAGGGACCATAAAACGAGTTTTGTCACCAAATCGCCACTTCTCTGCAGTGCTAAAATACTTTCTCTATTCTTTCTAAAGCGAAAATCGAAAGCGAAAATCATTCCTCTCACGTTCCTCTTCAACAAACTGTCTACTGCATTAAGAGGTCAATCTAAAAATAAAAGTTTGAAGCTCGAGAGCAAACAAAATGAACTCCACCAAACGGATGATTCTAATCCTACTACTTTAGTCAAGCACGCGCCATTCATTGTAAAGCAGCGAAAAAAAAAATCACGACACGCTCTTTTTTGTCACGGCCAACAAACGTGAAACAACTCTGCGTTGCGTGATTCAGCCGCCGTGAATGAACACTCTGTACAATCTAACGTTGACACGCAGAAACAGTACCCCACGTTACGTAAATAGTTCAATTACGTTAGTTACAGTACTTAGTGTCTACGTCCCACATGCTCCATCGCCTGGTTTTGCACTACATGTACGTACGTCGCACGTACAGATTCGAAAGGCTTTTGAAAGCCATTGCAATAACTGTCGCAATGACTCGACGCTTCTGACGTTAGGACACATCAATAGAGGAGGTGTCGTTTTCCTTTGCGTTGTCACGTTCCGACGCTTGATTCCCGTTAGAAACCTTTTTGGTGCAATGAATAACGAAGTAATTTACATGGAACAATTACTTGACTGAGAATGAGCATTCAATGCCATTTTTACATAGAAATTTTAGTTGGATTAAGGGAGCATGTTACTGGTTAGGATGTAAAAATATGTTTATAAAAGCCTTACTTTAATAATTTAAAGTTATTGTGATACAAGTGTGATATACCGAAAAAAAACATGATATTTGGTATGAACATAATGGTATCAAGTCTGCTATTACGAGATCATACGTTTTCGGGACGTTACGGAGACAAAGAATAGACATTGCTAAGGCAACGTGTCAATAAATAAAGAGATTCCATGTTCCATGTGAAAGCATGAAAATGAAACGTTTTCGTCACGGCTCGGTTGTCATAAGATGCTACAAATGTGAATAAGCATTGGAAGTCTTGATTTTGTGGAAAATAACATTTTCTCAGTCTTATAAAAAGCAGTGGAGCGTGAACATCAGATGATATGCGATATGTGTCAATTTTAGTTTTCATTGTAATCTGGGTTATTTGGCAAAATATACTGAGGCGAATAACTGATGATTAATTCTTATAGACCGACATAGTGTATAATTAAAGTTCAGAAGCATTATCAATCGTACATTATAATTGTGATTTTTTTATTTCGCATGTTTTAGTCAATTAAGTTCATTCCCCTTAAAAATAATTCGTATTTTCCGAAGGGTATATACCAGGATAGCTCCTTGATGGTTAGAAAAATAATAAGTAGATTAAGATAGTCGCAAGCAGAGATTTCATACGAAATCCAGCGAGGGTCAGTCGTGTCGCGATAATACATTAAATTACTTAAAAGATCAAATAATCGGAGACATTCCGGGGATATTCAGATCTTATTCGGACATTTATCAATAGCAGGTTTTTTTCTTCCAAACTTCCAGTAATCGTAATTCTGTATAGAATTACTCATACGCATGTAACTCGATTAATGTTGTATGTCAGAACCCACGACTAAATGTTATAATTTGACAAGTTTTGAAAAGCTTAAGAATAAAAATAAAATTATAATGATAAATTTGATAAATTATAATGATAAAATCGAAAACCGTTGCACAAGTGGAAATATATTTAATTTTTTTTGGAAATATTCGCAGACTTCTTGCCATTATCATTTATCCTTTCCCGTTTTCTGGGTTTTACATTTTCAAGCATAAAAGTGAATTTGTTTCGGTTTCTACTGAACAGAGTTGTAAAATACGAGTATGCAGTGTCCAAAGATATTTTAATCAGCAATTGCATTATATTAATTATTTGGAGTGTATTTTAATGAACGAAAAAAATCCTCACATTTAGTGATAAAAATCCCATTATTTGCGTAAAATTTATTTTAAATTACACTCATCATTACTGGTTTTATATTGTATTTCAGTGTATATTATTTATCTTATTAATTTCACCATTTTATCTCCATACGTCCTGAATAGAAAACGACACCTTCATTGAGAAGTGTACATCGCGATATGTGTTCGTAAAAATACTCTTATACTTCCAAATTAATTTTTTAAATATCATACGAAGTATACTTTATCATTTTATCGCATTTTATTAGTGTAGCATCAAAATTAAATTCATAAGGATAATTTGAAAGTGGTGGTGATTGCAACTGCACTAATTCGCACATTCATGACGAATGTGTTATGTGACTGTCGCACTGTACGGATATAATAGGTGTATATTATGCTATTACACACCGAACGTCAACGTCACACGAACGAAGTAATTCTGACATTAACACACAAAAGGAGGTGTGTCGTGTCCCATGCACTATCACGTCCTGTCGCATGTTCCATTTGTCCGTAAGTTTCGTTTTTGTCTGGCACGACTAAATAAATACGTATCGAGCAGTAAAAAACTAATTTATGTATCACGACGATGAAAGTTCAAATGGGAACTGTGAAGGCTTCGAGTTCAAAACATTCCCATTTCGGGCGGGATGCATACGTATTTTTTTTCTACTTTTTCTTAAAGTAGCAATTTTTGCATTGTCTGAAAGCAAACACAAAGATGCTACCATTACCGTTTCATTTTGTGTAAAATTTCACATTTTATGTTAACCTACAACAGGCTATTTCCGAATCATAGTAATTCGCGAATTAGCCAGTAGTTGAGTAAGGTACGTAGAAGTGTGTCACGGTTATAGCAGATCCGTGATAATGACTACTACCGATCAGATTACAGATTTCTCCTCCGTTCTCAACAGCAATCACTCCAGTTGGTTCTAATTATCTTTTGCGGGACACACAACCGTGTATAATCTCATTTTCATATAATGGGAAATTTAGAAATTTTTGGCCACAAATTTTGCATTTAACATTGAAAGTGTACGAAAGATTATTTAAGATGAACTTAGGCTCGTAGAACAACGTTTGAAAGTCTGACTTGTCTCACACGTCGTTAATATTTACATTAGCGGCGAATTGTTCACATTATTTTATTTATAAGTACATGTGCTTTAAATAATGTCAAGTAAAGTTTATCGAAAACACAACCGTTTTCTGTGAAAACTAGCTCAAAATTCCGCATTTTCAGAAACGCTCAAACGCCATTTTCTCATAAAGTTTTTCAAAAAAAAGTTTTTCAAAAGGTTCCAAAGTTTTTCTTGAAACTTTTGTAACGGATAGTGCTAATTACACTCTTTAATATGACGAAAAGTTTATTTTGAGGTATTTAAATATATAAATATTAATAAAATAAATATAAATAAAAATTACATAAATGTAATTTTTTTGAAAGATCTCTCACATCTTTAATATGCACATTACCAGCAATTTGTAAAGATTATTATATTTGTGAATGTACGTGTTTCAAATAACTTCAAATAAAGTATTTTGAATACTCAAAAATTTTCTGTGAAAATGAGCTTCAAATTTCGCATATTTAGTAGCGCTAAAACGCATTTTTCTTTAAAACAGCACATAATTTTTAAAAGAAAATTGCCATTTAGGACTAAGTTTTTGTGTTCTTTAATATTCTAAAATTAATATTTCCGTTCTATCAATAGGAAACCAAAAAATTAAGAAAATGACAAAAAAATGTACTTTTGGCGGTGATACATGACAGCTAGCAAGAAAGAGTATGTGGCAATTCCGAATAGCTAGCGAAGACCCAAGGAAATAGAAAACTAATACGGGAAAGTCTTTGCCATTCTGTAGCATCACTAGTTCTCATATGAAGGTTCACGCAGGTCTCCTAAATCTAACTTTTTTTCATTACTAGTCCCACACGTTCACTTTGCACTGTCACAATGGTGTAGCTGCCAGTTGATGAAGGTGAAATTACATTTCCCTCAAATTTTACCGTTCACCATAACCGTAACTGAACACATGTAGCCAAGTGAGCGAATATTTAGTATTTCTATACTCATGAACTATTTATGTTCTTTAGTGTAGTATTATACGTCATGTAATAATATCCAGGAAAAAGGCGTTTAATTTACCCTGCCAGAACGTGAGAAGTAGCCCCAATATGTACGTCTGCATGTGGAGGATATCCTCCTCCGGGTATCTCTGCCTCATCCGGGATAACTCCTAACCCTATTGGTCTTCTGACATGAGTCGTAGGGCTTTGTTAAAAGAGAAGAGAACAAGAAGAGGGAGGAAGGGTGAGGGAAGAAGGGAGGGGAAGAAGGGAGAGGGGTGGAGGGAGAGGGAAGAGGGGAGTGGCAAGAGGGAAGAGGGGAGGGGGGAGAGAAAAGAGGCAAGAGGGAAAAGGGGAGAGGGAAAAGGGGAGAGGGAAAAGGGGAGAGGGAAAAGGGGAGAGGGAAAAGGGGAGAGGGAAAAGGGGAGAGGGAAGAGGGGAGAGGGAAGAGGGGAGAGGGAAGAGGGGAGAGGGAAGAGGGGAGAGGGAAGAGGGGAGAGGGAAGAGGGGAGAGGGAAGAGGGGAGAGGGAAGAGGGGAGAGGGAAGAGGGGAGAGGGAAGAGGGGAGAGGGAAGAGGGGAGAGGGAAGAGGGGAGAGGGAAGAGGGGAGAGGGAAGAGGGGAGAGGGAAGAGGGGGAGAGGGAAGAGGGGAGAGGGGAGGAGGGGAGAGGGAAGAGGGGAGAGGGGAGAGGGAAGAGGGGAGAGGGAAGAGGGAAGAGGGGAGAGGGAAGAGGGGGAGAGGGAAGAGGGAAGAGGGGGAGAGGGAAGAGGGGAGAGGGGAGAGGGAAGAGGGGAGAGGGAAGAGGGGAGAGGGAAGAGGGGAGAGGGAAGAGGGGAGAGGGAAAAGGGAGAGGGAAAAGGGAGAGGGAAAAGGGGAGAGGGAAAAGGGGAGAGGGAAAAGGGAGAGGGAAAAGGGAGAGGGAAAAGGGAGAGGGAAAAGGGAGAGGGAAAAAGGGAGAGGGAAAAGGGAGAGGGAAGAAGGGAGAGGGAAGAAGGGAGAGGGAAGAAGGGAGAGGGAAGAAGGGAGAGGGAAGAAGGGAGAGGGAAGAAGGGAGAGGAAGTATTACGCGGGTTCCGCGCTCCGTTTGATGCTGTAATTACAACTTCCGGATTCGCAAGGCATTGATCGGCGAAATCACAGTAACTCCCTATCAGTACAGCACAACGCATGAATTCTTCTAGAGACAACGATTGAATTCGACTCACCCAAGTAGCTAGTGTCGAAAATACATCATTATCTGGACTCGAAATCTAAGATCTCACGGTCGACGATACCGTTGAGCCAATCGTGTTGCCGTTGAAACAACGCAGCCTGCATTTCTTCAACGCGGATCAAATATAAATCAAACTCAAATCAACAGGTATCAGTGAGCAGTCTTGCGTTACGAAATGTGGTAAACAAGATGGAGAAAGCATATGCTTTACGAACTACGCTACAATATTTTATTAAAGTATAGCATTGTGCTTCTACAGTATGTTTACTGATAACAAGATATTCCAGAACTTACCGACGACTGTACGTGAAAACAGTAGGATACTATCATCTGATAGGTATCAGCTTACCTGAAAAAGCAAAACAAAAAAAACATTATTCACATTTATGCAACATTATTAAGATTGATTACCATTAGCATAAAGAAAGAACAGAACTGTACAGTATGTAATTACAAATTACACAGTTTTTTGAACGCGTGAAAATTTCGCAAACAAAACAACGACTGAACCAGCCGGAGAGGGTGGATGGCCCCATAACACACCAAATGCAAAATATTTTGTAATTTTATTAAATTTGTTAATAAAACCATCTTTATAACATCTCTCCAAAAGAGTATTTGTATTATGAGTACTTAACCAATATTTTAATATTCTCTTATATTTTAAAAAAATAGATATATGTAATTCTATAGATCTGATCTCTATGGATGAGTTGAAAGCAGCCATTAACACAACAAAAAATAAAGTCACCTGGTACTGATAATCTAAACATGGAATTGATCAGATATGCATCGAATCAATTTATGTAGAGACTTCTAAACTTTATTAATACCTGCTGGTCCAGTGGATATGTGCCAGAAGAATGGAATGAAGCCCTAATTTACCCACTATATAAAAAAGGCGACAAATCTGAATGTTCAAATTATAGGGGTATAAGCCTTCTAAATTCTTGTTACAAAATCTACGCAAAAATTATAAACCAAAGGTTAGTGCCTATTGTTGAAACTCAAATATCTGAAACACAACATGAATTTAGAAAAGGTAGATCATGTTCAGATTGTATTTTTGTATTGACACAACTTACTGAAAAGCGAAGAGAATTTAAACTACCAACATACTACATCTTTATTGATTATGTAAAAGCATTCGACAGCCTTAAAAGAAGATTATTATGGGAAACCCTGAAAAATATTGGACTCCCTTCTCATCTTATTACAGCAATTCAATCATTATACAGAAGTAATAAAATCAAGATCCGAATGCTAAGAAATGGAACAGAATCGGCTTGTATAAACCAGGGAGTAAGACAGGGATGCCCGCTCTCGCCAACGCTTTTTAATATATATATGGACGTGATCATTAAAAAATGGTTGATGACTTTAAATGAGGTTTTTAAGATTAATAATGTCGAGATGCCAACATTACTTTTTGCCGACGACCAGCTTATCATAGGAAAATCTGAACATGAAACTCAAATAGCAGTTCATAAGTTAAGTCAGATTGCAAATGAATATGGAATGAAAATCTCACCGAATAAAACAAAAGTGATGGCATTTAAGGGACTTGAACCTTTAAGAGCAAAAATAGTTATAGATGGCCAAATAATTGAACAAATTAGTGAATTTTAATATCTCGGATATCATTTTAATTATATTAAATCAAGAGATGTGGAAATAAAATTGAACAATTTCACATACTTCTGTGGAACATTACAACGAACTCTAAAGCATAATGTGCAAAAGGAAACTCTGCTTAGATTTTACAAAGTTATTGCCTTGCCATTACTGCTTTATGGAAGCGAGAGCTGGACATTAACATCAGATCAGCTGCGAAGAATTGAATCTGCAGAAATGAGATTTCTTCGTTTTGTGGGAGGATATTCACTGTTAGACCACAAAAGAAGTGTAGATATCCGAGAAGAATTAAACATTGAGCCAGCTGTAGAAATTATAAAGAAATATCGGGAAAAATGGAAAGATCATGTCCTGAGAATGCCACAACAAAGGCTAAGTAAAATAATTCTTCAATATGCACCAAAAGGAAAAAGAAGTGTAGGAAGACCCTTAAAGAGATGGCATGAGCAATGAGACGGAACAGATCAAACGGTCTAATCCTTGTTGTCGATGATGATGATGATGATTTTAAAAAAATATGCAGAGAGGAGTTCCGAGCTGAAATTACCCTATCTCACCCCCCAGCCCAGAGCTGAATTATTTTCTTCATTACGCCTAAAAACAAGGGAGGTAGAAGCCAGAGCGAGATCCGGTGCCGACCTACCCGTCAGCTTGCGGGGTTTTCCAAACCAGGTATCTCCCACCAGCGGGGCACCGCCCCACCCGGGACAAGCTATAAACTCCCGACATGTCTGGTGTATGTAAGGGGTAAAGATTGCACCCGGTCCATGGCCAGTTTGTTAGAATTCTGTTCCTAAATTCGTCTGGAGTTGATTACAGAAACCACGGAAAATTACCGATCAGAGAAGCTGGCCGCTCGAATTCTCCTCCAGACAGCGGCCGACTTTGACCTATGTAGCTAGTGTCGAAAGTCCTGCCCTCGTCGGGACTCGAACCTACGATCTCCTGGTAAGAGGCACTGCAGTGTCATTAATTGATTTACGTAAAACACTTTACCTATCAATCTCTTGGCGAATGTCACTACAAGACACTTCACGAGAGCATGCAAGCAAAGTAAAATTAAGAGTTTTTGATAAAATAATTCACCACTTGAAATTGTTTCAAAGGAAAAATAAATGTGTATATTGGCTTCTTGGTTGTGCTAGAGCAGCGTTTGTCAACTGGAGGATAAATGGCGTCAGAGCTACCTTCCCTTCCGTGAGAAGGCGCTCGGAGAAGCAGTACGAGCAAAGGGGGGAGGGAGGAAGGGGCAGACTGCGGTCGCCGGTGACGAAAACCTCGGCATTGAGCCTTCGACGGTGTTTCAGGCAACATGATTGGGAAACCGTCTGTACCAGTTAATTGTCTTTCGGTTTGGGAAGAAAGGTTTCTTTTCTTAGACACTGAAACAATGGCGAAATGTTTAGCATGTTCGAAAGAAATGCAGTGTGTTAAAATGTCTAATTTACAGCATTGCAAGCATTGCTATTTATTGCATTGCTATGCATTAAGTAGCTTCGCGACTCGGAAACCTGAGAGATGAAAATAAATTAACATAACTCGCAATCGTGGGACGAGTAAAGAAATTTGGAGGTTGAAGGTAATGGAATAGATACTGAAAATCATGAGGACTTACAACATTCTCAACAAAACTGTAGATAAAAATTAATCACGCTTGGGGTCCAAATTCTCTCACCTGACCCTTACCGAGTACCTATTTGTTAACATTAATTTTTGTTTCAGAACGAACTAATTCGTTATATTATATACCATTGTATAAAATAGTAGCTCTAAATGTTAAAACTGTTTTTGCCAAAAATGTTATCTAATAGAAGAACGGAAGTGGAATTACATTACTGGTTGTATGTCGGATGTTGCTTTCAGTTACGTAATAATGTATGTTATTTTAAATAATTCTTCATGTTGTTATTAAATCATATCCAGTCTAAATAATAATTACCATTTAAAAACATAATTATCGATTTTCCAAGCGAACCTCCCCCTCCCCACCCACTTCCGTATCATCATGTACCACTTCCGTACATTACTGGTTGTATGTCGGATATTGCTTTCAGTTACGTAATAATGTATGCTATTTAAATAATTCTTCATGTTGTTATTAAATCATATCCAGTCTAAATAATAATTACCATTTAAAAACATAATTATCGATTTTCCAAGCGAACCTCCCCCTCCCCACCCACTTCCGTATCATCATGTACCACTTCCGTACATTACTGGTTGTATGTCGGATATTGCTTTCAGTTACGTAATAATGTATGCTATTTTAAATAATTCTTCATGTTGTTATTAAATCATATCCAGTCTAAATAATAATTACCATTTAAAAACATAATTATCGACTTTCCTCCCCCTCCCCATCCACTTCCGTATCATCATGGGAACATTGGGCGCCAGCCCGCCACGTCGGGCACCACCTTTGCTCCGCGATTCAGTTCGGAGCAGGAGAGCAGACTTCTGTGACGTCACGGAGCACTGAGTTGGCAAGCACTGTACTAGTGTATTTAGCTGAGCAGTGGTTGGTTAATCCCCTTTAATTCGTTTCAACTCCTCGCTAATCACCTTCGTCAACATTACCCGTCCAACGGAACGCGACGGCATACCGCCACTGAGATACCGATCACCTGCGCAAGACAGGGGTGGCCATTACGAGCAAGTTGTCTTCTTCGCTTGCGCTCGGCAACAGCATAACCGCTCACATCATCTTATCATCGTCATTACTAGAGACCGGATTTTTATGCAATTACATATTTTTTGTCTTTCTACTTACCGTTCCCAAAATTGTAATCTCGGCGAAACATAACCCTCCTAACACAATATCGAATTTTTTGTTACATATTTTTACATGTTTAGTACTATATTACATATTTTACATATTTTGCTGTTTTCACAATATATTTTCTAATTTTATCAATTTTCTTCTTTTCAATTCCACATTTTTACGAAAAGATGTATTTTAAAAAAAATCAGCATTTTTCCTAAATTATTGGGGAAATCTAGGTGTCCAAAGTATCACTGACACCGCGTTTTGTGATGAGTAACCTTAATTTCCGAGAAAAATTTGCGATCACTGACGTGTAACACTTCGACGAAGATGCTACAGTGTATGTTTGCTGGTCGTAGATCTCGCCAGTTTTTGCGATGGCTTCTATTGCGATTAGTCTGGCTGCTAAACTACGGTCCTGGATTACAATAGATGAAGCTTTTAGTACTGACAAGAAAGTTGTATGGTGTAAAGTGAGCAGTTTTTGTAACGTAATTTCTTGGTATGGTTTAATTATTGGTAAATGGTTTTTAATTAGAGAATTTTAATATTACATATTATAACCGAGTTTACATATTTATTACATATTCTTACTATTTTCATTACATATTTATGTACATATTTTGACGTTTTATACTACATATTTTTCCGGTCTCTAATCATTACCATAACAATAATAATAATAATAATTATTATAATAATAATAATAATAATAATAATAATAAAAGTGGCTCAGTGGGACTTCTCTGTCGGGAGGCCCGGTTTCGATCCCCGGGCCGGCCATCCTGACCGAAATTTTCGTGGTTTCCCCCTCAGTCATACAAGCGAATGTTGAAACGGTTCCTAAGTGCCAAGATCACATCCTATCACCTCATAATTCATAATAAAAGGCCTTGCCTTTCTAATATAACCACCTTGTCTTATTAAGGGATACAGCCGAAAAGAGAGAGGGAGCATTTAAATTCCTACCCAATTTTCAGTCAATTTTTGGAATTTATTTTTAAATGGTTGAAAGAAGGTCTCGTCTCCGACATGGCCTCATTTCTGGGCTTTTTTCGAACCCTTTTATCAGGTATCTGCGGCGTTTGGAATTTTTGATGCCTTTATTTCCCATGCGAAATCAAGTGTAAACTGGCTCCCTTTCAAGGGTAGATTTGAAAGTTTCTTCACTGTTTTGCCCTGAATCTGTCCATTACACTAGGGGTAAACTTTGTACAATTACTCTTTTTTCCATAGTTTTTTTAAAGTTTAACAATGTTTCACATATTTCACAACACATTTTAATACAATTTAATATGATTTCAAAAAAATTATAAAAATGTGCTTAATATAAAAAGTGCATTATTTTTCGGGGAACTGAAATTAACTCCATGACTCTACTTTCGCAAATTACAAAAGTACAGATACGATTTACAACTAGTACAATTTAAATATTCGAAAATATAAAATACATATAAAATGTCTAATTTTTTGCAATTATTTATGAATATCTACAGTTTGTCAAATATTAAAAAACTTCATAAACACAATAAATAATTTTAATAATTCGAAAACCGCAGTCGGATCAATGTCTAAAACAAAAGCGTTGACTTTTAAATCACCTAAATGAAACGTCCAATTATTTATCTCTTGTTAATAAGGCAACAATACTTTAACATAAATCTGTCTACAATAAAGGAATAGACTCGTGTGTTCATTCGTTTGCAATCACTGGAAATTGCAAAACGTATCCAGATGTTTTTATCAAAATTTTAACACATTCAGCAACACAAAATGTTTTGCTACAGGGTCCCTTTCAAACGTTTCAGTCGCCTCCTTGCGCATCTGATGATTCACCGTCAGACGACAATGAACATCGTTGATTAGCAGCGCGAATGAGGGCGAATCGACCTTCGAGTGCCCTAGCCACAGCACCACGCGCCACGTGCCACGCGCGCCGAGCAATATTAGCCGCGCGTGCATGTTGCTCTTTTGAGCGGGCCCCTCTCGGTGCCAAGGGGTCGTCTGCAAAGATGTTACGGGGCGCGCGGCACGGAGCACGCGGTTAAATCATCTCTTACCTCAGCTCTGTTGTGTTACACAAAACTGCAACAAACTATTAAGCAACTTCCATTAGATTGAAACGAATATAGTCTTTGTTCTGTTAGGGGAGTTGAGTCCTATACTGCCCAAGTTACATTGATAAACGATAAATTGATACATGATAAATTGATACACGATAAATTGATAATGATAAATTGATACATGATAAATTGATACAAGATAAATTGATACATGAAAAACTGATTGATGATAAATTGACAAATGATAAACTGATCAATCATAAACTGATAAATGAAAAAGGATAAATTGATAAACGATACATTCATAAACGATAAATTGATAAACACATTATTTTTACTTCTGTTCTTGCTTCTTAATAAGTACTTAATAATATTTACTTCAGATATAATACAGATAAAACTAATGTTTTACATTCATTGTAGCAGATCTATAATATTTATTTTCATAATAACTGTAACTAATATTATGCATAAAAATGTAATAGAAAAATCGTCTTAATTTTTTGTAAATATATTACCTACGGCATTATTCTCAGAATAAGTGCTCGAGTGGGTTCGGAGAAAATGGAAGATTTAAGAAAACAAATGTAGTTTTGCCAAGTCCGTTTTAAAGTCACAGAAACGTGCAAAACGACCAGGCAATCAGTGGCGGTTGGTGCTAAAAACCAGCTGAGTGACCGTGGGCTCTGGGCATCAATTGATGTCACTGCTATGCTTTTGTCCTGGAGGTCCCAGTCCAGGCGGAGGTAGAGTTTTCTACACTGGCTAGATAGCTGAGTCAAATTCGGCAGCTTCTGGTTGATAATTCCAGCGGTCGGCTGTTCTGATCGGTAGCTTTCTTCGTTTCTCTGTTCAACACCCGGCGCATGCAGGATCAGTATCCTAACAAACGGGCCATGGACTGTGCGCGATCATCTGGGCATAGATGAGGTACTTGTTCCCGGCGCATTGATTCGACTCCGGCGTCGGTCTGGAAAGTCGGTGGCTCCGAGGAGGCGGGGCGGCCCGACCCAGGCATTGAATGGGAAGGTGACCGAGAAGGTAAAATGCGTTCTGGCGGGACCCTGACACCAGCCTGTCGGCGTACTTATATGTCGGCGGGGGGTGCGGATTGAGGCTGACACCCAGGTGCCCACCAGGGAAAAATCCACCCCAGTGAAAGACTGACAGACGCTGCGCGCGATCTTTCCTTCCTCTCGCTAGTCCTATCCTCAGCTGTTATAAACATACACACCCACCCAAACATCCACCCACTCACCCCCCCACACACACATACCCATACCCCCCACATACACATACCCATACCCCCCCACACACACACCCATACCCCCCACACACATACCCATACCCCCCACACACATACCCATACCCCCCACACACACCCCCATACCCCCCACACACATACCCATACCCCCCCACACATACCCATACCCCCCCCCCACACACATACCCATACCCCCCACACACATACCCATACCCCCCCACACATACCCATACCCCCCACACACATACCCATACCCCCCCACACACATACCCATACCCCCCACACACATACCCATACCCCCCACACATACCCATACCCCCCACACACACATACCCATACCCCCCCACACACATACCCATACCCCCCACACACATACCCACACCCCCCCACACACATACCCATACCCCCCCACACACACATACCCATACCCCCCACACACATACACATACCCCCACACACATACACATACCCCCACACACATACACATACCCCCCCACACACATACACATACCCCCCACACACATACACATACCCCCCACACACATACGCATACCCCCCACACACATACACACGCACTACAGTACCATACATATCGGGAGGTAAAAGCTTGTTCACGCTGGGGCGGCACCGCGCTAGGGGAGATACATAGAGGGAAAACCCTATGTAAGTCAGCTTGTAGATCTGCGGTATATTCCACCATCCAGAGGGGGAGAATCACCGCCCCTTTCGTGATAAAAACATTCACTACACCAACGGGACTAATGATTCGTAGCAGTTGTGCCAGGATACATCAATCAATCAACGAAGCTCAGCAACACATGCCCGCCCTTGGCCCCAGTCGCGTCTACCGGCGACCCGGCGCGCGCCGGGCCCTCGCCCTCCGACCTTTGCGCCCCTGGTGGTTATTTCCGGAAGTCGCGACCTCGCCTCCTCAATACGTAGAGCGCAGCGCGACGCATTGTGGCGAGTGGAGTGGGGTGGATTGGGGACGCCCGCGCGCCGTACGGCTTTTGTTGTCCAGTTCCGCTCGCGACAAAACACAGTCGAAAGGAGCTGAGGGAGAGGGGTGCACACACATTGAAGGAAGATAACACAAGGAACTAACGTATCTTGGTGTTGAAAGGAACGTGAAAAGGTCGTACATTTACTGTATCTCGAGATACGATTAACAGAGAAGGACAATGTGCACACGAGATTTTAAAAAACGCGTAAATTCAGATTACAAATTTTGCAAAAAAAAAATGGTTCTGTTGTAAGATTAAATATTGTTTTACTTTCTCGCACTTGCTCCGTAAGAAGAGAAAGTACTGTAATGGGACACCCGAAAACAGTGGATTTTCGACACAAAAATTCTTATTGTCGGCCCCGGGTAACAAAAAAGTGGATAAATCTTGCCGCTGTATGCAGTAAATTTCTTCTTATAACAGCTTGTGAAGTCAGAATTCATGTTTCGTGGGTCTTCGATAGCGAAAAATCGATTGAAGGCAAAACGTCCGTTCGTGGTGAACGCTAACCCCTTCATTGTGCTGAATCTCTCCAAAATTGGTATTCCTCGATCGATTTAAATGAACCCTTTGAAAAGACCCTTTGAGTTTGAAACGAATATTTTGATTGGTGTACTTTATAAGTTCTCAACAACATATTCAACAATTCAACAATTCATACATCAAAATGGCAACAATTTTTTGATGAAACTTCCTCGGATAAAGGACGCCTAAGAGAGCAGTGCAGCTCTCATTTTCGTTGAAATCCCTGATTTTTCGAAAGCTGCAAAGGTTCAATTTTTTTCGGCGTCTTCCCGCAACTACAATATTGAGGATATAGCTTTTTCCCTACTGAAATCAGTTCTTTAAAGATAGATCTTGAAATAAGGTCATATTGAAAATTTCGAAGATATGAATAGTTTTCGCGTAATTTTGCGTGTAATATAGGGAATTTTTAATATAAAATATTTTTTTTCTCAAAAATGGCTCAACTTTTTTCTTTAAATTTCCTCCTATGCATCAAGGGAAGGTAAAACAAGTGGTGGAAGTCTCACTTCCAGCGAACTATTTTCGAAAATTGTAAAATTTTAATCCCTTAAATCTACAAAATTCAGGTGACGGTGAGTGGGGAAATTACGGAAGACTGGTGGGGGGAGAAAAAGGGGACATGTGGGGATGGAAGGGTCATGTATTATGTTTCTTACAAACTTTTTATCACATTTTTATAGAGTTAGTTCTTTTGCGTGTTCTCACTCCATAGCAAGGGTGATCAGTGAAGTGCAGAAACTCGAAATCATGTATACCGTGTATTTCGGCAGGTAATACATAGTTGAATAACACAAAAAATACCCTCAAAATACGGGGCTGTCTCGAAGGACAGGTGCAAGGAAAATTAAAATTTCTTATATTAATCAGATGCAAATAGTTCCTGAAGTATATCAGTGGGAAACAAGTGAAAGAGACAACATTTCCAGCTTCTACTTTGGAGTATGTATTTTGCGTTTTCGAGCTGTAGCTCGTACTACCAACATAACTTATGTTGCAAGCACCCTCACCAAGGTGCCACTGCGGGGAGATTTTCCTGGCGCGCTACACATCCTCACGTTGAAGTTTATATCAATCCCATTCTGTACTTAGGGAGTCGATTTTCGTCTTGTTATCAGCATCCCGTAACAAATGGTCTTCGGTGCCATCCGTAGCAGTAGAAATACCGTACATTCCAAAGGATTTCCCAATCATTGTTTACACTTTGGTAGGCACCAGTGCTGTCAGATGTGCTGCAGTGCTGCCATTTGCAAGAAATGATGAGCGCTGATGTAAACTAAATTCATAGGCCATTGATAGTTCAGAGGTCGTCATATAGGACAGATATTTGCTAAAACTATAAAAACGTGACAAAATGTACATCTCGTCTTATCCGAAGGTCATATTATCATAGGTAATACCAGGAATGCTTTGGAAATTGCCGATAAACCCCCAAATCGCGAAAAGAGGGGCTTTATCTGAGAATTTTCAAAGAACTTTTGTAGTATTTAATAGGTTTTTCCACGAATGAAATTATGTCCAACAGCACCAAATATTGATCATAACTGAAAGCATGTTAAAAATAAAAGAGGTTATGTTATAATTCATACGTGGTTTATTGCGTATGTATAGGGAGAGGCGGAAGGAAAATCGGATAGAAAAAAAAGATACATCTTTTTGAGATACACCGCCCTGATTGGGGCATTTCTTAGTTTAGCACCATTGGTTTCAACTTCACGAGAGAAATAGCCTGCTAAAATATTCGGTAATTAAATTGAAGGAAAAGGACAAATATTTGACGATAAAATTGAAAGGACTGTATTATTTTCTGTGCAATTCGATCGCAACGCTTAGAAATATTAGAAACGTTTCCCTCGCACAGTACCGGGCCTACAATGCCGCACAATTCGGTTCTTGCTACTGGAAGACGTGGCTCAGGGCATCTGCGGTTCACTGCAGTGCCTCTGATCGGGAGGTCCTAGGTTCGAGTCCCGACGGCGGCATGATTTTTCGTCACAGACACTAGCTACATAGCTAGTATGTCACTGTCTGGAGGAAAATTTAACGGCCGGCTGTTCTGATTGGTAGTTTTGCGAGGAGCGGCTGAAGTGTCACTGCAGTGCCTCTGAGCGGGAGGTCCTAGGTTCGAGTCCCGACGGTGGTAGGATTTTCGACTCTAGTCAGATACCTATGTCGAGTTCTGTGGCTGTCTGGAGGAGAAGTGTAGCGGTCGGCTGCTCTGATCGGTAGTTTTCCGTGGTTTCTCCGAATACCGGAGCAGTATCCTACCAAACGGGCCACGGACCGCGCGCGATCTTTCCTTCCCATTCCTTGTCCTATCCTCACTCCATACGTACACTTACACTAACACGCACTACACTAAAACAACATGTTTTACACTTACGGGACAAATACCCTCAGCAGTTGATGCGTTCAGAATCACTAACAATCAATCAATCTCGGTACTTGCTAATCTAAGTTAGGTTCCTCTACGAAATAATTTTCATTTTAAAACAACTGATTACGTACTGAGATTACGTTTTCGCACGGGTTGATCGCGTTACATTTATTTTTGTTGACTAGAAAATAAACAAAAGGGTTTCTTTAGTAACGTGAGCATCCGACGTCAACAGTCTCGTAACATTGTCGCAGTTGTAATGCGCGATAAGGAGAGAGCTTTATCACTGAAGCTGACGCAACGCTCTTGAAAGAGAGAGGCAGATATGAAAGCACTTGCTACGCGTAGCTGGGTTTCCCGAGATAAGCATTCGGACTCCCGACCAGGCAACGTGCTTGCGTTTGGGAACTTCCGTCAACTCAGTGGCAGATCCAGGGGAGGGGGTCATGTCCCCCCCCTCCAGGCCTAGTGTTTTCGTTTGTTACTTTACTTGGCAAAATTGATTTAAATATTTAAGTTCGAATTATGTAATTTAAAATATTGCTTAGTATCATATTTACATTAAAACAATATACAATTTTTTATTCAGACTTTTTCGAATACAATTTCCAATACATGGGTTAAAAGTTAAATAGTTAATAGTTAAAGAAATTTTTTTAAAAAGTTAAAAAATAGTTAAAGGTTCAAGAAAAGAAAAAAAGTTAAAAGCTAAAGAAAAAGTTTAAAAGTTAAGAAAAAAAGGAGGCAACAAATACATTTATTATTTAACAAAAATCTATGATGCCCACCCTCTACAAAATGACTGACTGGGTCCATCCCTGCATCAACTACGGCAACATTGATGGAGTTTGTTTCTCATTCATAGTTTTTCAGTTTCAAGAAATTTTAAAAAATAATGGAAGTAGTTTTAAAGCGTTATATGAAGAGATATCTATTACAGAATTTTGAAATTGTTGAATTCACATTTCATTTTATAATTTCCTCTTGGTGTCAGTCATATGTGCGATTTTTTGTTTCCAAATAAAATTATAAAATGATACATTACGCACTACAACGACCACACGCCGCCGTGTTATATATTTAGCTCTCATACTTCATACCTAAGAACTTTGTAAGGTAGATCCTAAGAAATGATACAGAAATTTTTTTACTGGCAACTTACCGTACACCATTGGTTTTTGTTACATTATTTCTGTAATTACTTTACGAATTACAAAAAGTTTAATTTTTCAACCCTAGTGGCAGGGAGTTAGCACGCTCTACAATCAGTACAGAAGTGGTTACAAGCATATTCAGTCTTTAAGAAGTATACAGTACAAATCATAACTAATTCATATAATTAAATGCATAAAATGCATTCATATTATTAAAATAATATTAATTTGGTTTTCCGTGATTGTATAGAAAGTTGTACAACAGAAAATATTTCACCTGGTTTATTTACGTATTTTAAGTCAATAAGTTTAGAATACTATATGTGACGTATACGGAGGAATAACCTATGTTTATTATTTATAAGCAAACAAACATCAATCTCTGCTTCCGCCCTGAAGTACGCAAACCATGATGGATGGAAATGGGAGGTGGAGTGGTCGCCTCGTAATAATTATATCTATAATATTTAAATTTGTTCAAAGAATGGGTCGGCCTGACCGGGATTTGAACCCGAGCCTTCTGGATTACGCCCGGCTGCTCTGGTTTACGCCAGAAGGCCTGGGTTCGAATCCCGGTCGGGCCCACCAATTCTTTGAACAAATTTAATTATTAAAACGCATTGTTACTTGGTAACATGGTCACAATTTGGATTCTATCAACACCCCCTGGGTGTTGACTCTATATGACTGCGGAACATACTCTCCGAGCGTATAGCTTCCAACAAGGTGTCGGGAATGGTGACAACTACATATATATATATATATATATATATATGTATATATATATATAAATAATATTATTAACTTAACATGTTCAAACGTTCTAAAATATCACAAATTCGTCTCATAAATGCATTACCTTTCGTTACCGGTGAGTTGCGTAAAAACGACGTTTGAAAGATTAGGATTCACATTTTCAACCAACATTACAAGTCACCAAAAATTGTTGCTCACTTCTCTTAGTGTTTCTCTTACTCTACGAACACAAGAATTATTTCAAGTGTGAAAGTAAATTTGTACAGATCGCGACCTGTCTTCTGTTGAGTCACAATGAGTTGACGCATTGTGTCAGGAGCAAGCGACAATTTCACTTGCGCCGATAAAATCTATTACTGTACCAACGTGTGTGCGTTGCTTTCCGCTGCGTCATGTAATGCAAATTAAAGACAAGGGACTTCGCACTTCGAGTCTTGTTCCTGTGACTTCAGTCCATGTGGACGAACGATTGCGAAATCTTGGGGGCATACATACATTCGGAATTTAACCTTGCAACTGAACACTCGGATCTAGAGTACCCAGTCATTTCACGTTCACACAGACTTAAAGATTGCCGCTTAGCGCTTCACGTACATGTATATTGTACCTTTAGGTTGCTGTCATAGTATTTACAGACTTTGTGCCAATACGCAGCGGAGGATAGAAGCTATTTCATCAGTGGTTACGGATAGTGTTTGCTAAGCGAGTGTAGTTTCTGATTGTTAATTTTCAAGGTGAACATTTGTAGTTTATAGAGTAAAGTAAAGCGCCATTGAAAGTATTATTATTATTATTATTATTATTATTATTATTTAAACATTATTAGCCTTCGGGAGGCTCATGGACAGCGTGCTAGCTTTCTATAGTGCGATCCTGGGTTCGATTGCAAGTCTGGGAAAAAACAAACCTACAAACCATTGCAATCGTTTCAGTTTCTATAGGTACGTGACGAAAGAAAAAGCTCAGGTATGCGAAGTATGCTAGATACGGTGAAGGAAATACGTTATGCCACCCTTATCCCCAGACGTTATTAATAAATAAAAACAGAGCCTATAAGAGCGTCCAAGCCATCACATTCATAAGAGTTCTGGGAATAACTGGTAAAAAACTCAATTGTCTAAGATTAACACAACTGAAGCTATCGTTGAATGAACTTGTTAAGTATTTGCGCGTGAAACAAAATGGACGAGTCGAATAACCCTGAGCCTCCTGAATCGGCAGCACAGCTTGCGGTAGAAAGAGAGAGTCTTATGCAAAATTGTATTGGATAGAAAGAGAGGGCAATACTCAATAAGGCGCCGTACTGCAATCAAATGTTTGGATGCACAATAGGTCTGGGAACACGGCTAGCTGGCAAAAGTCGAATTAATCCGATCCTAAAATGCCAAATTCATGCATTAATAATATTATATTTTATAAAAAAATTGTTTTTTCTCTAAGTAAGCAATTAGTGAAGAAAATTGTGGTCTGAGACGAAAACTGAGACTTTTCACTCAGAAAATTCTTTGTCTGGATGCTCCACGAAGGACAAAATCATTAATAGACACAATGCCACCTTCATCACTTAACTGTAGATGGCTTTTCTAGACAAGAGACAGATGTTCACTGTGACCAAGAATAAGAGACAGAAATATATACAAAGAATGGTTGTGAACCGTGTGGTAAACAAAATGGCGATGAACATAGAGGTGTGTTGTGTGCTGAATGTGCCGAGTAAATTGCATACTAATAATCGAATTTTAAAACAGTATTCTTATATTTACATGATGTGAAATAATGTCTTTCTAGCTTCGTTTGCATTGTTGTGCTATTTGTTTTCGACTTCTTTATAATCATTCTGTTCAGCACTGAAGAAAGAACATACGTTAATAAAGATATAGATAGCTTTGAATTTTTAAATTACATTTTTATGATTTTTTTTCATGCATTCTTCAGTCAAATTTAAGCAGAAAAATATACACTTAGTCAACAAAAAATGTGTGTGGTTGCAGGGTTAATTGGCAAACTGTATAAATAATTAACAAAGTCCAGATGATTTAAAGCTATTAAAATTTAAAATATCACGACCTTTTGTGCGCGTTTGGATGTGAGATCTCATGTTTTCTTCACAGCGGTGATAATTTCTTTATTTTTGTTTCGCAATGTTGGTGTAGAGTGTAATAGGATGATGGTCCACAGGATGATGTAGGACAGGTCTAATGATACCATGTGCTCTAGCGGCGAAAAAAAGTACTTCACACGTAACACAGTTGCAAACATCTTGTCCTACAAACTTTTTTTAAGCAATGGTGTCGTATTGGGAATATTTGTAAGCAGCAAATGGATATGGAACCACCACAGGATTTACCTATCTACAAAAGGACTGGAAACAGAACGTTTTTGTGTCCTTCAAAATTCAACGACTTCGATTGGTCTTGCCGATTGCGATGGATATCAGTATACTAATTAATACATCATTGAAACCGAAAGGAAATTACAGGACTTAATCTAAATGTAATCTGAGATGAAAGAGGCATAATTTAGATGTTTTTACTAGATTAGGATGCGTCTCGTCTAAAAATATGAAATTCCGCTAAAAAGTTCCCTAATGAAAAGATTCATTTCAATGTTATCACGAAGAGAATGAATGGAAATTCCTTGTATTATTAACATAGCGTCTGACTCGAAATAACCAGATTTGTCCTGATCACATAATTATTCAAGACGTTTCCCTAATCTTGATTAGTAAAACATTCCATGTACTTCAGGGTACGGCATCTTCTACTGTAATTCGTTTTTGAAGTACTTTATCACATTGATGAGTCATTTTAAGTGGGAAAATTAATTCTACATTTTATTACCCTTTTTAAATGGCTATCACATTTTTCATTTCATAACGTATTGATCACAATTTATCACAAATAAAAACTGGAACTTCAGTATCACACTCTCAGAACGTGTGTCGCCATAAGAACTAATTATTTTATACAGGATAATAATTTTATTTTGCATTAAGAATAAAGTATTATTTTGTTACTACTACTATTATTATTATTATTATTATTATTATACTCATTGTTCGTTCACAAGTCAACGAACGATTTCACTACTAAAATCAACAAACAAGCAAATAAACAAATTAGAACGAAATCTTCTTGTGATGATGTAAACCTTAACCATAATCTAAGATTACATTGAACGAAGTTTTAAGACCGTGGCCTTCCAAAACATGGTCTATGGCAGGAATATGAAGGTTTTCATATCCCCACCCAAACAACGACCAGGGCAGGTTGTTAACCTGTCGTTGTTAACCTGTAGCATGCTTCGCGCCATCATGACACAGCAGGAGCCTATCAAAGCACCTACATCAGTGGTGTCAAGGTCTCCTACTGGTGGCAGTGGCACGCCTCGCGGCACCGTGCCCTGCCACGAGCTTCTCTGCGCCACTAGCGTCGCAAGAGGAAACTATTAGTAACCCCGCCGTTTTACAATAGGGATGGCGTTGTCTGTTGCGGCGGGGTTATGAACTGCGTGGAAAGGTGATTTCGTCATGGCACTCATGCCACTGGCTCCCGCTCATGGCATCGACCTTGACAACACTGACCTAGAGTGACAGGAAACTATCACTATTATGGGTACTCTATTTTCACGGCGATGGCGTGAAATCCCACGGGAGTATGAGGTTTACATGTTCCGTATCTTACTTTTAACCAAAATCCATTTGAAGCACAGTTTGATTATACAATTTATACATTTGTTTAAACTTCACTTTTACTCATTATAGACTAGAGAGTTCATTGTACAATACGTTTCGGAGAGAGAGATTCTCCATCTTCATCTACTTCGATGTTTTTTATTCCATGATTATTCGAAAGCGAAATTTAACTGTATGAGAGGTCTGCTTCAACACGAAATGTCAGGTCAATCGAGGTTTGCAGAAGACTGCAAACCAGTCAGCAAAAAGCAGTCCAGTACTAACAAGCCCCCCGTAAAAAAATATGACCGCCAAATGTTTTTCCACAATAGCCTGTTCTAATTCAAATATTAGGCCGGTAAAGGCACTTTTTGTTACATGATGAAGAATGATTCTACTTTCAATTTAAGTTTTTTTTTTGGGGGGGGAACCTCACTGCGGTCAACCGATCGATTGATTGACTGATGATTCAGGGCGCGTCAACTGCTAAGCTCATTAGTCCCTTAAGTGTAGTTCATGTTCCATTGCGGAAAGTGGAAGTGATCTTCCCCCCAGAATGGTGAGATCCGGCGCTGATGTCCGTAGGCTGATGGGGCATCCCCAACCAGGTATCTCCCACCATCGGGGCAACCCCCCACCAGGGACAAGCTCTAAGCCCCCGACTGGCATCCCGACGTGTGTGGTAACGTAGTGTAGTGCGCGTGCGCTCGTGTGTACATATATGTAAGTAAGGGCAAGGAAGAGGAAGGAATGATCGCGAGCGGTCCATTTGCTCGAGTACTACTTCGGCATTCGCTCAGTATTGATCGGAGAAAACCAAGGAAAACTACCGATCAGCTCCACCGGCCGATAGAGTTCCCCTTCAGATAGCGACAAAACTCGACCTTGCTGTCTGATTAGTATCGAAAATCCTGCTATGGTGAGGTCTCGAACCACAGGACCTCCCAAGCAGAGGCACTGCACTGACATCAGTTGATGCCTCGAGCGACTGTGCGAGGTCAATCGAACGAACATATTATACTTGGGTTTTTATTTCTGTGCCGCTAGGAATCGCATGATCACCAGCAATACTCCATAGTCGCGATCATGCGTCTCCTGGCGGCACTCCGAGAACGACACGAAATACCGTGAGATATTCCATCGTGAAGGCACGCCCCTACGCGCCAAGAAATAAAAAACCTAAGTCTACCTTAAAGAGGGTAGAGAACGGCGCCATCTTCTGCACATCACACACATTTCCGCTCTGCCAGTCAGCCGGCTTTTAATGAGGCGGCCTTGGATTCCACTGCAATCCCCGCCCCTGCCCCCTCCCCCTCTCTCTCAGTCACGAGGGAAGGCGGCGGTCGTTGACAGCAACAGTTCACGACCTCTCCACCCGCGTCGTCACAACCTCCGGGATTGAAGGCGGTCATAATGACCGCCAAATCCGTGCTCCTTCCCTCCCCCTCCACAGCCCATGACCGGCCGAGGTCGCTCAGGGCATCAACTGACGACACTGTAGTGCAGTGTTGTCAAAGTCGATGCCGCGAGCGGGAGTCCGTGGCGCGAGTGCCACGACGAAATCGCGTCTCCACGCAGTTCATAACCCCGCCGCAAGAGACAACGCCGTCACTATTGTAAAACGGCGGGGTTACTAATAGTTTCCTCTCACGATGCTAGTGGCGCAGAGAAGCTCGTGACATGGCACGGTGCGGCGAGGCGTGCCACTGCCACCAGTAGGAGACCTTGACACCACTGTTGTAGTGCCCCGACCGGGATGTTCTAGGGTTCGTATTCTTACGAGTACACTATTATACTTGGGATTTACTCAGAGCTGCTTCTGACGTAAATCACCTGTTACGGTGTCATCCAATCGGAAGGATGAATGCCATCGTAGTGAGGTCATTGTAGTGACGTGTAAGTTCCCGATTGGATGGCACCTTAACAGCTGATGACCTGTCAGAGGCAGCAGTAAACAAATCGCAGTATAGGTCCTTTACCTGGACTTACGAAACATTTAGTCCTAGATCGTGGGGGATGGAAGGATCAAAATATTGAGCGTTGTCAGTTGGACTAAAGCATTTTTCCATATTGTGCTAGGATAATCACTAAAACGACAAAAACACATTTATGTAAATGCAAATAATTTGTTTTCCAAATCTAATTCTAAATTTATTTCACTAAGTAAGTTTGACGATATTTACTATTTCAGTCGTAGAAACGTATATCTCGGTTTATAATCGCAAAGTTATACGTATTTTAGAAGAGTCCGACGTGAAACACTGAAAGAAAAATTTGAAGGATTTTAAAGCACTAGATGAGATTTTATCTCTGCCGGTTTTTAAGATAAGGTATCTTACGACGGACGGAGATTTCCCAAACAGTAAAAAACGAATTAGTTAATTCAGTATTGTTGACAGATTCTATCGAGTTGAAACATTTCTCAAAAGATAAAATATCCTAACAAAACAACCGTACGAAATGCACCATACAAATTTAATATTATTAAAGGCCACACACAAAACCCTGGAGCGTCAGTAATAAACAGGGCTGCTGCCTTCCACATAATGATCCGAAGAGCAAAATAAGCCCGTTTCCCTGAATTCACATTGGAAAAAATACGCGCAAGTCGTACGATAGTGGCTTTAGCACATTCACTTCAAAATGCTGGACTCGGTTCCTTTCGTCGCCTCGTCCGTGAACATTTCATTCGTACGCCGAAGATTCACCTTCTGTACTAATATCATGTGTAACTAATTTAGTGCGAATACGCAAGTATTTGCTTGTGCAATTTTCGATGAAATGTTTAATATACTGAGATTTAAAACCATTAAATTAATACGCTTTCCATTCGTTGCACTGAAATCCACCGTAGAGTAGGGCAAAAACATCATCGCTCCGCAACAGTGCTGCCCCACACGCGTGAAGGGCAACCACGAATGAATTCCACCACGATTCCGGAACGAAGACAGAATGTGTGCGCTGCGCAATGAGATTATAGACAGACGTTCTTCGTCTGACACACTGACAGAACTCGAAAAATAAGAATTTTGACAGAACATGAATGAAGACTTCGACAGAACATGAATGAATTCGTACGTTATTAACGTGCGATTTTTTTGTTTAAAAACTTGCGAAAACTTCAAATGAGTATCTGTCGAAATTTCATTTTTTTAAGATTTGCCAGTGATCGACATATTACACTAGAGTTTGAACCGACAGTTCTTTTGCAGAATTGTTTGGCTAATGAAAGCCATAAAAATATTAATATGTGCACTTCCGATAGCGTATGTATGCGCGTGAGAGAGTCATTTCTTGACACTTATTTGAATGATTTTGTAACTAGTCATTGTTTTTTTTAACATTATTAGCGTTTCGAAATTGAGACGTACCTACACTTTGGTTACTAAATAGCACTGGATTTGTTAACATAAAGTTATTCAAGAATGAATTTTACGAAAAAACAAACTGATTTTCCGAACCCCGCGTACGTCCCAAAAAATATTTTTAGACATTTCATGTGAAACATGATACACTCCATCATTCGAAGTGTCCATGCGTAACAGGAGATCCTTAATTGCCTTCACAATGTCACCACGAATACAAATGAACATTCATAACTTCTGTACCTAACCTCAAAATGGCCCGGTGCAATGGACAGCACTGAGGAGCTCCTCAGTGCAGGTTAGGGCGCCCCGAGTGCTGCCTGGTTCCGTGTCATTGTGCGAATGGAACATGCGCTTCCACGAAGTCTACAAGGAGGAGACTCAACTCCGGTGTTGGAGGCATGGTGGGGGTATGTACGAAAAACGTCGGCAGCTATTTGAAAAATAATACAAAAAAACGAGCCCCTTCGCCTTCAGCGACATCACGCGGCGAAAGAAGGAACTTATCTCGGCTTTTCTCGGCCACTAATCGTCAAAATTCGTTTGGTCCAAGTGGGTCAGTTGGCGCCGATTACCAGGCGGTGTGCGGATGTGCTTAACCGAAGACAATAAGTTGAAAAGGAAGTAGTAAGTAGTAAATAATTTTGTAGAAAAAATGTTTGAATTAAATTTTGTATACGATGCTTTGCTGCCATTGGCTGTTTTGAAAGCCTTCGTAGTTCTTTCAATTGCCACGTGAGGTCGCTGAAGACGAAGGGGCCCGTTTTTTTTGTATTATTTTTCAAGTAGCTGCCGACGTTTTTCGTACATACCCCCACCACCGGAGTTGAGTCTCCTCCTTGTAGACTTCGTGTGCGCTTCTTTGTAGTGGTGCACCCTAGCGGTCAAGTAGAACACGAAAGCTGCTCCAAGTGCGCACCAGTGCGACGAATGGAAAACGCTATTACACGTTCATGTTCATTACGACGTTCATGTTCATTACGACAGTAAAATTAAAATGACTTCTCTGGGGTTTGAATGAAAATTATTAAAATGTCGCATTACTGACTTTATCTACGTTTAATATAGTAAGTAGTCCGTGTTATTTAAAAAAAATCGTAAAAATAAATGTTAACAGAGTTTCTAGACACCGATGTGGCATAACACCAAAATAGTATATCGTAGGACTTTAAAATCGATTTTCCAGACCGCAGGCTTCCAGCTACATCCGTGAGAACGTATTTTAGAAATTTAAATATACCGGGTCATGAAACAATTTTTTAAGGTAAAGCCAACACTTCTGGGTACCCCAATATCCTGGTTCGGACGGGGCGTGCAATATCTCCAATTCTATTAGGGCAAAGTTGCAAAAACAAGCAATACTATATTTTTATTGAAAGAGGAATTAAACCAAAGTGACTCCATGAGACCAAATGAACACACTTGACGAAAGACGTGTGAACATTGCATCACTCGCACATTACAATGCGTGGGTACGCTAGCGCCGGCTTGTTGGTGATGCGTACAAGCCACAACAGGAAATTCCCCAGGTGGCCTCCAAGGAAAGTCAAGGCGGTCACGCCACACTAGAAGGTCGGTGACACACTCAAAATTGTGGCATCACGCTAGTCTAAATATGTACAGTTGGGAACAGTCTTTTTTGTACAGTCCATAATTTGCTCAAAAGTCATTAGTTTTAAGTGGAAAATTGAGACTAATGCATTTACAAGATATTACAAGATAATGCAAGATGATACAAGATGATTGAATAATTCCAGTTGAATAAAATGAAACTTTGTACACATAGACGAAACGGTCTTGAATTTGAAATTCATCAGTATGTTTAGTTCCTCGGGAAACTTCCTAGAGGCTAGTTCCCGAGCGACTGAATATGCTGGTGAATTTCAAATTCAAGGCCATTTCGTGTAAGTGTACAAAGTTACGTTATATTTAACTGGAATTATTCAATTATCTTGCAATATAATTTGCATTAGTCTCAATTGTTCACTTAAAATTAATGATTTTTGAGCAAATTATGGACTGTACAAACAAGACTAACTGTATAAGAGAGTGATCGCTGTATTGACAGTAATGGAATTTTTGCGTACTGGCTGGCCCTCATTAAAATAAACTAGATAAATATTTTAGAGCGAGTAAATATAGTGCCACCAATCACTTTCCGTGTTTCGGATCCCTTTTGGATTTTTTCATTGATTGATCAATGATTCTGCGCGCGTCAACGTGTAAGTTCATTATTCCCGTAAGTGTAGTACACTTTTTATCGCGGGACATGATGATCTTCCCACGTTGGATTGCGAGAAACGGCGCCGACCTACCGTCAGGTAAAAGAACCTTATTTCAAAATAGGTTTTTAAGGAACAGATTTCATTAAAGGAAAAAAATCTGTATCTTCATAATTGTAGTTGTAAGGAGACGCTGAAACAATTTTAAATTTTGGCAATTTTCGAAAAAAGGCCTTTTAAAAAGAAAACAACACACATTCACACAATTCTCTTAAACGTCCTTCACATTATTCAACCACAAAATTTAACTAAAAACAATGGAATTACTTTTTTGAACATTTTGAAAATGTCCCAGGGGCTTTATGTAAAGTACCCCCAAAATTAAAAATTTCTTCTCAAATTCAAGGGGACGCGAAGTCAACCAGATCGATTAGGGAATGTCAATTTTGGAGAAAATCGGCCTAACGCTTTAGCCGCTAGCATTGTTTACATACGAACAGACGTTATGCCGTCAGTCAATTTTTTGGAATCAAAGATCCGCAAAACATGGATTCTGGCAACACCACGTGTTAAGAGGATTTTTTTTTCTAAATTTAGCAACAGGATTTATCCACTTTTTCATGACTCCAGGGCCTGGCAATAATTTTTTTTCTGTTGAAAATCCGCAGCATTATACATAACGTAGCATTTCCCCCCCGCAGTATTACATAACTTTCTCTATACTGCGTAAGCGGTAGTAAGAAAGTAAAAATCTGGAGGGTCTCCTGGGCACATGTCGATGTTCAGGACATATCCCACTTTTTCAAGACCTATGGCTATGGCAACCCTAGGCGTAAGCCAACCGTTCCTCCAATCTGCATGTCAACAAAGGTAGTACACCCTTGGATCGTGCGGTAATCGTAGGTGTGGTAATCACTGATCGTAGGTGATAGGTATTGGTAATCGAGTATTGTAAATGTCAACTGCAAGTGACATTTTTCGTATTGATCGATTTTTTGAAGTTATTGTGAGTATTGTGTTCATCAACAGCTGCCTCATAACTTCATCTTTTTTAATCTACTTCCTGCACCTTGTTCACTCCTACAAATTCATTAAAAAATTGTGAACTTAAACTATAATTCCAAGAGAGTCTAACTTAAATCGCTTTCTTTGCCCTCACCCAAAAACTTCACGAGTCAAGAGACGGCCGTATCAGCAAAAACCATGCAAACAAATCCAAATCTTGAACAACCACTGGAAATTTTTGCGTGTGTCATTACCACTTCTTATCAACCGAGTACTAAATTCCCCATCTTCTCCCCCCCTCTTTGTAACTTTCCCCGACGATGCTTAATCACGTAACGATCACAGACCGCAGACCGAACTCATTCGCCGCGTCGCAGCCGTACCGGAAGTGGTTAAGCCGTGCCACTGACCGCCACGCGCGTACCGGAAGCGGTCGAGAGAGAGAGACACATCGGAAGCGGCAATGTTTCCGAAGACGCGACAAAAACCACCGGAAGCTCTAACTTCACGATTACCTCCATTAGCGTGCACTTTGAGGAAGTTGTGTCACGGACACAGACTGACGTTCAAGTCGAGTCAGTTAAGCAAATTTTGGATTTTTAGGCGAATGCTTATTTTACGGTTTTTTACACTAAAAATGATACGATATACTACACCCATTTCACGACTTTAGGATATCGACTTTTTTAGAGCTTAAAAATTACCAGTCTCTATAACAATTGTATTTGCCCAAATGAGTATAATGGAACGGGTAAAAAACTCGTGATTAACATCAAGTGCGAGTGCGACTCATGACAAGCGGAGACAGGGACAGCTCTAAATAACAAGTTGCACGATGTCACTGCAGTGCCTCAGACCGAGAGGTCCTAGGTTCGAGTTCCCACGGGATTTTCGACACTAGCTTGTCAACAAGGTCGAATTCAGTCGCTATGTGGAGGAGAATTCTAGTGGCCGGCGGCTCTGATGGGTACTTTTCCGTGGTTTTTCCGAACAAAACCAGACGAATGTCGGAGCAGTTCGCTCAAGAACGACCGCGCGCGATCTTTTCTTCTTCTTCTTCTTCCTTGTTCTATCCTCATCCCTTACACACACTTACACTAACATGCACTACAGTACCACACATGCCGGGAGACCAGTCGGCAGCTTGTCCCGGTTTGTCCCGGTTTGGATGGTGACCTGCTGGTAAAAGACACCTGGTTGGGGAAACCCCCGTTAGTCGAGGGGTGGGTCGGCGCCGGATCTCACCATCCAAGGGGGGAAGATCACCGTCATCTCCCGATGAAAAAATATGCACTACATTTACGGGACAAATGACCTCCGTAGTTGACGCGCCCAGAGTCACTAACAATTTCGGCGGCGATCGTGTAACGGCTATACCCGTATCAGACTGCTATACCCAAGTTTGCGGGTTCGAACCCAATCGAAGCCGTGGAAGCCATGTTAGTAGATTTACTGCATGTAAAAGATCCTCGAGCCAAAATGACGCCTCGGAGCTAAATTCAAAACCGCCTGTTTCGTCGCTCGAGATAATACCTTCGTTCTCCGCTAGTTGGTGAAAGAAGCGTAGCGAAATTCGCGTGGTCAGACGGAAGAGCAGGCCTCATGGCCTGAGTCTCGCCACGTAAAATAAGGCAATCCAATTCACCAATCAATCAACAAGTTGCACCTCTTCGAACTGAATGACAGAAGGGGGCGAAGTATCTTGCGAACGCATCTCCTGAGGTCGCGACTTTCACACAACAACGGCACGGGACGCAACGTTTGCGCGCCTGATTCGAACATTCCTGTGGAGACATCAGGTGTTTCCTTGAGCCCCGACATTGAGGCCCGCGCAATTCGGGAGATCCTAGATTCAAATCCCGTTAAGATGCGCGGGAAACTGTAACATCGCACATTATCCTGGTGCTATGATATGCCATAAAATGTGGATTCCACGCCACGTGTTAAAGGAAGTAATTTTCCACGATTAGAAACATTGTATAGCCATTTTTTTTCGACATCTGGACCCCATAAAATACGTTTTCCGACACAAACGTCCCTCTTTAGGCTACAGCATTACTTTATAATACGTACGTAACACTACTTTTCCATAAGGCGGGAAAGTAAAAAGAAAAGTCCTCACGTGCAGTGTGGCAACTTAAAAAGCGCTCAGGGGACAGAGCAACCCCATTTGAAAAAAATCTGTTATTTGCCTGACAAGGTTCGAAGCCTTTTTCGAGTTGAACATGTGGTAATTCTCCTTGAACATTATCAGTCATACGTCAAGTGGGAAGTCACTGTCTTTTATCCTTACCGGATAGGGGCTCGGGGCCGTTAGTATCCGGGGTTCCCGGTCTTTCTCCCATCCAAGGGCCCGCAATGTCCCGAGCTCCTTAATTCTCGTGACTTTACGGAGCGGTGGTTGAGCAATTCGGCTACCCGCGCCGACCGCCATTACGCTGTTACGGAGCAAATAAGGATCGAGGAATGTAACAAAGATCGATTGATCTTTGCTGTCCGGGTGACGGCACGTTGAACGCTGTGGTGCCGACACGACATTTCGACCGTCTTGTCGTGATCTTCCTGGGCTGGTCTGCGACTGCAGACCGCGGCGTCACCCGAACAGCCAAGATCGATTGCATGACTGGCCGCGAAAGCCTATGACTTCACTTAACAAAGATCGATATTTGTGAGGACTGTTTATCGATTAAAAGTTTTCGAAACATCACTATTTAAAAAAAAGAAATATATTCTCTTTGAATAGCAGCACTCCTTCGCCGTTTTTTGACTCGTATCGTTAGTTTCGATTTATTTTAACGCATATGTGTGATAGTGCCTGTGGAAGGGGTGAGGATAGGACAAGTATCACGGCGGAAAGACCAGTGGCCCGTTTGTTAGGGAACTGCTCCGGCTTGAGCCTGGTGTTGATCGGAGAAAATCACGTAAAAATACCATCAGAGCAGCTCGCCGCTAGAATTCTCCTCCAGGCAGCGACTGAACTCGACCTAGCTACGTATGTAGTGTCGAAAATCCTGCAGCCGTCGGGACTTGAACCCTGGGACTTCCCTGTCAGAGGCCCTGCTGTGATATCAATTGCAACCCTGACCTACGCCCCTCCCGAGTTGGTGGTTGTAACTATGTCCGAGCAAGAAGCGAGAGAGATCGTTGTTTGCAACATGCGTGCAAGTAGGCTCTCGCGGTGAATTGGCCTTGGATACCGTGAAACGCTTTCACCAGCAGTTGCACCTCGGGTCTCGGAGATACCGTCGTCGGCAACCACTAGACATGCATACAAGGGATTCGACATCTCCAACAAATCAAGGATGTTTCATAACTAGGGGGCGAATTTTGATGACCTAAAACATCACCAAAAATTACCAATAAAATGCTCTTAAAATTTTTTTAAAAATTCCCTAAAAGCAAAGAAAAATGACGTAAAAAATGTGATCAAAACCAGTTCGGATGAACAACCCAAGCTGTTGGAAACGTTACTGGTGTAATCGAGACTACTTCTATTCGTTCAAGTGAACTCAGCTTTCAAACTTTTGGTTTGGACTGTTCTTTACCAGAACATCTCTATATTTAGTTATCCTCAAATCGTCTGAACCGATAATGGGGCTGACAGGCATCAAAGGAACCTTAGATTACATACTCACAATGGTTGACATTACAACTTCTGAGCGAAGAAATCGAATAGGCTACCAGGTCTAGGTACTCAGGAATTTTGTGGAGAACATTCGTTGCAACTCGCAAACATTATTTGAAGCAAGTACCACTAAAATGATATTAAAACCGATGAAACCACGGGAAAATGCATTAAAATGACGGAAAAAGGTAAAAAAATCTATTAGTCAAAATCGACGAAAAAGGCAAAAAATGTATAAAATTGAGTCATTTCCTTTTGCCATAATATAAAATGAATATCTATTCTAAACGGCATTTTTTAACGTGATAAGAAAAAAATGACAGTTCATTAAAATCCGTCCTCTATTCATAACTTTCATATTCAAATTAAAACATCGATGTTAATAATACGTCACCTCAAACCATTGTTTCTTTTAAAAAAACGTTGATGCTTTTGTGTGGTCGATTAGGGAGTGCCTGCACGGCGATGCATTTAATCAATCGACAGCACTATCGATCTTCTGCGCCTGCGCAGTTCAAGTTTCGCATCACTTTAGTGCATGTGCGCATGCGTAGAAAATCGATAGTGCTGTCGATTACGGTACTCTATGTCGTGCAAAAACACCGTAGTAATTTCTAAACTCGTATATTCTCGTGTGTGTGTGTGTGTGTGTGTGTGGGGGGGGGAATTTATTTTGGCAGTGCCAGTGTTTATAAATTTATAATGAAGATTTAACTGACAAATCGAAGTGAACAATTAGAACAAATAATACGGACTGCTAAACCTGAGAGGTCAGGGTCATCTCACGGGGTCAGAGATTCCTCTATTCATCGAAGGAAGCGAAAGCAAATGAGGAGGCCCCGTGCCTACTGTACGTGCGTTGACCGCCTCTACAAGTAAGTACAATGAGTGAAGGCGAAGAAAATATCAGGGCATCAAAAGTCATCTTTCGGAGGTGAGATAGCCTGATCCACGACGGTCAAATAGAGAGCATTCTCTCCGTTCGAACACATGAACTGCCAGTGTTTTGTGACCAGCTATTTCACATGTTAACTTTTACAAGATTGTGATATTGAACATTTTTGTTTACAATCAAAACATCGAAAATATAAAAACATCGACGTTTCAAACTACGGACTTTAATTCATTGATATTTAAAACGTCGACATTCATATTTAGCATTTAAAAAAAATTGTCCACTTATGTCTAGAAACTTCCGCCTTACGACTTGCTAACCATATTCTTAAAAATACTCGAAGGACCTTCACACTGAAAGCAACAAAAGTTGTGCTAAACTTTGTACTCGGTACACTCCGCAATATTTCACCTCATTTGCCTGTTAAACACATTCCCTGTTAAACATTCACCTGTTAAACATTCCAGAAGAAAAATAAATACAATACTAATTTACAATAAAATCAAAATAGTAAACAAGGCTGTTTTCACAAGTGAACTTTGGCACCGAAGATGACTTAAGGACACGTTGAAACGTTTAACAAACTTACCTGGAGAAAAAGAAAAACTTAATTGACATCACCTCAGATTCAGGAACTCACCTGTGAAAAAACAAAAGACATTAGGAAAGAGCAATTACAGTAGACACTAATAATTTAACAATAAAAGTATTACAGACGTGAGAGGTTTTACTACAGTAGATTCATTACACAGTTATTACGAAATAATGTCGGGGAGGTGATAATCCAATTTATATTACGTCACCAGTAGAAGAGAGTTAGAGAGAGAACTGCAAAGAAATACCGGAAAAGATCAAGCACAATGAGACAAGCAGCAGCTGCACTGAATTACCACACGAGAAGGTTGTCTAGAAGAAATGTGGTTAATCTTAAAAGAACCCACCCAAGCAAGACTTTACTAGAGCATGACGAGTAGATAATTAATTTATATAGTTAATTCCTTTGTACTTTAGATTATTTGTACACAACGTGAAATTGAAAGCGACTAAAATCGTAAAATTTATTCATACGAAATAAATGAATATCTCGAAAGAAATTAGTTTTGTCTTTGAAACAAATGAGACATCACTTGAAAGAACTATCGAGTAAAAATCACAACATAAAAAAGCTTTCAATGAACATGAGTGAAACTTCTGATCGATATGGCTTTAACAAGTATTTTGACTACAATACAAGTTCTTTTTAAGTGTTTAAAGGGATTTCATTATTTCTATTTACTATCGTCAAAAACCGTAGAAACACTCACTTATGCGAGGGAGTACAATCTGGGATAGTTTTCTTGAGCTCCGGAACCCCAGTCCTCAATTCCAATCGTAACATATCTGATATTCGGAGGTCCGAAGGTACCATTTAAAAAAATTAAAATGATTTTTTATTCAAAATCTTTCGACTGACACAATTACAAATAGCAATCTAATGTTTCTTTTAACATCAGAGAGAGCAGTATTTTACATTAGCTTTAAACTATTTTTTAAATATAAACGAAATTAAATAAATATAGTTTAATTGATTTAATTACAATTCTTTAATTTGATAAGGCGTATTACAACTAAATTTAAATTTGAGGGAGGAAAAGGAAATTCATTTGAATAATATTTGTGTATACTAAGAAATTTACTTGGAAATCCTTCAGCTGACGAAGTAAAAGAAATTAGGCAATGTTCTTTTGTTGATTCCGAAATAATGTTGGTTATCGCAAACAAAGTGGTCGTACTAGTTCTATGCCTACCTTATATTATTTAAAAAAAATGTTTCTTCAAACCGATGATGGTCACATTCCCTGAGAAAACAAATTTCTCGATAATAGATTTGTGTTGACATGAGAAAGCGAATATCAACGATGTATGTATTTAAATATTTCATGAATCAGTTGCAAGGTAACGTGTTGCATAGACAATAAATCTTTGCAATATTTTCTAACTTATGGAGAGACAAAATAGAAGAGTTATAAATCATTCTTTACATAATTTGGAGAAGAGCAGACTATTAAACTATGGTTTAACAGGCTAAGGAGTGGTTAAGCTGATTGTTGGTTCATCAAGTGCACAATACGAGAATGGAAACGCTGGATGAACAGCCGGTTACAGATAGGGTGAAACGTGCGGGAAAATATAAAAACAATGCATCATACACGGTGAGTATACAGCGGGGAAAAATACATCGAAAGCCGTATTGCATGATACAACAAGGGACACTTTCTTATTTTGAGTACACACACTCACTATTACATAAAAGACACTTGCTGCTCGTACAAAAGTACTAGGATGAACAGAATTACATAGCAACTCATCATTCGTTAGCTGAGGTAACGGCGGCAAGGAGGAAAGGAAATTCGTTAATGACTATGAGGAAAGCGAACAAAATATAAACTTGACCACAACTTATCATTATAAAGCGTAATAGGTGTTAGGTAATGGTATGCAATTATACATCCCATAAGTAAAAAATTCAAAATGCATATGAAATAAAACATGAGTTAGAATATCAACTTAAGGAAAAATTCGAGCTCACACTGATGTAATTTTCCTATTGTTCATACTTGCATGTACTTTTACGCGCAAGTTTCCTTAATATTCAAATTATCGTTCTCCACGTTGTCGTGGTAGACTCCTTCACGAAGGACATGATGAAGGATAAGAAGCCAAATCTATAGCTGATTTGCTTTTGAAAATAGATATTATTGCAATGGAGCGATTATTTTGTTAACAATTCTTGCCAAAAACGCTCATTTCTTTCCGTACGCAGTATTCAACTCGTATATGGTTTAGGGTAGGGATCCTAGAATTGCGAAAACGTCCACAGAATACACTTCTCCCCGTAGCACGTCACACAGTTTCAGTTCTTGACGTAAAATAAATATTTCATTGCAGGGGTGCGGAGAGAGCGAGAGAGAGCGAGAGAGAGAGCGAGAGAGAGAGCGAGAGAGAGCGAGAGAGAGCGAGAGAGCGAGAGCGAGAGAGCGAGAGCGAGAGCGAGAGAGCGAGAGCGAGAGAGCGAGAGCGAGAGAGCGAGCGAGAGAGAGAGCGAGAGAGAGCGAGAGAGAGAGCGAGAGAGAGAGCGAGAGAGAGAGCGAGAGAGAGAGCGAGAGAGAGAGCGAGAGAGAGAGCGAGAGAGAGAGCGAGAGAGAGAGCGAGAGAGAGAGCGAGAGAGAGCGAGAGAGAGCGAGAGAGAGAGCGAGAGAGAGAGCGAGAGAGAGAGCGAGAGAGAGCGCGAGAGAGAGCGCGAGAGAGAGAGCGAGAGAGAGAGCGAGAGAGAGAGAGCGAGAGAGAGAGAGCGAGAGAGAGAGAGCGAGAGAGAGAGAGCGAGAGAGAGAGCGAGAGAGAGCGAGAGAGCGAGCGAGAGCGAGAGAGAGCGCGAGAGAGCGAGCGAGAGAGCGAGCGAGAGCGAGAGAGAGAGCGAGAGAGAGAGCGAGAGAGAGAGAGTGGCTCCGGCTACGTCACTGTTTAAAAGGGCGTACCAACTTCTTGGTTAGAACTTATCGGGCGAAAGTATGGCACGAGAAATACTATGGGTATTTCGACGGCAGAGGTGGCAGCTGGCAGCACTGTAAATTGAAACGTACCGTTCCGAGTCAGCCCTAAGTATCTCAATGGGCTTTGAGAGTCAACGAACAAGAAATAGGAAGCTCAGGCACCACAAATGCACGAGTTATCAATGTACCTAGGGCGTTATAAGTAGAGATCGGATTTTTATGTAATTACATATTTTTTGTGTTTCTACTTACCGCTCTAAAAATTGTAATCTTGGCGAATCGTCGCTTTTCTAACACAATATCAGAATTTTTCGTTACATATTTTTACATATTTAGTGCTTTATTACATATTTTACATATTTTGCCATTTTTACGAAAGATTCTTTTATTTTATCAATTTTCTTCAATTGTATTACGTAGTTTCTGTGAAAAGAAATATTTTTCTTTTAAAAATAAGCAATTTTCCCTTCATTATTACTGCGTGCTGGTTTCTCGGGGTATGCTACATGATGATGAGCTCCGTCACACAGCCGGCGCTTCTGCTTCAGTTAACTCAGTGGGGTGGGGACGTCAGTGACTGATATCAGTTTCACCTTAGGTGTGAAAAGTATCTCTGACGCCACGTTTTTGACCTTTAATCTGAATTTCCAAACGTATGTATTATATTCAAAATTTCTTTAGGAATATTTAAAAAAATATAATTTCGTATTTGTAAAAGTTTGTTTTATAATTAGGTATTATATACATTTACATATTACATATTATATCCGATTTACACATTTATTACACATTCTTGCTGTTTTCATTACATATTTATGTACATATTTTGACGTTTCATACTACATATTTTTCCGGTCTCTAGTTATTACATATTCATACTGTTTTCATTACATATTTATGTACATATTGTGACGTTTCATGCTACGTATTTTTCCGGTCTCTAGCTTATAAGGGTTCTAATGATCGAGCGGCGACGACAAAATGGCCGAGGACTTTTCCTTGCCAGAGATCATTAGAACTAGTTAAGGCCCGTGGTACATGATTTTATTTCTTATCTAATAATATTGATTCAGACCAACTTTATTTACTAATTAACTAGATGTTCTCTTGACTCTGTTTGTCTTTTCGTACTTTCCTCCCATAATTCCCTCTACAAAAGAACATGTAGCATCATCAACTGTACACATATTTCTCGCTAACCACGATCCTCTCGATCCAGAAAAATCATTAATTGTGCAATCGAGCTCCGCATCGAAGGAAATAACAAGCAATAACATTTCAGTAAAAAATAAAATACGTTTATAAATAATCAATTCCATTGCGGGTTCACGGGTTTTGATCCAAAAAATAACGTATTCTAGTTTGCCGACGTTTACCGACGAAATACAGCAGATTTATAAATAATGAATTATATCTGCAATTACCTCTCACAGAGGACGTTGTTTTCGAAGTTTAATTTTTTCCATATTTAAAATCCTCTCATATTCAAAAGACTATAAACCAAATGCGCAGTGAAGATTTTCAGGTGTAGTACATAATGTTCACCCATACAACCCAGCACATTACGTTTTCTAGAGTTAACTCTTGAAGAGGTAGCGGGTGAGATGTCGGAGCACCGTCGGGTGACATCACACGAATGACGATGATAGACGAGTGTGAGTGCATGTAAATGCATGTAAAATGCACAGGTGAGGAAAGAAGGATGGATAAGACGAGACATTTTTCTATTCTACAAATTGCCCGCGGGGTGGATCTTGTTATCTATGAAGCCAATTCTGCGATAATAAATTTGGAAACCACAAAAGTTAGGAAAATATCAAAGAAATATTATAATGGAAATGCGAGGAGTCTGAGGCTTTCTCCAACTACGAAAGGCTGATATGTCCACACACAACATGAGGAAGATGTGTTATCTCACGATAATGCATGCTTTAGGTAAAATGCACGAAGTCTACAATGAGGAGACTCAACTCCGGTGTTGGAGGCATGGTGGGGGTATGTACGAAAAACGTCGGCAGCTATTTGAAAAATAATACAAAAAAAAAACGAGTCCCTTCGCCTTCAGCGACATCACGTGGCGAAAGAAGGAACTTATCTCGGCTTTTCTCGGCCACCAATCGTCAAAATTCGTTTGGTCCAAGTGGCGCCCACGAAGTCTACAACCAGGCGGTGTGCGGATGTGCTTAACCGAAGACAATAAGTTCAAAAGGGAGTAGTAAGTAGTAAATAATTTTGTAGAAAAAATGTTTGAATTAAATTTTGTATACGATGCTTTGCTGCCATTGGCTGTTTTGAAAGCCTTCGTAGTTCTTTCAATTGCCACGTGAGGTCGCTGAAGGCGAAGGGACTCGTTTTTTTTTGTATTATTTTTCAAGTAGCTGCCGACGTTTTTCGTACATACCCCCACCACCGGAGTTGAATCTCCTCGTTGTAGACTTCGTGGTAAAATGTGTCGCTTAGACACCAAAAGCATGATAATGTTCACGGAATTATAAAATGGTGAGTGTAGTGCAGTCAACGCCGAGTTATTTTTTTATAAGAGTCATTGAATTTTTAAGGGGGGCAGGCTCTTCACCTCACCTGCACGGATACGAAGGTGCGTGCTTTAACGTATAAGGCAAGGAAGAGGAAGGAACGTTCGTGCGTGATTCACGCCCGATTCCTAGGGTACTGCTTCGGCATTTGCCAGATGTTGAGTGGAGAAAAACCGAGTAAGGTGGCTCAAGGCATCAACGGATGTCACTGAAGTGCCTGTGATCGGCAGGTCCTACGTTCGAGTCCCGACGGTGGTAGGATTTTCGACAGTAGTTTGTCAGCCAGGTCGAACTCAGTCACTGATTAGATTCCTACCGGCCAGCTGCACTGATCGTTAGTTTTCCGAGGTTTCTCCGATCAACACCAGCCGAATGCCGGAGCAGTACTCTAACAAACGGGCCACGGGCAGCGCGCGATCTTTCCTTCCTCTTCCTTACCATATCCTCACCCTCTACTTACATATACTCACATGCACTACACTACCGCATATGTCGGGAGAGCGGTCGTTGTTTTAGAGCTTGTCCCGGGCTGCGGCGGTGCCCAGCTGGTGGGAGATACTTGGGGGAAATCTCTCAAACCGACTGTAGGTCGGCGCCGGATCTCGCCATCAAGCTGGGGAAGATCACCGCCATCTTCCGAGGGGAAAAAACACCCACTACTCTTAAGAGACCCAGTGATCTCAACGTTACAACTGGATGCACAACTACAATGCGTTGAAGTGCTGAAAATCGTGACAATTGTTTTTCGTTAGGTTGGCTGCGGTGAACGTCTACCTACAGACTTTCTTACGGAGTTAAATGTGTCCTGTGTTTTGTTAGTGATGCTTAAAATCGTCTCTGTAAAGGAAAATGGAATGAGTATGCAGTACTACATATTATTTGGTAGCCAATGTTTTAATAATATTTTATATGTTTCTTTTTACTCAATTTTTATTTCCCATAAATTGAACTAAAGAAATTATTAAAAATACTAATCAAACAACAGTACACTGCCTGAATTTTAAAAAAGGCTCCAATATATGAAGGATTGGATTCTTAAAGTTTTGTACGTAAATTGCAATTTTAAAGTATTAAATATTGCTCCCTCTCCAAATTTTTATAGTTTTCGTGAACGTAAAAGATAATGTTTTAAATTTTAACGAGACGCTGATTTCTGCTGTTTGGTTCTGAGGAATAAAAAAAAAGACGTTCACCATCATGGCGGACCGTCACGATTTCTCAACCCTGAGTGGTGTCTCCAGTCTACACTAGAGCTCACTGATGAGACCAATGACCTTAGCAGTGCGTGCGCCTAGAATCACTAACAATCAATGGGAGAAAGCATGTAAAACTACCAAACAGAGCAGCTGGTCGCTACAATTCTCTTCCAGACAGCGGCTGAAATCGACATGGCTTTATAGCTAGAGTGAAAAAAACCGCCACCGTCGGGGCTCGAACCCAACAACCTTCCAGTCAAAGTGGTCACACACAGCGGCAATGTTGGCGCTGAGCTAAAAGAAGAGAGGCGGGCACTGGGGCAGTTAATCCGGTTGCGGCAGCGGGGGGGGAGGGGCGTGTCGGGGTGGAGCTTCCGAAGAGCACGCGAGGGCCCGACCTGTCGGCGGTCGCCGCCACCGCGCCGGTGAGAGCCAGGCGCCCGATTTACGGTTATTCCCGTCCGGCACGCGGTCGCAGCGGCGGCTGCCAACTCTTCCGTCTGGCCGAGACCCACCCCTCCACCCCTTCCCTTCCCGCGCGCCCCCCTCCGTCTAGTACAGACCTGCCGTGCCACGCGACGCCCGGTCCAGTCCAGATCCGCCAAGCCACGCCCCGCCCCGCCATGCCACGCGACGCCCGGTCTAGTCCAGACCCGCTACGCCACGCCACGCCACGTCTAGACTAAGACCCGCCACGCCACGCTACGCCACGCCAGGTCTAGTCCTGATCCGCCACGCCACGCCATTCCATGCCCCGCCCGGTCTAGTCCAGACCCGCCACGCCACGCCACGCCACGCCACGCCATGCCATGCCCCGCCCGGTCTAGTCCAGACCCGCCACGCCACGCCACGCCATGCAACGCCCCGCCACGCGCCGCCCCGCCCCGCCACGCCACGCTCATCCCGCTCGGCTACGTCCACCTTCGCCCCGGCCTGCTCCGCTCATCCCACTCCTCTCCGCCACACCCCGACCTGCCCCATCCCTCCCCCACGACCCGCTCCGCCCAGTCCACCCCCTTCTCGCTTCCCTCTTCTCGCCCCGCCCCGCCACGTCACGTCACGCTCCACCCACCCTGCCCTGCTCCTCTCCGCCCATCCTAACCAGTGCACCCACCCACTCCACTTTCCCCAACTCCGCCATCCCCTCCCTGCCCTACTCACCCACTCGTTTCATTCTCACCTTCCCCTCGCTCCGTGTTGCCCTGCCCTCTCCCTCCCCCTCGCCGCTCTTCTCCGTCCCGACCTCCGCGCCTCCCTGCCCCGCGTCCCGAGCAACCACTCTCATCTCGTCCAGCCCAGTTCTGTCCAGCCCAGTTCTGTCCAGCCCAGTTCTGTCCAGCCCAGTTCTGTCCAGCCCAGTTCTGTCCAGCCCAGTTCTGTCCAGCCCAGTTCTGTCCAGCCCAGTTCTGTCCAGCCCAGTTCTGTCCAGCCCAGTTCTGTCCAGCCCAGTTCTGTCCAGCCCAGTTCTGTCCAGCCCAGTTCTGTCCAGCCCAGTTCTGTCCAGCCCAGTTCTGTCCAGCCCAGTTCTGTCCAGCCCAGTTCTGTCCAGCCCAGTTCTGTCCAGCCCAGTTCTGTCCAGCCCCGTTCAGTCCAGCCCCGTCCTGTCCAGCCCCGTCCTGTCCAGCCCCGTCCTGTCCAGCCCCGTCCTGTCCAGCCCCGTCCTGTCCAGCCCCGTCCTGTCCAGCCCCGTCCTGTCTAGCCCCGTTCAGTCCAGCCCCGTTCTGTCCAGCCCCGTTCTGTCCAGCCCCGTCCTGTCCAGCCCCGTCCTGTCCAGCCCCGTCCTGTCCAGCCCCGTCCTGTCCAGCCCCGTCCTGTCCAGCCCCGTCCTGTCCAGCCCCGTCCTGTCCAGCCCCGTCCTGTCCAGCCCCGTCCTGTCCAGCCCCGTCCTGTCCAGCCCCGTCCTGTCCAGCCCCGTCCTGTCCAGCCCCGTCCTGTCCAGCCCCGTCCTGTCCAGCCCCGTCCTGTCCAGCCCCGTCCTGTCCAGCCCCGTCCTGTCCAGCCCCGTCCTGTCCAGCCCCGTCCTGTCCAGCCCCGTCCTGTCCAGCCCCGTCCTGTCCACCCGTTCCACGCTTTTCCCTTCTCGCCCCGCCTTCCCCACTCCGTCTCCCTCGCCCCTTGCTCTGTACACCTGCTTCTCCATCCCAGCCCCGCCACTCTCCGCCCTCTCCCTTCCCGTTCTATTCCGCCCCGCCCCGCCCCGCCCCTCCCACGTCCCATTTCGCCCTCCCCGTCTCCTTGCTCCGTTCCGCTCCCCATCCCCTTCTTCGTCCCCCCGCTTTGCTCCGTTCTACCTGCTCCCGACCTACTCCGCGTCTGCCCACCCGCAACCACTCTCGCTCTCGCTCGCACCCACGCCGCCTCAACACGCGACCCACTGGGCTCCCGCGCGGCACGGCGCCGTGCGTACACGAGTGTGACGTAGTTAAAGGGGGCGTGGCCTCCTTTGAGGTCTGAAGGTCGTCGCGATGAGCACGACGGATACTAAACGTTCGCTTTCGACCACACACAAGAATGCCCTGGCATTGCGGACGCAGGTTCGCGCATAACGCAGGGGTCACCAGGATTGATTATTTCATTCAATTCATTCATTGATTCCGAGAGCGACAAGGTCATTAGTCCCGTAAGTTTAATGCATAATTTTTAGCGACGGTTATCTTCCTCCGTTGGTTGGCGAGATCCGGCACCGACCTAAGTCGACTTTCAGAGATTTTCCCCAACCAGGTATCTCAGGATTATCCCAATCACGTTTTTCAGCGTGGCAACGCGTCTGTCGGGACCAGTTCTAAGCTCCCGGCTGGTTTCTCCTCATGTGTGGTAGTGTAGTGCATGCAAGTGAAAGTGTCTCTGTAGGGGGTGACGATAGGACAAGGAAAAGGATGGAAAGATCGCGCACGCGCGGTCTGTGGCCCGTTTGTTAGGGTACTGCTCCAGCATTCACCTAGGGTTGTTTGAAGAAAACACGGAAAACTACCGATCAGAGCGACCGGCCGGTAAAATTATCTTCCAAAAGCGGATGATTTTATTCTTTCTATCTAGTTCGTTTTGAAAATCAGGCAGCGTTGGATTTCGAACCATGAGACAGCGGTAATGCTGAGCTATCTCAGCCGGTTAAATTAACACTAACGGTCTATCATCAGGTAACATTTTGTGAATTGTTTTCATTTATCAATTTCACCATTTTGTATTTTGTTCGTGCCTTTTTGTGTTCTGTGTCGTCGTCTGAGGATCCTTTTTGTTCATTCTCCTGGCAGAATAGTTTTGAAACTTTAATTGTTGACATTGATGGAGAGAATATTCCAAAACATTGTTGGATATTTCGGAAAGCTGAACTAGTTACTGCAAGGTAATTTCGTTTTATTTTGGACAATTACATTACTGGTAATTCGATGACATTGTTTACAATTGATTGTTCCTTATTAAATCGACAAAAACCATAAAATCTGAGTGGCGTTTACTAGGGCAAAAAGGTACATTTAAAATTCAGAATCAGAGCAACTACCGTTTCAGTATGTATTTAACCGATCTTGGGAAATTTCAGTCAAAATTCCATCAAGAATTGTAATTTCTTTACAAATTTTGAAATTCAAGTCGTGTTACTTGTTTTAATTCTTCCCACATTCTTCTCAAAAATTGTTACCAATCTTATTGTTTTTCAGAAAACATCTCCAAAAAATTCTAACTGAAATTATCATCAATTTTAATTTATAAACAAATAAATTTAACGCTTTTCTATACAATTTAATTTTACTTGTAAATGGATATCTACGTGTGTTTGTCGTAACTTTTTATAATTGTTTAGGGCGGCTAAGCGTGCGTTTCAGGTGCAGTGCAGAGAGGATAGGGGACATTCAAATTACTCCAGATTTGCGTTACTTAATTTACGGTTGGCCCCTAGGCAGAATATGCAACGACGAAAAAGGTGACGCTCCACAACCAAGATTTTTTTTGTTGCTTTTTAAGCAAGAATGTGACCTGACAACAAAATGTGTCTCGTCTTCTGTTTCTTCCAGGAATGGAGTGTCTGCCCTCTATCTTCTTGGGAAGAAAAAACCCACTCAAGGTCAACCAAGGTTGTTCTCAATGGGAGGGGGGGGGATTACATTCATTAGAAGAAGAAAACAAGCTATCTCAGAACGGAAGTGCCACTGAACAAAAAATGAACTAATCTGTTGTTTCTTTTCGGAGACGGAGCAACAGGGTTACGTTCTGATCACTATCTGGTATCCAAATAACAAAAACAAAGGAAAAAAATAGTCAACAAACCGTACATAGAAGGTATCCGAAGCAATAGCACGCACAGAAATTCAGACAACATATTAATAGTGCCTTACAGCAACAAGTTTACGCAATTTACCAAATGCCAGAATCAGTATAATATTGTGGGCTTAGAACGAAAAGTTAAGTCCAAAATAATGGAACTAGGAGCCTGCAGATAAGAACTGCATTTTTTGCAGAGATGATTTTGTGAAGGCAAATATATTTCTGAAGGGTTCATTTCTAAGTAGATATTTCTTTATATGATTTTGGAGTTAGAACCTTTTCTTTGCAAACCCACGATATTTAGTCTGGTCAAGTTCCAAGCAAGCCCATGTTATTTTAGGAAATATTCTCTTAAGAACGAGTTAAATACCAGGAAAATATTCATATTATACACTATAACATTATTATAATATAAATTTTAATTCAATATAATATATTATAAAATACATTTCTGCCCAATTTTATGATTTGAATATATTTTATCATTTCATTTACATTAGATTTCAATAGTTGTAAAATATCTAATGACATAAAGAAAACAAAAATTTAACCATGGTAATAATTATAAGCTTATAGTATTTTGAAGGAATAGGAAAATACTTTGAGATTATTAAAGAGACAAAATTTTAAGTACTTTCCATTATGAAGATGCCTCCACAAGATATATTTGTATGATATTTAAAGCCTACTTGGTTATCACTCCATAGCCACATCTAGGCTAGAAGGCTACCCACACAATTCCCCAGAACAACTGAAAACTCAGAAATCTAGACCAACTGACGTAGTTAAAAAAACCTTCTTTCAAAGTTTAAAAAGCAAAACTTCCAGCAGTTGTTTCCAATCAATTATCCACACGCATAATAGATTATCAAAAATATTTATTAGGGGCCAGTTAAACATATATGAATAATCTTCCAACTAGTGTTACGAAATGTGTTGCATCATTACAGTGATGAAACATTCCACTGACCTCAGGGTTGAAGTCCGCTGCAGTTAATACTTGAACACAAACAAGAACTGTGATATGAATTAACAACGGACAGATAATACCACAAATGTATACATTAATCTTCCGCATATTCAGACTCGTCAACTAATTACTAGACATTTCATTATCTTTTCATCACAATTATAGTTTTAGAATTCTACGATTTGTTTAGGACAATTCAATCTCTTTGCCAGTTCTACAGTATGTTTTGTAATAAATATTCTAAATGACGTCGGTGAATAAATAGGCCTAATAAAGAAACGGCGAAAGGGAAATAAATAAATTCGGGAGACATTCCATTAAGTTCCCATTTACGTCTCATCACAAATACGTTTTTAAAAAACAGACGAATGTTATAAATAATTTTATTAATTACAAAAATGAAAACTAGAGAATACAAATAAGGCTAAACCAAACACATGACGGTATTACAAGAAAAACCTAAATTTTGAGTGAATCGCTAGCAGTATCGAGATACAAATAATTACATGATTGTGAAAGTAAAAATACCTTCCTTCATATATAATTGTAACCCATATAATTACAGAAATGCCGAACAAATACAAATTTGAAAATAAATTCCTTTTGTTTTAACTTCAAGTAGCTTAATTGCAGCTTTTTTACGCACAAAAATTGAATGCTGTGTTTCATTCCTGAACTACATTTGAAAACTCCAAAGGATCTAGCCACATTCCTCAGTTCTTTGAAAAGTGAAAGGCACACTCGTACGATTTCAGCATGAACGGAGGCAATTGACACAATTACAAGCTAACAAGCAGCTGTAAAAATACCGAGAGCAGCAAGTTTTACAACTGTTACGTAAGCAAACTACTAATGTATGTATTACTTGCTCCATTGTAGTCATTTTCGCTTGTCTTCCAAGGCAGAAAAATCGATTGTCATTTTCGAATTACAGCTCCTAAACTGTCGCGATTTTCTGTTTTGAAAGCTTGAGAAATCTTTAGAGAGCACAGACTTCCGCGACCGGAGTCAGTAGCTGCGTGAAATGTCCTCAGGAAAGCATTTCGCCCTGAGGAAGGTGGCAGAATGGCGGCCGAAACGTTAGCACCTATGTCCAGGACGCGGAGTCTCCCGGACAGGCAAGCAGCTATGAAGAAATCTTTGGATTTGGGTTTAATTACCAAATTATAACGCCTACAATAAATGTAATCCTTCACAAATCTAATCGAACCATAAAAACCGCACTATCAATTACTACCTTAACAAATTTAAGCATTTTGGGAGTAATGGGTTGACGGCTAACTCTTTCGAGACTCTTCAATCAATTTTAATGATTTTTTACACAAGAGGTATGGCTTATGGATATGGATTTTTTATAATGAGTAATTTGAGTATGGATTTTTTACCGTGACGGTTTTTAAAAATAATGATTTAAAAACATACGGTTTTTTAAAATTTATATAAAAAAATACTGTTGTAGTTCGATAATTCAATTATTCAATGGGGTAACAATGATATCAACTGATTCGTAATACGATGTATTGAAAGTTGGTCAAGTGTAATCATTGCAATGTCCTCTATATAAGTGGTCTTTTTTTTACATTACATGTTTTACGAACATATTACTCGTATAGTTATTTTTAAAAACTACGTATTGCATGGCTTTAACATCTCGTTTATTCCTGCTTTAGGCAAAATCAATAATTGTCGGGGAAATCTTTGTGAGCTAAAAGTGTTTTGAAGAGACAAAATCGTCACTTAAGGTATGAAAAAAAAATTGTTAAACGTTAAGTATGTTGATATTGGATTGGAATTGTCGGTTCCAAACATTACATATATACATGAATGCATATGGATATTTCTTTCTTTTCAGCGACAATTGACTAGGCGGATCTACTGAATGTTTCTTGTTTGTGTGATAACGCAGGCATTACTTTACTGCCCTTCTTGAGTGCCCTTCATTACTACACTTCTTGAGTGCATTCTGTTAATTCAATCAACAGATGCCATCGCATATAATTCAATTTCCGAAGACAAACGTAAAGTCAGTGACAATGCAATGTTTAAACTGTAGCCCTCAGGAAGAAATCACAGTAGTATCCCAAATGAAAGCGTGAAAACGATCATTCTCATAGCCTGAAACCAGTTTCATACACACGGATGCCGCAACATAAACAGGTTGTTATATCCGGTTCTGGCAGTTTCGTGAACGTTATTCATAGTAAGGAAATGCAGACTGTTTTCAGATTCCCAGAATGTGAATATCCGTCCAAACAAACTAAACTGCTCTTGTTCTCTTATTGTTTTCTGTTTGCACAACAGATTACAGTATGGCAAGAAAGAGAGACTTTCACTGAATGCTTTGATCATCCCTAAAAAACATTTGAGATACTGCGAGTGCAAGTGCGCGGGTGCAGGTGTATGTACATGTGTGTGTATGTGTGTGCGTGCGTGTGTGCGCGCATGTGTTTGTGTGCGTGCGTGTGCGCGCGCATGTGTTTGTGTGCGTGCGTGTGCGCGCGCATGTGTGTGTGTGCGTGCGTGTGCGCGCGCATGTGTTTGTGTGTGCGTGCGTGGGTGCGCGTGGGCGCGTCACTGCAGTGACATTAGTTGATGCCCTGAGCCATCTCTCCCAGACCCTCAATTAGAGTACATCTACCCATCGGTACGCATCTAGGCAGACGTACGATAGCACTGCCGATATGAGCCTATCCTTAGTGCCTTTCGAAGACTGAAATTGCACTTAAGAACATCACACATGATGTTATCATTTTCGGCATGGGCGGTCGAGTTCGCTAAGGCTGAAGGGCCGCGGCTGCTTCGTCTCGAAGAGTCGTAGGTTCGAATCCCGTCCCGGGCATATTTGTTTGTGCGTGTTCATCTTGCCCGTACGTGTTCCCCTCACCCTTACTGATACCCTGAAAGATGTAAACCAATAATGAAAAATTAGGTAAAATGAAGATATTAGACCGCAGCAGTTACATGGCACCTTAAATTTTAAAAAAATAATTTGTCACACTCGTCAAGATTTGCTGGACCTTTTCTATCTAGACGACATGGCAGCGGAGTTCAGAGAACCTCGCACGACAGTTTCGCTCCAACAAACGATACCATCAATATTTACGTCAGTATACGTGTGCCTATTTTGTCGTGTAACTTATTGACAGTACTTTATTCAATTCATTAACAGTTGTGACATGAAATGGCCTCTTAACATACCACGCGCACATAAATTTACTTCAATCAATAAAAAAGTCGCATAAATTAAAATCCGGCGGATATACCGTCCTATAAATCACGTCACGTCCCAATGTCCCTCTTCCAACACAAAAATTCACGTGCCAGAGACGTCTACGCACACGTGTTCCATTCATCCACTAGCTCATCACTGCCACTCCCACGCCGCCGTCAGCACATGCGCTATTATTTGCTATGTAGTTTTATTTGCAGTGGTTTCCTCGAACATTACATCAAAATATTAATGATCTGATAGTTTTAATGTAAGAGGATACCACTGAACCCAAAAATTTACAATTAGTATTTATGTCAATATAAGAGGGACTACTTTGCCATACCGCTTAGTTTAACTCTCCTCCCACCAAAAAAAAACGACTACAACAAAAGAAGGAAAAACGTCTCCGTTCAGAGCATTCACTGCCACTCCGACAACCGCCGACAGCGCATGCGCAGTCTGTGTTTTCCAGAGCATTTTGTTTCTGTTTTTCCACCGATAAGATCATGGAGGCTACAAGGAGGAGACTCAACTCCGGTGTTGGAGGCATGGTGGGGGTATGTACGAAAAACGTCGGCAGCTATTTGAAAAATAATACAAAAAAACGGGCCCCATCGCCTTCAGCGACATCACGCGGCGAAAGAAGGAACTTATCTCGGCTTTTCTCGGCCACTAATCGTCAAAATTCGTTTGGTCCAAGTGGGTCAGTTTGCTGCCATTGGCTGTTTTGAAAGCCTTCGTAGTTCTTTCAATTGCCACGTGAGGTCGCTGAAGGCGAAGGGGCCCGGTTTTTTTTTGTATTATTTTTCAAGTAGCTGCCGACGTTTTTCGTACATACCCCCACCACCGGAGTTGAGTCTCCTCCTTGTAGACTTCGTGGATAAGATTTATAGAGTATTTCATATGTTTTTTTTTAAATATTAATGCCAGCCCGTACTGATTTTTCAGCTCTCTGATTTCACGGTGATGAAAGAAAAAATATATCTCAACAAATAAAAATTGATTTACTATCTTTTGCTGCTCTGTTTTTTTAAAGGAATAATATTTAGTTATATAACCATCTCAAAGTTTTCCATGACAGCTAGAGATTCTTCAACAAATTCCCTGACTTTTCCAGAGCAATGAAATTCTCTGATTTTCCCAGAGCAATGATAACTTACTTATTTCACCAAAATTAATTAAAATTACCATGAACAACAACTAACTTCTAATCCACAATATTCACTCGCATTTCACGTCTAACCGCGGCAGCTGACACGCATTTCACCAATACTTCAAGAAATACCATACCAAATACCATTGATTTTATCAGAGCAATATAACTCCCTGATTTTTTCCCCGTTTCTGTGTTTTCCAGAAAGTGGTCACCCTGGCAATGGAGCCTCGCGGACGCTGCAGTCGGCTGCGCATGCGCGAAGTACGTTGCCTTCTTCTGTTTAACCGCCGAAACAAGTCGGCGTCGCGACGGTCGGTTGCTTCTCGCATGTTAACATTCGATTAGCACGCTACACTAAGTTAACGTGCGGACTCGCAACCGCGCTACGATTAGGACTTTTGATGGGCGTGCTAACACGAACCCGCCGTCCTCGGATTATATCGTACCTGGTCCTGTGCTGACATTACGAACATTGAAGTCGTAGACTTCCGCGGTCATGTGAATGAACTTGGCTGTCCGGGTGATGCCGCGTCAAAGTCTGCGTTGCCGACGTTTCGACCATCTTATCGTGGTCTTCCTCAGGGCTGGTCTGCCAGCTGTTAAACTGTTATAGCAAGGGTGTCGAAGTCTCCTACTGGTGGCAGTGGCATGCCTCGCGGCACCGTGCCATGCCATGAGCTTCTCTGCGACACTAGCGTCGGGAGAGGAAACCGGTAATTACCCCGCCGTTTTACAATAGTGATGGCGGCGGGGTGATTAACTGCTTGGACGGTCGATTTCGTCGTGATTACATGTGATTACATTATGTATTCTGTAACAGAATATATGCGCACAGTTTTTTCCCGACCCAAAGACTGTTAGACAAGTTACGAGTTTCCTAAATCTCACTAGTTATTTTAGAAAGTTTATAAGGGTATATGCCAAAATCGCATATCCATTATATGAAGTCAGGGATGGACAAAATTTCTTTTTTGAAGACTCTCAAAAGCTGTCACTCACAAAACTTCAAGAAGCTCTGAGTAATGAATCAGTTCTGCAGATTTACGGTCCAAAAACTAAAACGCATGAAGTAATTAGCAAGTTGGACATTACACTGTCATCATTTGATAATCCTCACAGGATAATCAGTGGCCGAGGATCGTCTTCAACTTCTACAACATTTCAGGAGTACTGCACAAAAAAGGAAATTGAGCACGATCTTACTACTACTGGAGTGACACGTAATGAACAGGTGCAGCGAATCCACAGTACAATTGTACCGGATTTGACCAAGCTGTCTGAGGATAAATCCGAACATTGGCACCGACACACAATGGCGTTACAGAGATGTATTAACAGGACTTTCCTGCGAAGCATTGGTAAGTTTCTGTTTGAGATCCTCCTTGGCGTCAAGATGAGACATCAAGACGATGTAACCGTTTTACAAGTTTTGGGGCAAGAAGCAGTCCAGCTGACAGATAGTAAGAGACAAGGCCTTCGAAAGGTAGAGAAAGAATCCATCCTGAAGAACCAGAAAGAAAATCGGTGGTACCATATCAAACAGTCGAGAGCAGCCCTTAATTACCAAACAGGCGACACGGTGGCGATCAAGAGGACGCAGTTCGACCCCGGTGGAGCCAAGATTACATCAGCCGCCGACTACATGAAGCCGTACGTTTTCCCTTCAGGGACTGAAGGCTTTTGAGGATGGCCGAATGTGGGATCTGATGTTTGACTAGAGCGGTGTTTGGCTACGACGGCGCCGCGTGGTGGAAGAGGCAGAAGCATGGTTGCCATAGAAAAAACAACATTACGAGTATTATGAAGTCCGATGTCTTGTGTTAAAAGGGTGTGCATTTTGTATCTTTGGTTAATACACGTTATTTAAGACAATTCGTGTTCTACTATTTCTGGGAATCGTAAGCCTGCGATTCCTACATATATACGCAATTTTTTGACGTGTTTTTCAGATTCTGTATTCTTTTTCCATGCGAAAATAGACGCTTTCCCTAGTTTTTTTATAACAAGAAATTTTCAAGAAAAAACATATTGCATTATTACTGGGAAATGTTAATGCGAGAGTGTCGTTATGGTCAATTCCGCGTCCTCTTTTAACCCGTGAAGAATTCCTTTACACAATACTCACACACTCAACTTGAGAAAGGGCAATTAATAATTTTTTGTTGTTGTTGATTTGACTTATTGGTGGCATTCTACGATGATTTTTAGCTAACATTTCAAGGTGTTGGGTTTGAGAATTCAGTAACAAAACATTACAAGACATACGTGAAAAAAGACATACAAGTTCTTTTAAAACATATTTTTCACTTTCCTAACACGTTCGAAAATATCACCACTCTATATATTGATTCAAAAGAATGTCACAAGCGATTTTCCATCATAACCGGTACAAATCTTTGGAAAATATTAACATATCACTTTAAGTCGCACACTTCTCATGTTCGAGTAACAATTGTGACGTACAATGACAAGACTCGTTCAACACACATTCGTGTTCAGTACTCTAATCCTCAAAGGAAATACAGCTGAATACATAAAAGAACTTCATTATCACTGAACTCTGCCAAACGATGCACTCCATTCAGCTGGATAGCAAGGTTACGTTTCATGATGTTTTAGAATGAAGTCGTTGGCCGAATTCAAGGATGTCTTCGTATCTCTACTTCTATTGAATGGCGATCTCATGACCTTGAAGAAATTATGAAATCAGGACTTTTGTTGAAATATTATGGTAAACTGACATTTTAAGTTCTGCAGAGAGTTGCAATCGTTTGATACAGACGAATTACACGTAACTAGAGACAGAATTGTCGACTAGCGAAGTTTTCCTCAACCAGATATCTCCCACCAGCGGGCCCCGTCCCAGCTGGGCGGCAAGTTCTAAGCTCCAGACCGGTCTTCCAGCGTGTGTGGTAGTGTAGTGCATGCAAGTCTAAATGTGTGTAAGTAAGGCGTGAGGATAGGATAGGAAAGAGGAAGGAAAAATTGAGCGCGGTGTTTGGGCCGTTTAATAGGGTACTGCTCCGGCATTCGCCTGGTGTTGATCGGAGAACCCACAGAAAGTTACCGATCAGAGCAGCCTGCTGCTGGAATTCTCCTGCAGACAGGGTCTGAGTTCAACCTAGACATGTAGCTAGTGCCGAAAATCTTACTACCGTCGGGACCCGAACCTAGGATCTCCCGGTCAGAGGCACTGCAGTGACATGATATTTGATGTCCTGAGCCACCTCTGCTGGTGCGTGGTTTGGAAAGAGCTCATTTTTTTTGTATTAAACGACGTCAATTGGGGATAGCTATTTGAGCGATTAACAAGCCAACGGCGGGTAGGGGATGGCCAGCAAGAGATCTGGTCCGTTGCACCGTAGCAAGGTAAAGTAGAACACGCCACAGGCATCAATTAGTGTCAACGATTTTAATCACGTAATTATTCCACTCGCTACATGCGTCTACCATTAACCCTCAGCAGTCAGCGCAATATCAGATGACGTCACAGACGAGGACTTTCATCTGTGCAGTGCAGCCCCTTCAAGGAACAATCCCGCCTCTTGGAGAGTTCTGACGAGGGGAAATACAAAGGGAAAAAGTTCCCTTGTGTTGCTCGCCAAGCGGCTGAAAGCCTACACGCGCACTTTTAGCATGTGTTACGAGACTTTTCTCTTTAGACATGAAGTGTATCTGCGAATATTCCACAGGAGACATTTAAAACAAATTAAATTGAACAGAATTGTTAAAGTAACTGAACTTATTTATAGTAATAAATCATTTCTGTATCACTTTCAAATATTATATTTAAATTTACACACAGTTTGAGAATAATATTTTTCAGTTATATATTTATACATCTTTCTACTAGACATGAATCCCGAACCGGCCTACAGCCGGCTTCAGCCGGGACGAGGTCGATACATATGGCAGCGTATAGAAGTGTGTGTGTGTGTGTGTGTGTGTGTGTGTGTGTACGCACAGGGGAGAGGAAGAAAAGATAGTGGCCCGTCTGTTGTTCAAATCTTCACAGCGATTTTTGGAATATGAGAACGCTGCAGTATCCAATTAATTGCCCGAAATTCCTGAGTTATTTACAAAAAACACCTGTTATCAGTTGAGAAATTGGTGTGCATTTATGAGACTTGTTGCATTTTCATAATATCGTTCGTGTCCTGCAAGAGTTGCCCAACTCAAAAAACACGAATTTTGGTTTATTGCACTCTCCAGAATTGCAGTTCGGTCTATCTTCCAGGAGAAACAGAAGCTTATCTTTCAGAACAGTATTCGACAAAAAAATCAGTGCACAAATGATGCATTTAATTCCAGGTGAAATTTCAAACGCATTTATCTCAACACCTGACTTTTTGCGTTGTGACACTAATACAGTCCACGAACGATAGGTGCTAATAGTTATTACTCGTTCACTTTACATTTGCAGACGGCAGAATTAGTTACTAATGTTGTTTTGAAAGTGAAGGCCCGAACACAAAACCGAGAATACACGAATGGTCCCGATGTCATTCAGCATATGCTGCATCAGCTGTCTCTGAAGGCAGCACAAGTGCTACGGACACAGGTGACGAATTATGCCTTTCTGACAGTGAGCTGGAGTCGCGCTCTTAATGATTAAGATAATATACAATAAAATAGATCACAGCACACGCTATTCACAACATTCCCGAACAATATTCTTATTTCTTCTTTGCACTTATCTACTACTTAATGATCATGTTCTTGCCCCGCTGGGGTTTTGCAGGGGGTTCTGTGTGCTGCTCACCGCCATCTACATCATATTAAACGGTCAGTGTATACTGCAGACGCGCGTTTCTCATTCAGTCGGTGGTGACCTCATGTCAACAGATCGCAGCGCTCCGTCTGCAAATGTAAAGTGAACGAGTAATACGTACTAATAATGTTAATAGTTTTAAGCTTATATTTATTGGCAAGAGCTTCATAATAGCGAAATCAAAGTTGTTTTGCCATTAATCTGCGCATTATTTTCTTACTTCCCTTGTAACATACCAACCAGAGGGTAAAAGTAGTTTTTGCACTGTGACGTCACTGTGAAAAGTCTTTTTACGCACGGTGACGACACGTGTTTCAATATTTTAAGAAAATAGTAACTTTATGCGTGAGTAGAATCACGTAAGTAGAAAACCACATTTTTATACCATCGTACAAAAAAAAATTATTTGAAAATCCATTGCCAGTACAATTAATACTAAAAGTCGGTCAAGAACTTGCATTTTAACTCCGATATATTCTCCGATACAGTGTCTTCCGGCGTTTGATCAGCTGGGATACAGTTATCCAATTGGGGGCTTCAATACCAAACATTTAGTTGTAACGAAGCTCCCGATTGGTTAACCTCGTCCCAGCTGATCAAACGCCAGAAGTCACTGTAATTATATGGGCCAATAACATAGCGATTTCTACGAATTGGCATGTCGCTGAATCTGTTTCAAGAACATGTTATTTCCCCGTCCCTCGAAACGTGTGACGTTCCGTAAAACTCTCCATTCACAGAAGCCGACAACAGGTCGACCTTGCGGAGTTCAGAGGAGAGGGCCTTGTCCCATCGAGAAACTGCAGTGGAGCAGGTCAGCACTGCAGCTATGTGCAAGGACAACTCGTTAAAAAGTGACAGAAGGACGAACGTTGAAACGTTACGACTGAACCTTTGATAAAATGTTTGGCAACCCGTGTATAGGAATCAAGTTCAAGGTTAGCTCACACCACACCCTGCCAATGTACCATAAAAAACACTTCCCTAGAGTAGGCACTTAAAGTATATTAGCTGTGCCGCTCACCCTCAAGCACTGCCCGCGGTCAGGCAACAAGAATAACTTACTCTTAGTCTCCGAAGATATTTTTATAAGCGTTTTTGAGCACGACAGGTACTATGGTCATTATTTTCGTAAGTGTAGTGAGATGTTCTTTTGCCATAAATATATTTACGTAATGGGGAGATAAAAATATCACTTTAATTATTTATTTAGGATTGTCTACTCTGTGGCATTCACCATAGATTTGAATACGGTAACTTACTGAAAAATTAAATCAAAACGCTTTCAATTTCAAAGTAAAAGAGAATATTTATTCGTACTAATAAGAAAGAAAAAAAAGCGTTGATTAGTATTGTTTGCAAACTCAAAGAAATAACACATCCAATTAATTTAACTATTTGCAATAACAGCACCTAGGTTTACATTCTTCACTTTTCAAATAACCGAAAGTCCTCTCTTTATCTCCATTTCCACCTTCACACTTCACTATCGATCTATCCTAAGGTTTATCACGCAACTGGAACAAGCTTTAGCCGAGCCAAGCTCTAAGCTCCCAACAAGTGTGATAAGAGGTACACCCAGGACATTTCTCGTAGGGAGAGAGGAAGATTTAGGGGCAGAGCCGACTTCCATCAATTCTTATACAGAATTTTTCATTTATGCGGAATATAAAATGTGTTTTTTTTGTTGATTTACAGCTAATATTTGTAACGTTTACAACCGAATTACTTTCGTTAGTACAGAAAATTACTATACTCAAAACTATTTCTGAATATGTTTCATTGGTTTCTGGGCGAGGATTGAAGCTCAATGAATTTCCTCCCCCTTGAGTGGGCCTCTGTTCATAGAGGCAAGACATTTTCGATTTAACTACAAAAGAAATTTAATTTGTTTTTGCGAGATTTTTGTAAAATGTCCCTATGTCAGCAAGGTTTACGAAAAGAAATTTCTGGTCATTTCTTGAATATCCTTCAATTTATTATTTCCTTAACGATAAAAGTGAATAACTATGTACTGACGTATGAGAGTGTACGACAATTTCCGGAAATACCTTGTCTCTTATCGACATTCATAACACTGATCATTAGTATATTTTGAAGATTTCAAAATCAAATGAAAACCGATTCCACTTCCTTTCTCATTCTGTGGTAAAACAGACAATATTAGTGTCATGTACACAGCAATTTGCCTGTCGTGAAAGGAAAGCTTCTGAAAAACAATGGAAATTTCTTTTATTTTTAAATTATGAAACTTGAGACAGAAAGCATTGTCTCGAGGAACTTTCAAGATCGTTTTACACAGTACTTTTCCTGTAACTTCATACAGAGACAATATTGGTATTTGATGTTAAGAGTATCAGTTGTCAAATCTGTGAGGAGTGAACAATACCCGATTGTGTTGCAAATACTACGAAAACAATTTTGAAATTCTAAGCTCAACAAAGAAATTCAAGCAATCTATAGAAGCTATGCTAAGGGATTCAGACCCGGTGTATTTTATATAATGTACTCTCACTACATAATCGTATACTCAATATTGGGAGCAGTAATATTGGTAGCATTAATATTGGTAGCATTAATATTGGGAGCAGTAATATTGGGAGCAGTAATATTGGGAGCAGTAATATTGGGAGCAGTAATATTGGGGGCAGTAATATTGGGAGCAGTAATATTGGGAGCAGTAATATTGGGAGCAGTAATATTGGAGCAGTAATATTGGGAGCAGTAATATTGGGAGCAGTAATATTGGGAGCAGTAATATTGGGAGCAGTAATATTGGGAGCAGTAATTCATTGATTGCTTATTTCGTGTTTCCGTGAGCGTCACCTGCTATGGTAAATAGTTCCGTAAATGTAATGCATGTTTTTCACATGGGATGTGGCGTATTCTTCCCCATGGATGTATTCTTCTCCCGCTGCTTGTCGAGTTCAGGCGCCGATTTGCACGTCGACAAGCGAGGGTTTTCCCATCCAGGTATCTTCCAGCAGCGCGACACTGCCCCAGCCCGTACAAGCTCTAAGCCTCCGATTGGTCTCCAGACATGTGTGTTAAAAACACGACACGACATGTGTAGTACTAGTAAGTGTGTAAGCCGTAAGGTTAGGGCAAGGAAGATTAGGGAAAGATCGCGCGCGGTCCGTGGCCCGTTTCTTAGGGTACTGCACCTGCATTCGCCGCGTGTTGATCGGAGAAAACACGGAAAACTACTGATCAGAGCAACCGGTCGCTGGAATTCTCCTCCAAACAGCGATTAAATTCGATCTAGCTATCTAGCTACTGTCGAAAATCCTGCCGCCGTCGGGATTCGAACCTTAGGAGCTTCCAGTCAGAGGGACTGCAGTGACATCAGTCGATGCCCTGAGCCACCTCAACTGGTTTCAGTAATTCGTAATCAGTGAACTTTGAATGAACATATGAGGACATAATTATAGTTTTAAATTCTCACGCGATGGAAAACTTTAGTGCAAGTCAGCATAGTTTATGTAACAAAGTAGACTTCTGTAAATGTGAATAAGAAGATAACGGGTGTGAAGTAGGTTATCTACTCGTTCTAGAAGGCTAAGAAACCAAAGCGTCGTAAGTAAAGAGGTTCACTGACAGACGAAATGTCCTTCGCCCTGCATTTAAAATATGACACAATGATGCCTAGAAAAATTATTTTATTGAATCAGTTTAAAATGAGATTTCATCCATTCAAAATTCGTGAAGTTTAGGTTCATATTAGATTTGTCTTATTATTTCTTGGAAAGCTCGTTGGAACTTTTATTATTTCTTAGAAATTTCAAATTGGGAAATCAGCGGTAGAATTCCCCTACGAGACAACTAACATTCGAGGTATTTTAACAGTCCAGTGCACACTATAGGCCGACTTTAACAGCCGTCTGGAGGAGAATTCTAGCGTTTCGTTGCGCCTGATCGGTAGTTTTCTGTGTTTTTTCAATCAACACCAGGGGAATGCCGGAGCAGTTCCCTAACAAACGGGCCACGAACAGCGCGCGATCTTTCCTTCCTCTTCCTTGTCCTATTCTCGGACCTTACATGCACAACACTACCACAACACATGTCGGTTGGGACGGTGCCCCGCTGGTGGGCGATATCTAGTTGGGGAAACACCTCAAGTTGACGTGTAGTTCGGTCTCGGATCTCACCACTCAGCGATAGATCACTGCCACGTCCCGCGATAAAAACACGTACGTCACTTACGGGATTCATAAGCACAGAAGTTGACGTGCGAAACACGAAGTAATCAATTCAATGCTCAGATATCTCTTGTAAATTCTACCGGAAGAAATTTAAGGAGTTAAATTATTATTCGACATTAGTCAATGCCAGAAACAATTCAAGACTGCAAGACAGAATTGTCACTGCGATTGCTCTTAACGAAAAAACGAATTAATTCAAGAATTTTTATTTGACGATTCATTGTCATACTTTGTCAATTCATATAAGTAAGCTAAAACCATTATTACATTTTTGAGAGAATCTTTGGTTTAATTTTTTATCAGTAAATATAATCGAAATGTCAAATTCCCTGAGTGACTGCGTGTGAAGTTCGTGCGACTGCATGTGAAGTTCGTAACTGTTGCTTCGTAGCTTGTGAAGTCCTGACGTCAGCATTAGGTAAGAGAACGACACGGCAGCCGAAATAAGAATTGTAAGAGTTACTCAAAACTGCTTTGAGATACGAATTGGGACTTCTGATACTCATGATGGCATTTCTGCAAAAAGAAATTTGGAAATCACTGCAGTTTTAAAACTATCAAAGCAAGTTTCTTTTCACTATTCAAAGAGTCCGATGCATTTGAAATGCTGCTTTTGATAGAATGGATAATCCTCATTAAACTGTTGAAGTTTTATTACCGGAAGATAATTTACGTACAAGATACATGTGAAATTTAGACGCCGATAGCACGAAGGAGCTGACGAAATTATGAAACGGTCAGTCGCAGCGGGAAGCACACAACTTTCACCCTTCCCTCAGGGTCGTCTATTTGGAATGAGGAAAAGCATTGTAGTGCTGAGCTGATGGTTTCTGGTTATGTGTATCGAAAGTGTTTAATTGACGGATTCCATCATTATTCTTCGTTTGCACGATAGGCGTATGATTTCGCAAGAACGTCACACATGACTTAGCGTATCGTGATGCACCCGACTCCCTAAGGGCCGTAGGCGTTTTGGAATTACCTGTCAAGGCCGGCTGCTCTGATAGGTCGTTCCCTAATGTTCATCCGATAATTTCTGTGCGGAGGCCAGAGCAGTACATTAAACAACGGGCCACGGACCGAGCGCAATGCGATCTTCCCCGTGCACAGCCTCGATTGACTGGAGCAGCCAATACTCAAGTAGGCATCTGCCAATCTTCCCATTTTATTTATTCAAGCGGCATATACATAAAGCCTTATCTGCTGAGTGTGGGCATTGAGACAGCATGGTGACATATGAATAGTGACTCCTGTCTTCCCCCATATTAATGGTGCCCGACGAGGAGGGGATGGGAAGGGATGTGACATGGGAGGGTAGCATCTGCCTCGTCTAAGTAGCCACTTAGCCAGTGTTGCCCCCACTCCACCTCCATTATGCGAACTCTTAAACCTCTTAATCTCCTGGTTACCGATGCTGTAATTTTTGACCCGTACGCACTCGCGTACCCGGTGCAATCACGTGGTAGTTTTTTAGTTATTTAGTTTTCAGGTCGCTTTTTAACAACGTTGTCATATAACGACAACTGTGATTGTTTTAACTGTAGGAGAAACTGTACGAAGAACACGTAAGGACACCACGAGTATACACAAACATCGAAGCCCGAGGCGGGTTTTGAACCCGCCAACCTTCGAGCCAAGGCAGATACAGCCCTTCCACCTTAGCGACCTTGGCTATACCTTTTATTATTTAACCTGAAAATCAATTAAAAATTGTGTAAGACATACTACGTGGAGGAGGTATTTTCTGCACTTTTTCTTGAGTTCTGGGGTCCGTACCCTAACTCATATACAAGTTGAATTATTAATACAGATGGAAACGAGCGATTTTGGAAAGAATTAAAAAGAAAATATTCGCTCCCATGTAATAAACTTTTTGCAAAGGTAAATCAGCGACGTAACATGGCAATTATCCCTATTCATGCTTTTCGTAAAAGATCTTTTTACTGCCGCCAAAACTTTGAAAACGATTATTTGAACAGCTGTATTCCCCATTGAGCTTTAAAAATTGCACAGAAAAAGAAGCGTCATTTATGCCCAGAAGGAAAATGGAATCCATCATTTTGCATTTAATTTAGATTTGTAACGGCACGTCATGTGTTCTGTACATTGCGCCCATGTTGAGTGATTAAAAAATGAAAAATATTTTTATATTTGCATCATGTTACCGTATTTGCATTACGTTATTTTGCCAATACGGTAGAGACATACGAGAAAGTAAAACAAAATGTCTCTCCATCAAAGAAGTATAAAACAAAAATTAAATCCACACTTATAATGGAAAAACGTTTTTTGCAATCAGTGTGGTCATGTAGTGGTCAGACAGAAAAGCAGGCCAAATATCCTGAGCCATGTCACCAATGAAGACATTTATTTAGTTAAAAATATAAGAAGCGAATTCGTTTTTAAAACCTTAAAATGTGCCTGTGCAGAGGTCACGAACGAAATAAATTGCAGGCCTCTTGCCTCAAATATGTAACACCCATCAGGACATTTAACGTTCAGTTCAATGTCCTTCGAGAGACGAGTTTGCATTTCTGTCAAATTTTTCAGCCTCCGCGAAAATATCGCCTGACGTCCTCTTCGCAATGAATCTTTCCTTTCGCACGTGCGAGAGAGCGCCCGCCAGACAAAGTCCGAAGTCCGAGACGACAGCAACTCTTTCACGGCGTTCGACCGCTCGGGACGAACACAGAGATTACATAACTTCCCGCGTTCAACACTTGACATCTCATCCGGAGGCAGGAGAAGGATTCCTTCGGTATCGCATCTGCGCAGTCTGTTCTTTTAAAGCATTCAGAAAAAAAAATGTTATGTAACAATACAGGGGCGGATCCAGAGAAATTTTGGGAGGGGAAACTGAAAATGTTATGGTTGAATGTGTCATTATAGACTTCGTAAAATGTCGCAAGCTACGCTCAGCTCACGTTGCGATACGATTTTATTCGTTTTAATGATTATCCGAAAATATGTTTGATAAGACAGAGACAAATTTTGGAAGGGGAAATTGAAAATGTTATGGTTGAATGTGTCATTATAGACTTAGTAAAATGTTGCAAGCTACGCTCAGCTCACGTTGCAATACGATTTTATTCATTTGAATGATTATCCGAAAATATGTTTGCTTGGAAGTTTCGTGACAAGTTTAAGTTAATATTTACAGCAAAAAGTTTGTGGATAAATTTCCCTCATATCCCTACCCGTGAATAACCTGCAATAACATTTACACATATTTTTTAGACTTGTTGTAACGATCCTTGTGTAAATTAATGGAGTATTATTGGGCTTAGGTTCAGAAATGAAATTCTATTTCCTAACAGCCAACGTTTCGGCTCTACAGGGAGGAAACGTCGAAAGTTCGAAAATAAGCTAAGACAATTCTAAGCATATTTTGTCTAATAAACTACGTGGATATTCCAAGTGGTAAAGCAGCAATGAGCACTCAAATGTTAGTAGGAAAAATTGATTTCTAGGCCAAAATTTGCATTATGGAAGCATAGAAATACTCCAGAAACATGTAAATTGTTTATTATTTACAAAAGAAATGAATATATATGTTCGGACGGAAAAATTAAGCGAGAAAAAAAATGCACCCAATTTATACAATTCGACTCTTTTTTTATTTCTCGCTTAATTTCCCTGTCTGAGCAAATATATTCATTTCTTTAGTAAATAATAAACAATTTACATGTTTCTGGAGTTTTTCTATGATTCCATAATGCAAAGTTTTGCATCGAAAAATGTTTTTCAAACCAACTTTTGAGTGATTATTGCGGCTTAACCATTCGGAATATCCATGTAGTTTATTAGACAAAATATGCTTAGAATTGACTTAAGAGCTTATTTTCGAAGTTTCGACCTTCGTTTTGAGTGTGGCATGTGCGTAAGTTGCGGATGACACATTAGGGACTTTTCGCACGGCGACGCATTACAGCAATCGACAACACTACGGATCATCCGCGCATGTGCAGTTCGAGTATCGCAACACACTTTTGCATCTGGGCAGTCGCAGAAGACGAATCAATTGACCGATTAGTGATTCCAGGAGTGTCACCTCCTAAGGTCGGCGATGGTGTAACGGTTAGCGTATCGAACTGTTATACCCAACTTCGCGGGTTCAAACCCGATCGAACTCCTTCCTACGGAGGGGAAGTAAAGCCGGCTGTCCCAGGTTAGTATATTTACTGCGTGTTAAAGATACTTAAGCCTAAATGACGCCTCTGAGGAAAATTAAAAATCGCCTGTTTCGTCGCCCATGGAATACCTTCTTTCTCCCCTAGTTGGTGAAAGGAGCGTAGCGGAATTTGCGTGGTCAGACGGAAGAGCAGGTCTCATGGCCTGAGACTCGCCACGTAAAATAAGGCAATTCAATTCAAAAAAGTCTTTAGTCCCGTAACTGATTTTCATGTTTGTTTGTTTTTTTACTCTGGAGGGGGCGGTGATCTTCTCTCGCTGGATGGCGACTTCGCCGCCGAGTGTCGGCTAGCGGAGTTTTCCCCAACCAGGTATCTCCCACCAGCGGGGGCACCGGCCCAGACGAGACAAGCTCTAAGCTCCCGACCGGTCTCCCGGCATGTATGGTAGTGTAGTGCGTGTGTGTGTGCGTCAGTCAGTTAGAAAGACATGGAAGAGGAAGAAAAGATCGCGCGCGGTCCGTGGTCCGCTCGTTAGGGTACTGCTCCGGCATTCGCCTAGGGTTAATCGGAGAAACCACGCAAAACTACCGATCAGAGCAGCCGGCCGCTAGAATTCTCCTCCAGTCATCAGCTGAATTCAAGTCGGGTATCTAGCTAGTGGCGAAAATCCTACCACCGCCGGGACCCTTTAAGCCTAGGACCTCCCGGTCAGAGGCACTGAAATGACATAAGTTGATTCCCTGACCCACCCACAGATTGCAGTCAATTACTATATGCTACGCTGTGCAACAACTCCCTATTAGAAAGCAAGCACACGATAATGCGGACAAAACGATAAAATCTTGAATTGCCGTTCAGTCCAACTCTTAACTCTGCCACTCGTAATTTCTCAAAGCCTTAGCTTTGGTAGAGCAATAGTTTCCATTTAGAAGTGTAATACTAGCTACCTGTGGTCGCGTGAATCGCAAGATGTACCACCAGCGGCAAGAGGGAGTGTTACCGCCATAGGGCAAATCGTTGTTCTTCCCCGACACTGTAATATGCATACGATTTCGCAAGGTCAGCAACACGATCGATCGTATTCTGAAGCAGTTTATTTTGTGACATCCGGAGGCAATTTTGAATCACCCAAATCTCGATCCGTTAACATACTGCTTTGGGAGTATTGAAAATGGTCACTAATTAGAATAATGGTTTCGCAATTAATAGGCGACGTATTTGGAGCCAATCGCAAGGTTTGGGCTGGAGTTGGTCGTTACCAGAGGGTGCAGGTGGGAATTGGGAAGGATAGGAAAATGTATGCGTACCACATTCCATCCCATGTAATATTCTGAGCTTCGAATATTCCGAATCTTTATATTAATAAACCACACATTTATATTTACACTTGTACATTTAGTTACACTTATTTAAAGCAGTGCATTCCTACGGTGTATTGTAGGACATTAAAATCAAATTTTCGGTTTCAATATACGAATATTGACAAAGTAATATTCCGATTTTTCCTTTCCCGTATACGTACGTATATACGGAGTAATATAAGTAGTATAGGGAAAGTTATGTAATGCTGCGGAAAATCGATTTCGAGATTTCAACGGAAATACACGTTTTGGGGTCCCCTGATACCGAAAAAGTGGGTATTTTCAAAACGTTCGTCCGTCTGTCTCTCCGTCCGTCCGTCTGTGAAAATAAACCATACGTGCGATTTCTTCCAAAATGGATATTCCCCGGTCGACCTGCATCAACTCGTGACGCCTAGATTTTGAAAAACTTTCTTCAAAATTTGAGGGTACTTTACATGAAGCCCCCGGACATTTGCAAAATTTTCTCAAAAACTGCTCCAAATTTTTTCTTTAAACTTTTGGTAAGGATAGTGCTAAATGTGTACTATGAGGTGACATTAACGCCATATTGTTCTATTCTTTTGTTTTTTCAAAAATTGCAAAAATTTGCAATTTTGCAAATTTTGCAGTTTTGTCTGAGTTGTCTCTCACGTTGTTAAAATTTACATTAGCGGCGATTTGTTCACATTATTATATTAGTGATACATGTGCTTTATAAGGTCAAATAAAGTTTCTCGAAAATTTAATAGTTTCCTGTGAAAACTAGCTCAAAATTGCGGAATTTCAGAAACGCTCAAACGCCATTTTCTCAAAAATGGTTTCAAATTTTTTGTCCAAACTTTTGGAACGGATAGTACTAATTGCACTCTTTAATATGTCGTAAAGTTAATTTTGAGGTATTTTTTGTTTTTTAAAAAATTACAAAAATGTAATTTTTTGAAAGGTCTCTCATTCGTTTAAAATGTACATTTCCAGCAATTTGTAAACACTATTGAATTTGTGAGTGTAAGTGCTTCAAATGACTTCAAATTAAGTTTTTCGAAAACTCAAAATTGTTCGGTGGAAAAGAGCTTCAAATTCCGCATTTACAGTAGCGCTTAAACGCCATTTTCTTGAAACGGCTCCAAATTTTTCAACGATAATTACCATTTAGGGCTAGGTTTAACTGTTTTTTTAATATTCTTAAAATAATAGTTTTGTTCTACTTGTGGGAAACTGGAAACTTAAGAAAATGAAAAACCGTAGTTTGGGCGGTGATAGATGGCAGCTGTCAAGAGTATTGGCAAGTCCGAATAGATAGCCGAGACCAAACGAAACAGAAAACTTATACGGGAAAGTCTGTGCCATTCTGTGGCACCACTAGTTGACAATCTTTACATCATTCCCACCGCTAGACAAAACGTTAAAAGCATAAAACATTGTAGGACCGGTAGCATTTCTTGGAAAATACTTGCAACTACTGCCAGCTCTAAGGGAAGTCTAACATTAGAAACGTTATTTCGTCTAATATCTTTCACTAAAAGTCAATTACGCTCCCGAAATAGCACATAATTGTCCGGAAGTGAACGCTCTTACTTGGCTTGAAATATGCGGACAAAGGCACACACATTCCATGAATTGCCACTAAATTGGGCTTACGAAACCCAATGGATCAGTAATGAATGCAAGGAAACCCTGGATATTCTGTTGAATTCCTTTCAAAAATAATTATTATTGTGCCAAGTGGGTTCTAATGATCGAACGCTTCTGTCAACTTACATAAGTACTAGTTGAAACAATAAGATATTATAGATGTAGCTAATAATTTTACAATCATATTTGTAACTTAAATTTATAACATTTGTCAACTCTCTTAAAAAGTTAAAAAAATTCCATGACGAAACCAGATGTCTGAGGATGACTGTTGAGCTACAGGCGAAACGTTACGTCGTCCCACACAATTAGTTGTCAATAGTAAATAAAAATTGAATGTCTAAACTTCAAAGGAACGGTTGTTTGTTTTAATTAATGTAGTCACATGTCTCGTTTTCACGGGAATGCCATATCACAGGATGCAGATGTGTTTGTTTGGTTGTTCATATCAGTTCGATATCACGATTTCGAAAGAAACAAATCAAAATCGACACAATGTGTCTGGTCACGAGCTTTTGCTGCTGCTTCGGTTTGCGTCTCGGCTGCAAGATCATCGCAGTTGTATGTTTTGCGTATTGCATATTGTTCGAGGCTGTGGATTACGGCCTTGGAGCGAGCAAAGTGAAAGATTGTTTCAACTCGAACGAAGACCGAAACTCCACCGCGGTGAATCTGAAGTTCACATCGACAGAAGCGAGTGTGGCTCTGAACGTGGTGTTGTTGATCTTGTCGGTGGTGAAGGCAGCCAGTGCGATCGTGCTTCAGTGTGGAGTGTGTAGGGAAAATGAGATATTTGTAAGCCAGTTTTTGGTGGTGTTCCCCTCTCTGACGATCGTCGCGATTCTGATTCAAATCGTTTTGGCGTTTTTTGGACTTCGCCGGCATCGTTGTGTTGGTCGGGTGGTTCACGGTTCCGTCTCCCGAGCTAGGTAGTTACGTGGTTGGTGTGGTGCTCTTCCTACACACTTTTTTTACTTCTGTCGTCATTCTGTATTTTGTGATCGTAGTGTACAGTTACTACTATTTTCTTGTTAATCCCGACCTCGCACAACGGACAGGAGTATTCAATCCTCGACAATGAATGATACCATCCACTTCTTTTTCAGGTCTTCAATGGGAAAACGTAATGTGGGAAAATGTGATTAAATGGATATATTTTTTCCTTTTAAGTGAGAAGTAATGCGACGTGTAATGCTGTTTACTTGTGAATATTAAAGCTTAAAATGACCGGTGAATTTTCTCATTTACCGTTGAGTACGCCTCATGGAAAAGGATTTGGATGGATGGAAATCTATTCAATTCATAGGTTATAAAGGTTATAATTCATAGGTTATATTCTGGAAACGACCACAACACTGCACAAAGTGGTAAATATAGAACTATATAATTTATTCTAGAATAAATTATTTACTTTTGGTCAACTTTTGCATTGCACTTCAGATGCTGTAACAGATGACATCCTGAACCATATAGAAAATGAAAGAAGTCAAAGAACAAACAGGAACAACAATTAATGTACATTCCTCCTTGGAATAACACTGAAGGAGCCAAGGAATAACCAGTTGCTGAACATGGAGAGTAGTCAGTGATGTGTAAACACTGGTCAGAAAACACAGTCACAGTCACCGTCACAGTTAACTGGCAAGTGTTTACTCATTACTGATGACACTGTCGTCTGGTAACTGGCAAGTAACAGTACTAAACAACTCGTGCAGAGGCGCCATTAGTTAATAACTTTCATATGCAGCTTAAATTATTATTTTTGTTTATTCATGACAGTATCCTTAAATGTATCATTTCAGATGTGTTTCTTGAGGTAATTGAACACATTGTCCAATTTCTGAACCCCTTCTCAATCAGTAGGATGGCTTTTTTCAATAAATGTTTTGAATCAGCATTAAGCCTTTCAGGGATTTTTTTTTTACATTATTATTAGTGGCCGACCAGTGGTAGAAAATTCGACAATTTTTTAACATTATTTAAGTTATTTTGCCAAAGTGTATACCTTATAATTATTGCAGATATTTTTACTTTCGCTTGCGGAGCCTGAGAAAATTATATAACGCTGCGAAAAAAAAGCCAATTTTCGGCAAAAAAATCTTATTGCCGTTCTGGTGACAAGTACATAAATCCAGTTGCTAATTTCAGAAAACAAAATTCCCCAACACGTGGTGCAGCCAAAATCCATGTTTTGTGAGACCCTGACACCGAAAAATCGTTTGACGACCAAACGTTTGTCTACCCGTCCGTCCGTCAACAATGCTACCGGCGAAACCATTCAGACGATTTTCTCCAAAATTAATATTCCTCAACGGATCTCGCTAATGTCGCGGCCCCTTGAATTTGAAATAGATATTTTATTTTGGGTGGGGGGGTCGGGTACTTTACATAAAGCCTGTGGGGCATTTTCAAAAAAGTAATGGCTCCATTGTTTTTTATTAAATTTTGTTGTTCGACAGCGTGAAGGGCGTTTAAGATCTTGTGTAAGTCTCATATTCTTTGAAAACCCAGATATTTCGAAAATTGCAAAATTTCAAAATTTTTTCGTCATTTTCCTTATGAAGACAGATAATTTTCCCTTAATAAAATCTGTTCCTCAAAGATAGATTTGGAAATAATGTCATGTACAATTTTTCGAAAATTTGAGTACTCTTCCCGTATTTTTCTCCAAAAATAATATTCCTCAATCCATCTCGCAAATTTCGCGGCCCCTTCAATTTGAAATCCGTATATTAATTTTAGAGGGACTGTACATGAAACCCTTGGGGCACTTTCAAAATTTTCCAAAAAATGGCTCCAACCAGTAGCAATAGTTTTGTACCAGTAGGATGACATGACGTAATGCCATTTTGATGAATGTGGTGAATGAGCAGAATAATGTAATTTTGACGTATTATTTTGATATTTCAAAAAATCACAGAAATGTTATTTTTTATAAATATCTCTCATGGCGTTAATATTCACATTATAAGCACAACTTGCATTCGTGAGGACAAGCACTCCAAATGATGCCTTAAGTTTCTCGAAACTTCTAATTTTTCTGTGAACATGGCCTCAAAATTCCGCATTTTCAAAAACGCTCAACCGACATTTTTGCAAGAACGACTGCAAATGTTTCAATTAAAATTTGCATATATGACCATGTTTAGTTGACTGGCAATAATGAAAATCAAATTCTGAAATAAGTGATCACCTTTACGTATTTTCTGACAATTCAAAATTCAGACGGATAGAAGAAAACACTATCACGGAACTTGTCAACTACTTATTACTCTATTTTAACTCAAAAATGTTTCACCTGCTCTTCTGATCACTTCACGAGGATAGTGATAGATACTTTATCACCTCTTGGATGATAGCAAGCTTGTGTCGATAGTACACACGTGTTAACCTATACATTCGTCTGAAATAAGATTTTTGACTACCGTACCTAATCCCACATATTGGGAGTCGTTTAAGTGATCGTATTTACAACAGTTAAAACTTACTATGCAACTGTCTACAGGATAGTTAATTATTAATCTTCGTGATTTCGTCCACAGGAATATCAATGTATATTTCAGTTTAAAACCGAGAGAGTTGTAGCTTATAAACCTCCACTGATTGAGTCATTGATGTTAATTAATTTTTATTGCTCTTAATTCTATCTCACGATCTATACGAGGTTAAAATGTTCATGTCACAAGACGCCGGGCACTACCCGGAATACTTTTATTGATCTATACTAGTACTCAAGACAACTCACTGCTAAAACGACACTAATTATTTTCTTCTAGCTCCACTGTTTCTTCTTTCATTAAGAATCATTCCACACCTGGATAAATATTTTTTGGAGCATTTACGTCACTTCTACAACACATCTCGAATACAAGCGACACCCAATACAATACTACTTAAAAGAAACATGCAAGTGTAAGTCTATTCTTCTCTTTTCATGCTGAACCTAGTGTAACTATCCTGAAACAACACTTGGCAATTGTCACTAGTAACGATAACTTTCCAAAATAACAGCAATTATCTATGCAAGACACGACACACTCTTCCATCAGTCGTACATTAATGTTACTCTTCTCTTCTGAACTATTTCTATTCAGCACTGCACCATCACTCAAAACGTCCCACGCCTCGACAACCATCAACCATCCAGGTCACCACTTCTAAAATTACAACCATAACCTCATCGAGACAACACATCCACGCCACGAACGCACATTCGCAGTGCTACATAGTCTTCCACCCAGCGCTAGCCTCACCCACTGGTGAGCCAACGGAAACATCGGCACGCACCGGCACACTCACCGTGGTTGTTCGCTGCGGCGGCTACGTGCACGTCCCCCTTCGCTCGGTCGCTCGCACTCACTGAACCACAGAGCACCAAAGCATAGAGCGCCCACTCCCATGCTAAGAGAGCGGACGAGTAAACGCTTCCCAGGGACACCGGGCGCAGCACCGTCGACTCCCCACTCCTCTCCCCTCTCCAGAATTCCACCCACTCCATTACATGTGCCAATCAAAAGACGTCACCCCACTCCGCCCCCCAATGTGATGTGTTCCAATCACCTTACTGTCAGCTCGTAAGCGGGAGTTCAAAATTAAATTATTTTTTCCGGCCTTCCTTACAGCCATATTAAAAATTTACAGCATTTACTTAACTCTAATTACGTAATTGACTCTCTTATTGTGCCTACTTATTTAAGGAGTCGCTATGTTTTCTTTACTTAAATCCCAAAAGCATTGAATTTGTAGGAATAGGTATCTAGAGGGTTCTTAATCATAAATGACATGAGCTAGGAATATGGGACAATCATAATTATACAGAACAATTATTACTAAAACACATTTATTTACTCCAAAAGTGTAAATAGGTTAACAGCAAATCAAACCAATGAAAGACATTAGATAACTATGTTTAATTACAGAAATAGCATTGTGTGCATTGACAAGAAGTTTTTGCAATGAATATATATGCTTTACACATGAAGTCATTTGATCCATTACTATTAAGAATTTAACAAAAGCAAAATTTCAGCACTTTTCTTATACAAGAATTTTCAAACAAATGGCGACATCTAAGTTGAAAAAAACTGATTTCCAAAAGCCATCAAAATAAAACAATTACTTTCCATTACATAAAAATATTCACCATACAACAATCCAATAAACTGAACACATTGAATGTTATTAAAGGAACACAACTAATTAAATTTCATATGAACAATCAACACACAAATCAGAATTAACTTTAGTTTTCACACATGATTATACACATTACTGGTTCAACTTTTACAATATTTTCATCAGATCTGAACTAGCAACATCAATACAGAAACTTAAGACAGCAGCAATAACTAGGCAATTACAAGCAGACTCTCCTATGAAATACTAAGCAAGTCTTAATTACACTTCTGAAAACTAATGAAATAACAAGGATAAACCAATCAACAATTCAAACTTAAATATAAATGAAAGGTTGAGAATGAATGTGGCCAAACCTAATTAATAATAATACAATTTTAAATTAATACCCAAACTGAATTGCATGAAATTAGTGAATACAAAAATTATTGAATTACTTATTAAAAAAATTAAATGAAATGTATACATTAGTTACAATCGGTAATTTTAGAAATTGACATAAAACAAAAAGAATTACTTTCATGAAAATAGTACTGAATATAGTCAAATTATTGAATTACTTGTCACAGAATATGAATTAAATGAAAACTACACATTGGTTACAATTGACAATTTTACAAATGAACATAATACAAAAACCTGATTTGTATCATTACTACTGAACAGAGGAATTAATGAAATACATATTATAAAACATAAATGAAATAGATTTTTTTACAATCAGCAATTTTACAACTTTTTATTTATATTTATTTACGTCAAAAACAGTTTGAAACTGTGTGACGAGCTATAGGGAGAAGTGAAATTTGTGCACGTTTTCATAATTCTGTGATCTCAATCCTAAACCATATTCTAATAGAATTTTGGACACAGAAAAAAGAGCATCCTTTTTCCAAGTTTTGTCAACAAAATATTCACTCCTTTATAGTAAAATATATTTTCAAATGTAAATTAGCTATAAATTTGTGCCCTTAACCCTCATCACGTTCTTCATGAAAGAATAATACTTCTTGCCGCAAAAATATGGAAAACGATAATTTGAATAACTATATTTCCCACTGAAATTCAGAAGACCTTCTGAACTAGTACAAGAAATTTACTTCTACAACTACTAATAGAAGACACTCACATTTCTGTCGCTTTTGGTTTCAGAGCAGCACATAACAAACTGAAATGAAAGAGAAGTTAAATTTTTAGACAGCCATGCAAATTCATTGCTGTTTCATGCTGTTATGGCACCTTGCATGTCTCTGCAAAAAGAACGTACACGCCCTTGCGTCCTGCAAAACCTCTTCTGCAGCAGAAGGCGTTGTCTGGCAAAGTTTCTGCAGCAGTAATGCATACAGAGCGTAATCCAAATCCACGTGAATTGGAACCTTCAAAAAGAAAACACTACCGTAATCTGCTGTATTTATTTCCCAACAAACATACCCAGCAATTAAATTCTACCTCACCTAAGGACAACAACTGACGTCTTGCACTTTTCTTAGTGGTACACAGCACCTAAATAAGTAAAAATAGTTATGAAACAAAAATAAAGAGAAATAAAGCACAAATAATAAAATTTCAACATACCTCCAAATGCCTTATCAGCTTTCTTTTATTTGATGACTCACACAGGGCATCTTCCTTAGAAGAGGTTTGAATTTCTGGAACTAAGGAAAAATTCATAAAAGATTGTGTTGAAAATGAGTTGAAAGAAACACTTAATAAAAATACCACCACTATTTAACTTACATTCAAAATTCTTTCCATCTCCATCAAAGCCCCTTCATGCACGGTTTTATCTGGAACAACAGAATATTTACATACAACATAAAAATGAAAATTTCACATTAAGTATTAACTTCCACAATAATTTTGAACAATGATCTGAAGCGGCTCATTATTAAAAATTTCTTACCTGGCAAAAAAAGTGTAGGGACAGCGTTTTTTTTTTAGCCCCAGAAGTAATTCCCGGCATTTACTTCCTTCAGAGAAATGCCGATCATAGACATACATTTGATTGCGCCTCTTGCGGTGTTATATTCGAAATCACTGGATTACCGGAAGCATTAATCCAACTCGCGAACAATTCTTAGTCACTTCGAGGAAAGCCATATCTCGTACTAAAATGAGCACCGTAATTCAATACGGCACATTTAATTTTCTTTCGTGAAATATTAGCCATATTTTGAATGTGTTAATGTAGCACGAGAAGCAAAAACACCTGTATCACCAGATGAACACAAAGAACCGCGTGCGCAAGATTAGAAAGTAACGGACAACATGAAATTCCTCCCTTTGAAAACTGCTCCACAGACTTCCTATCTTTCACGGAGTGTACGACGAATACGCTCGCACCGCGCCTGGTGGGTAAGGGTATCGTTTACTCGTCCGCCCTGGCCTATATGAGTGCTCCATCTATCTTAGTTTGTCTATGCACTGAACAACTGAACTCCGCCTGCCCGCGCCGCCGGCTCACAGACGGTCGCGCCGCGCCCGCAGACAGGGGAGCGCGGGCAGAGGGGGAAGGTCACGTGACCCGCGCGCGGCGCCGGGGTGGGGGCAGGGGTTGGGAAAACGGACGCCAGGAGCCGCGCGTGTCGCGACCGGCCAGTGGGTTTATTTATAGAGGAGCGAGAGGGAGACGGTGAACGGAATAAAAGAAAGGTTAGGGGGAAGAGAGTCGAGTAAATGAATGATAGGATAAAGAGATGAAAGGAAGGTCTGCGAAAGGCAAAGGGGAGAGTTAATGAATGGGACTGGAGGATGAATTAATGGATGGGACTGGACAAGAGTAAAGGAAGAGGAGAGGAGAAGAGAAAGAAGACCGAAAGGTGATGGACAGAAATAATAAATTGTGGCGCACCAATAGCTCATACTTTCTCGCATTAGTTACCTAATATTATAGTACCGGATTGCAGCTCAGCAGCCACATGTAAAACTGATTACCAATCTTTTTCACAAGAGGTAGGTAAACTAATTCTTTTTAAGCTAATTGAAGAGAAATAAAATACTTGAATCAGATAATATTTCTTAATTTTTGGAACATTAGTTTTCAGACAAATGTTAGTCTCGGAAAATTGTCTCTCATTTGCAGTATTCTAGTTGCATTTTAACTTATTTTCAAATTTTCTCATGACTGAGGGAATTTTTTTTGATAGTTCTTTCAAGGCAATCACAAAAGTAACAGGCTTAAGCGAGAAATCCGTCGGAGTACAGGGAAAGTAAAAAAAAAAAATGAATGAGGAAATTGTGTCATTAATTTCATGAAAAAGACAAGCTACGGCAAAAATATTTCAAGATTTGTTCCCTTTTTTGTTGCGGTCATGGAAATCAAATAACCACTATTTTTCATGAAGTAAGAAATTAAAGCTATTACCAAGCATTTGACAGTTAACATACAATTTTTCAAGCCTAAAGAAATTAAAATTTTTAGTTTCAAGATCACATGTCATCTCGCTACTCTTCCTTGAAATATTGGATGAATCTCATACGTAATTCGAAAATTACTTTCGTTTATTACAAAGTGTGAGACGTCATCAGAAACTTGTAAACTTTTTTTTCACTTCATCGAGGTCATACAGCAACCACTGTAAATAAGGTTGGTTTTCGTATGGACATGGTTTGCGCATATAGACACACAAACAACCATGCCCCGGGCGGGATTCGAACCCGCAACCCTTCAGACCAAGGCAGCCACTGCCATTCAGCCTCCCTTCAGCCTTAGCGACCTCGACTATCCAGGACGGCAGTAAGAAAAGTTTGTTTAACAGTCCATTTGCAAAAGCTATGTGTCCAATGAAAGCTTATGAATGTCATTTTCTTCCAGTAGGATATTAACAATGTCAATGTATGTCCAAATTCTAATATTCGTAATAAGTGCGTAACATAATGACACAACAATTATTAGTGCATGGTAAGTTAGTACTTTGTTCAAAATTGTCCTCTCCCTTGACCGTATTTCCAAAAATAATGATATTGTCATTGAGACAGGATTAATATCTTTCTATCAGTTTAATGTCTGCATTCTATACTTCCTACATTTTCCATCTTCAAACAGTTCCATCTTTGTAACTGATAGATATTACAATTTCCAGAAGAGAATTAATTAGCATAAAAAATAATAAATATACTTAACTAAGAAATTTACACAAATTAAAAATTAAAATATTACTTAATATGCTGAAAATCTAATCTAATCTATTTCTAATTACTTAACTGCAAATAATTAATAAATATAAACAAGAAACAAAAATTAATTTATTCTAGAAATAAAAATCTAAATCTACTATTAATAACACTTTTAGAACCATGACATTCTCGAGGAAAATCCAAAATGGCTCAGACAATCTGAGACAATCAAGAGATGAACGTCAACCTACCGATCAGCTATTGTTGCTTCTTGCCAGTCACCAGACTCCTGATATTTTTACAAGAATTTCGATAGTATGGAGAAAGTTATGTAATGCTGCGCCCAAAAACGGCGAATTTTCGGCAGAAAAACTCTTATTACAGGGCCCTAGTAACGAAAAAGTGGAAAAATCCAGTTGCTAAATTTAGAAAAAATCATCTAATACGTGTTGTAGTCAGAAGCTATGTTTTGTAGGTCGGTCCGTCCATCTGTGCGTCCATCCGTCCGTCCGTCAGTCCGTCTGTCCATCTGTGAACAACCCTAGCGGCTAAACTGTTCAACTTATTTTCTCCAAAATGGATATTCCTCAATGGATCTTGCTAATATCAGGGATACGTGAATCTAAAAGCCATATTTTAATTTTGGGAGGTACTTTACATGAAGCCCTTGGAACATTTTCAAAAAAATGGCTCCATCGTTATTGATTTAATTGTGTTGTTGGATAATGTGAGGGACGTTTAAGAGAACGGTGTAGGTCTCATGTTCTTTAAAAGCCCTGATTTTTTTCCAAAATTACAAAAATTCAAAACTTTTTCGGCGTCTTCCTACAACTACAATTTTGAAGACAGAGTTTTAATTAAATCTCGTCCTTGTAAATAGATTTTGAAATAAGGTTACCTACAATTTTTCGAAAACCTGTGTACTTTTTACGTAAGTGTGCATGAAAAATTGGGCCAGAAAGTACATGCTGTTTTACCGCCATTAGTTTACGCCAGTTTTGAGTAAATTGTGTGTCTACGTCAGGAAAGAATCTCCAAAATTCAGTGTATTCATTTCAAGTACGCAGAGCACGTAGTTAAGCCGGATCGATCAGGCAATATCCATTTTGGAGAAAATCTTGTGATCGGTGTAAATGCTAGCGTTGACCACACACAGACGAATAGACAAGAGTTTTGCTGTAAACCAATTTTTGGGCATCAAGGACGTACAAGACGTGGAGTCTGACTTTACAACATATTGTAGTGAGTTATTTACTACATACAGGAACAAAAGAATGAATTACTTTGTGGATATAAGGGATCCACAAAAGATATCAGGCATTTTTATGTCGAAAAATGGCCTTTTTTGCCGCAGCATTACTTTTCATTACTTATATACATTGTATTACTTTCAATTATGTAAGTAGTATGCGAGAAAGTGGATAACAGACATTATTGCTTTCGAATTTGAGTTTAAATGATTGCAATTAAAAAAGAAGAAATTTTGAAACAATTTTAAAATGTCTAGTATCAAATGTTGATCCCACACTTAAACAGAAGTTGTAATAGACCCTCAAATTGCACCTCAAGATCACAAATAAATATGTATGAGAAATTTCGCTATATGTTTGGTAAAAATTATAAAGAAGAACACATTTTAAGAATTATTTTTCTAGTTTGAGATATTTTTATATTTATTTCACTGCTTATTTTACTTTACAAAAATTGTAGTTCTTTGAGTTTTTTCCTTTTTATCTACAAAATCATTGCATGGGATTTCGTTTATACCAAAGCTTAATTTAAAAGTTTTACAAGATTGTTTTTATGAAAAAATAAACTATTTTAATAATATTTTTCTTCATAAACTAACTTAAACTTCCAGATTTCACTTCGAACTCGCGGTACTTCCATTATTCTGTAAAGCCAATGTTTGAAGTCAGTTAAAAATATTCTCTTGAGCAGTCGAAGACTGTTACGTAATTGGTCACCGTTGCAACCCTGGCACTAAAGAAAGGGCACAGCAGCTGTAAAGACGTGAAGTAAATCATTCTAAGACAACGAAGAAGAGTTTAGAGTTTCGTGATTTATAGATTTCTTTCCGTGATCGATTTAGCTTAAAATATTGCATAACATTCGGAAAGAACAATATTCATATTATCCCCGTCGATATAAAATGTGTCCGTACGGTTTTTTGTTATTGCGTTACGATAAATACACTCGCAATTAGTTCTTCCAAGAATTTTTCTTGCTTCTAATTTTGTTTCATTATTTATGATTTTCTTCTCTCGCCATTCCACAATACTTTTTGTTTTCTGTCTTCATCGTCATCATTAGCTTCTTTCTCTTCTTTATTTCGATTTTTCTGAAAATTAAGTTGTAGACTGGATACTGACTGTGAGTGGAATTTCCCCCCCATATATCCGCAATATAATTGGAGTCTTTTTTAATCCAGTTTAACATTATCTCCATGAATCATTTGCCTTTCTTTTGCAATTTTTTATTAATTATTTTTTTAATTTATTTAATTAATTACTGAGAAGAAGAGATGGAAGATGAGTGTCAGAGAAATATTTTGCCGGTGGTATGGAGAGTGTGTTTTCGATTGGTGAAGAAATATGAGCAGTTTAAGTATCTTACATCTTGTTGTTTTGTAAGAAATCTTCCATCGTTCACAGAATCCTACAAAAATATTGTTTCGCATAAAAATAAAGAAAAAGTAATCGTTTTTTGGGCGTTAGTAACTGAGTTGAAATCTCGTATGATTTATCACAAGATGTAATCGTGTCGATGTAGGTTTCGCAAACCACCACTCAGAGCTTTAACTTCTTTGGATACAAATAACCACCAACTATTGTATACTAGTTGGACCTGTGAAAACATTCCTCTCATTCTAAATAATGATTTAAAAGGGAAAATATCATCTTAACAGAAAGGAACTTAAAATCGTTGGACTCTGAACTGTGTGATACATCATATAAACTCGGTATTGTGCTCAGATAACAATCTAATATTGCTAACTATTAGCTAACTACTTGCTACTTAACAAACAGAAAAAACTTTCTTAGATCGACACGATTAAATTGTCCAGAATATCAAATATCAAATAAAATTCAATTTGACAAAGAGTTCGAAATTTTGACTGGCGTGGGTGGCTCAGGGCATCAATTGATGACATTGCAAAGGCTATAACCAGCAGGTTCTAGGGTTCGAGCCCCGACGGGGGCAGGATATTCGATTCTAGCTACATAGGACGATTTCAGTGGTTGTCTGGAGAAGAATTCTAATGGCCGGCTGCTCTGATTGGTAGTTTTTCGTGATTTCTCCGATCAACACAAGGCGAATGCCGAAGCAGCACCCTAACAAACGGGCCACGAACCGCGCGCGATCTTTCCTTCCTTTTCCTTGTCTTATCCTCGCCTCATACTTACACACACTTACTCTTATAAGCACTACACTACCAAACATGTTGGGAGACCAGTCGGGAGCTCGTAGCATGTTCGAGATGGGGCGGTGCCCTGTGGGTGTGAGATATCTGGTTTGTGGAAAACTCCACTAACCGACATGTAGGTCGGCGCTGGATCTCACCATCCAGCAGGAGGTGATCACTGCCACCTCCTGCGATAAAAACCATGCCGTATACCTATGGAGCTAATGACCTTAGCAGTTGAAGCGCACGGAATCACTAAACAATCAATCAATCAATAAACAAACAAAAATACTATTTTAGGCAGATCAGCGCGATTAAATGGATATCTAGGATATCAAATAGTCAATTTAATTGTAAGTAGATATCGAGGTTTTGCACATTTCTGTCCACTCATGCCACGGCGTGACATACCCTGAAGAACTAAACCTCACTCAATGAAATATGTCGAGAATAGTCTAATTTGTTTTAAATTACCTAGGAAAAAAATAAATTGGACGTCCGATGGAATTTTGTATGGTTTATTGTTTGTCACTTAGTGCAAGTTCTCCTGCTGTGCTGATTTCATTGTAATGCTGATTTGGTTGTAGTCCTAGTGCTGATTTCATTGTAGCATAATCTACTCAATTGCTCAATTCTAAAAATTATTTTTTTTAAATATTTGAAAAATATCTGGATTACCTTTTCGAGGAATCTATCCAGCAGAAGCAAATTTTGGAGGTTCTGTGTCAAAGTTTTATTAATTGTACGAAACTATCATCTTCCAATTGCGTATTATTTAGAGAGGGTAAAAATTCTTAACTACCAGGCATACCGCGTACAATTACCATGTTTATAATTCACTTGATAAGCATCCAGAATACAAATTCACATCAAATATGACACTAGAAGTCCAAGCACAAATAAGGCTACCCTCCTTGTGAAAGGTAATGGGCAAATGTTAGAGCGTATCTTTAATTAAGACTGAAACAGTCTGTAACTGTCCAGCTCTACTGCGTCATACAGTGTGGTCGAGATGCCGTGACGTCACAAGGGGTACTGGAAACAGAACAGGAGTTCTTTGTATTTTCCCACCGGATGACATTAATGCAACATTGAAGCTCTGCCCACGTCTTTAACAGTGGTGAACCCAGGAAGGGTATGGGGGTCATGATATAAATTACAAATTAAATTGCATTTTAAAATGTCCTAAAAGCAAAGAAAAATGACGTAACAAATTCAATCAAACCCAATTCAGATGAACTCAAGTTTTGGATACGTTACTAATGTAACCGAGAGTTTCGTTTAAGTGAACTCAGCTTGCAAACTTTTGATTTGGACTGTCCTTTACTAGAATTCTCTCTCTATAGGAATCGCGAAATCGGTCGAACCGACCATGGTGTTGACAGGCGTCACAGGAATCTTAGATGACATACACACAACGGCTGACACAATTCTGAGCGAAGAAATCGAATAGGCTACTCCATAATTCTGTGGAGAACATTTGTTGCATTTCGTAAATATTATTCGAAGCAAGTACTATTAAAATTATATTAAAATCGATGAAATAAGCGCAAAATCCTTTTAAAAACGACGGAAAATGGTAAAAAATCACTTATTAGCCGAAATCGAAGAAATGCACAAACATGCACGTATTTAAACCAATCATTTTCTTTTGACCTAAAATAAAATTAATGTCAGAACTAAAAAACATTTTTGTAAAATGAAAAAAAAAGTCATTTCATTCATATCCACCCGCAAGTCACGACGGTTCTAACGAAGCAATCAAGAATCAATTATCGCGGCAAAAAGTATTATTCTTTCATAAAGAACATGAGGGTTCAGGGCAGGAATTTATAGCTAATTTACCTTTGAAAATATATTTTATTATATAGGAGCGAATATTTTGTCAACAAAACTCGAAAAAAAACCTCTCTTTTCTGTATTAAAAATTCGACAAGAATATGGTTTAGGATAGAGAACACAGAATTATGAAAACGTGCACAAAATTCACTTCTCCCCATAGCTCGTCATACGCAGTTATTAACTGTTTTTGACGTAAATAAATAAATAAGAATAATTTTTGATGGCAGTCGCAGGCACGCGCAAAGGGCTGTGGTGAATCCAATGGGGGATAGGGGGGAATGAGGGCCATGCCCCCCCTCAAAAAGTCCTAGAGTTTTCCTTTGCTACCTTCCTTTGTTTGGAAAAATTGATTTAAATATTTATATATGCTAGAATTATGTAATTATTTAAAAAACAATGTAAAATCATATACACACTACAAAAATAATACACAATATAACAAATATGCTTATTAACTAAAATCCATTACGCCTCCTCCCCCAAATGATCGGCTGAATCCGCCACTAGCAATGAGAGGGGAGAGAGGGGGGCATGGTCCCCCTGATCATTTCGAATGGGGCATTGTGGACTGTTTTCCAAAAATTATGAAAAAAAATATATAGAAAATGTACATTGTGTCCTTCCAGTGGAACTGACGAGTTCGAGGAAAATACTTCTAAATTTACCTTTGGAACGAGCGGAGCCAATTTAGACTCGATTCCAAGAAACTCCTAAAAAGCTGTCAAAAGATCCAAAATAGGACGAAATATTTTAATATATTAGCTATATATGTGTAGTGTAATTTTTGTAAATATATTTTAAACAATCCTTAATGTAGAATATTTTATACCTTTTACTTAAAACAACGAAATATATTAAAAAAATACGATAAGCACCTTTTAAATCGTGTGCACCTGACATAAAAATATTATTTATTAAGGTTAGTTTTGGTTTGGTTGTCACATTAAATCTATTTAAATGTTTAAATACAGAGAAAACATACAAAATATATACAAAACATTTAAATACAGAGATTAAGTTGAATCTGAAGTTAATAGTTACATTTTTATTATTTGTACGAAAACAAATTGGGGTCACAATTTAGCCGGAGCCTGGTGGAAGTTGTCTCCTCTTGCCGCCAGGGTGCGCGCGGGTGATGCCCCGGGGCTGGAGGTCGGGCGTGCAGCGTGCGTGGCGCCGCGCCGTGGCCAGCGGGTGAGTCAGTGGGCACCACGTGCTCCCCCACGCGGCCCGCACCCGCCGGCGAGCGACCGCTCTGCGGAAATCAATCGATTTCCACTTGCTTTGCACGCGCTTCCCATCACTAGAGAGTTTTTGCCACCTCGAACGGTAAACCCTATCGATTTTCTGCTCATGCGCAGTTCACGCTTCGCATCACTTTAGTGCATCTACGCATGCGCAGAAGATCGATAGTGCTTAACGTTCGTGGTGGCAAGAACTACCTATTAGAGAGCTTTTGCACCCTCGAACGTGAAGCACTATCGATCTTTTGCGCATGCGCAGATGCACTAATGTAATGCGAAACTCGAAATGCGCATGAGCAAGACGATCGATAGTACTTAACGTTCGAGGTTGCAAAAACTCCCTTTTAGGGATTTTTTTTCATGCCGTAGTGTACAGGAAACGACTGCAATCTCAATCTTCTGCGCATGTGCAAATGCACAAAAGTGATGCGAAACTTGAACTGTGCATGGACGGAAGTTCGATACTGCTGTTGATTACTGTAACGTAACAATCGACACCACTATCGACCTTCGGCGCATGCGCAGTTTGAATTTCGCATCACAGGAAGTTTTAAAGTTTACTTTTCTTGCATTCTAGGTATATAAATACATACTCTTTTCACTCTTTTATGCAATTGTTAGTGTATTGAGCAATTAAATTATTAAACTTTGTTTCAATTAAAGTACGCATATTATTTCATACTGGTACCACTTTTTTATTTGCAGAATATTACTAAACATTGGCCTAATAATGAAGTTTCGTGGGGTTTGCAATCAGGCTACCTAGTCCGAACCAGAATTGTCGTCACTGGCTACACAGCTTGGTCACATTTAAGGGACCGCCTGATCTGATGTGTACGTAGTTTTCCGTGGTTTCTCCGATCAACACAAGGCGAATGCCAGAAGAACCCTACCAAGCGGGTCATAGACCGCGTGCGATCTTTCCTTCCTCTTCATTTCCTATTCTCACCCTTTACATACATTTACACTTACGTGCATTAGCTTACCACACTTGTCGGGAGCTTACAGCTTCCCCGCTGGGGCAGTGCTCCGCTGGTGGGAGATACCTGGTTGGGAAACCCCGCAAACCGACTTGAGGGTCGGCGCCTCGTCTCTCGTAGTAATACTAGTGAGTGCTGCAACAGTTCACACTTTCCCGTATTATTTATAAAGTTGCAGTTTTCCAAAGTTCAAGGAGTTCAATCCGCGGAAGTAGAGGAAACCGCGTCATTCTTTTAAGCAGCCCTTCGTCCATCCTTGGAAAAAAAGTTGGAGGGTTTTGTAAAAAAAAGTTAAACGTTTTTAAGTTGCTTATATTTCGTGGAAAATTACATGAAAACTACTCAAAATTTTGGAAAAATTTCTCACTCAAAAAAATGGAAAAATTTTGGGAAAATCCGTCTTCGTGGAACAGATTGCATTAAGAAAAAATCCCTTTCTTCAGTAATATACGAATTTATTGGAGACGCCCACCAAAAAATTGCACTTTTGCTGGGATTTCAACGAACATGAGACCTACACAATTCTCTTAAGCGTCCTTTATGATATTCGGAGACAAAGTTTGTTCAAGAGATTTCGTGCTATATTTGAGAAAATTTTCAAAATGTTTTTGAGGCTTCGCGTAAAGTACCCCCAAAAATTAAATTTCCGTTTGAAACTCTCAAAACATCGGGTTCATTCAGATGGATTGGGTAATATCAATTTGGAAGAAAATCGGCTGAACGGTTTAATCGCTAATGTTGACCACAGGCGAACATACGGACAAACAGACGATTCGCTGTCAATCGATTTTTCGGTATCAAGATTCCACACAACATGGATTCTGGCTACACCACGTTTTAGTGAAAGTATTTTACTAAACAGGATTTATCCACTTTTTCTTTACTAGGACCCGGTCATATGAGATTTTCCGAATAAATTTCCCCGTTTTCCGGCAAACGATTACATAACTTCTCTTATTAAGTAGTACCTTCGTAAGGACGAGAAAGTAAAAAAGAATACCACAGTTACCGGACTAATGACCACAGCTGTTGACGGCTGGTGATGTTAATCAATGAATTAAGTCCTAACAATTCGGAAACACTTGCTCTAGAGTCCAGAATCTAGGCGATCTGGAATAAAACCAATTTTCACTCACTCCACTGCCTGCTAAGGTCCACCGCAGGGCGTGTGTGTGTGGGGGGGGGGCGTGTGATCACGTATCCGCGTGATACACGACCGTGCCACGCCCTCCCTGCCGCCCACTCCTCGCCCATTCCATCCCTCAGCGACGTTTCATTCACTGCCCTTTGCCCGCGCTTTCGCGCGCCTATACTCCGATTTAAACACAGCTGCATTTCAAGGCCACCCGCTGGAAGGAGGGGTAACACCGACATCCAACCGGGAGCTTCGTTTGGACTTCAATTGTTTGGTATTGGAGCTTCCGATTGGATGACAATGTCCCCCTCTCCTTCCCACGGACAGCCTTGATGTGCAGCTGTGTTTAAATCGGAGTATATCGCAGATGTCGCGATCTCCGCACCCAAGCATGCGGTCTGCCCCATACGAACAGAAGACGGTTCATCATGGTATCTCCACGCGCGGGAGATCGGTTGATTGATTGATTGATTGAATAATGTTTCCGAGCACGTCCACTGCTGCGCTCATTAGTCTGGTTTGGGTCTTCAATATTTTTTTTATTCTGGTCTGGGAGAGGTGGCTCAAGGCATCAACTGATGTCACTGCAGTGTCTCTGACTGGGAGGTTGTAGGTTCGAGACTCGACTGCTGAAGGACTTTCGACACCAGCTAGAAAGCAAGGTTGAATTCTGCCGCTGTCTGAAGGAGAATTCTAGCGGCCGGTTGCTCTGATCGTTCGTTTTCCGTGGTTTCCCCGATCAACACCAGGCGAATGCCGGAGCAGGCAGAGCAGCCTAACAAACGGGCCTGAAACCACACTCGATCTTGCATTCCTCTTCCTCGTTCTATCCTCACTCCTTATTTACACGTATACTGCGATTTTTCTAAGAGCGACCCTCAAGGCCACTCAAATTCCATCTTCGCGATGAAATATGTCACGGCATTTCGCGACTTTCTCAGTCGTTCCGCTAGATTTCGCACGATCGCGACCGTATGAAGCAGTGCTTGCGATCATGCGACTTCTACCGGCAAGGCCGAGAAAAGACGCGAAATGCCATGACATATTCCATCGCGAAGATGGGATTTGAGTGGCCTTGAGGGTCGCTCTTAGAAAAATCGCAGTATACTATACGCATTGTACGAATGCCGAGAGACGGATCGGGAGCTTACAGCTTGTCCCGGCTGGTGGGAGGTACCTGGTTAGGGAAAACTCCGCTAGCCGACCTAGGTAGGCGCCGGATCTCATAATCGAGCGAAGGATGAATACAGCTACCTCCCGAGGAAAAACATACACTATACATAGGGGACTAAAGATCTTCGCTGTTGATGCGGTCGGAATCAATTAATACAATCAATTTTATTCCGAGAGGTGACTTGACTGTTTCCGTTCTAAATCAGAATACTGGGAAGATTGGAGGAGTTATTTTGAGCTTCCTCTGCTTGTAACCCTGATCGAAAGAAGAACGCCACATGATGTAACAGTGATACGAGGCTAAACGATCAACTGTACTTTTTTCTGTTGATAGCCTTCCCTAGAGTTCATCGTCGATACGGTATTTCTTGTGCCAGATAAAGAAGTGTCAATTTTTCAGGCACATTTATTACCATATCTCTTCCTCTCACCATGACTCATGAAATCACGTGCCCCTTTTGTACCAAACTCCCTCTTTCCACTCTTAATGCGCACATTCTAATTGTGAGAGAACAATTACGAAGCTACAAAAATTGTGAAGACTTATGTTGAAACAAGGTGTCCATTTGGTGGGACAGTTCTGAATTGATGACAATTGTCCTCTCGTCCTCCTTTTAATAAATTTTAACATTTGTGGTAATTGATTTTTTTACATGACTAACATTTGCTAAGTTGTATTATTTATTGTTTAATTTAAAACAGAAAACATGAGTATCTTTTTCTGAACGCTGACACACCCACATGACACACGTATGCTCGCATGACATTGTCTCTGTCTAGCGACTGACATAAACAACACGCTCAGACCATCTTCATCAGCATTTTGTGAACGAATCTTTTCACTTGAATCCTAAATGAAATTCTAAACTGAATCCTAAGAAAGAAATAGTGCTGATGTTAGTCGAAATTAAATGTTTATAAAAAGAAATATGATGGGGCTTTTTTGTTTTGTTTTGGTTTGCTTATCGAGTGTCCTCCCTTTTACATGAACATTATTGGCGACCCTAAAATGCTCATTGACCTGTGGGTGAATAGAAGAAAAGTAATTGTAATACTAGCTTCTTGTGATGCAATGTCAAAAAGTTTTGTGTACTCTGAAACTTTACAATAAAATTAAATTTCAAACATAATGCTGTTGCCTGATTCATCCATTTTCGGGCATGAAAAGTTAGTTGGAAAAGCAACAATTTTGTTAAAACTTTTCTTTCAATACAAAATTAAGATAACATACCCATGCGAGAAATCTTATAAATTAAAACCCACTCTCTTCCATATCTTTCCTTTTCCACACTAAGAGGGAAAGTTGTTAACGAAACGTGTTTATTTGTTTAAAATATATAAAGGTAACTTCCAATGAACTTACAAAATATCAAATAAAAACAACAAAAAAATACAATTGATATTTGAAATAAATTTTTAATAAAGGTTTATTCAGTATTATAGGCAGATGTTCTTGGAACAACTCATAACACTTCCTTAAAAACACTTAAAATAGTTATACAATCTTCCTTGGCAGTTAGATTTTTATTTTCCTTAAGAGATACAAAATATTAGAAAATATTAGGAAATATTTTTACTCTTGAGAAGTTGCCCTTGCGAAAATACAGGATCATGCAATTACAAACCTACTCTTTGCAATATTATTTAACGTTATTACCGAACAGAGAGAACCTGTTAAATTCAATCGAGTATCAAGAAATTAGTTTAATTCAGGTATAGTTGGGGATTCTGTATGGCTCTGAACAGGTGGGGTAGTATCCAGAAGTGACGGACCAGCAAAAATTAAGTAGCATGTCCAAAATGATCTCGATTTTTTATTATACGATGTGAGGAACTTTTCTTAGAAGCCTTTGGCCTCAAAATTCTATGTATTGGGACCCCAGAATGATTCGTTGAAGAATTAGTTAACTACATATATTTTAAGAACGCTGACCGAGTGTTACGCGTTGCATTTGACGTTAATATTTAGACTGAGATTTTTTCAACAAATTATTCATATTTTTAAAGACAAAGTGCAATTCGTCACGTCCCCATCAAATTATCTTTATTTATAAACCTCATTTATAAAGATTGGTTGCGTATGAGAGCCGCAAAACTCATCTATACTACTGTAATAATTTACGAGACAATTATCGTCAATCTAATGAATCAGGTCCTAGCGATTCATGAAAATGCCGGACGAAGAGTACAGTAATTCAGTCTTTTCATCAATGTACTAATTGGTGCATTGAAATTAGAAAAAACATGCGATTTTCTAGATTTTTTCCAAAATATTTTAGATGGAACTGGCTAAGAATTGTGCCAATCGATTGTTCTTGTCTAGAGAAGTCTAATGAGCTACTGATATCCTCCATAGGAGCCATAAGTTCATTAAATGTGTTTAAGTTTTTTAAAAAACAAAAATCACGTTTTTAGAGAAATTTCTTAGAATCTTCTGAATGAATCCAAAAATAGGATCAGTTCCCTACTGGGTGACCTAGACACAACGAATAACTTTAATTTTCAATGCATTAATGGGAAGCAATGAAAACAATAATGTATTATTAACATCTCAAACAACTGAGGACTCATGAAATCACATTCAAGAATCAATGCAATGGAGATGGAATGAGAGATTGAGAACTTTTAAATCTAGCATTCTTCGTATTGTTAATTTTATCAACTGAAAAAAAAACAACAAAAATTTAAACCACAAAGAACAGGTTGCCATAACTAGAATAAGAAATTATAGTAAATTAATTCATTTACACCTCGTAACACTTAGCACCCCTCCTTATTGTGATAATTATTGTAATAAACCATTAAAAATCAGTCATTTAATGAAAGGGTGTCCACAATTTTTAAAGAACAGACAGAAGTGTTTAGATGGAGACAAGTGTGAAACAATCCTAGGAACCACATATTTTCAAGAAAAGTTTATGAAATATAAGACAATCAATGTCCATAATGAATTATAAAATATACGTGTTTTACCCTCTAGTGAAACTAATGGATCTTCAAAGAAGTTAAAATCACTTTAAAAAAGGCAGTCTTCAAATAATTTAATTTGGAATTATTCTTTGCAAAGAAGAAACTATTTTTTACCAAGCCGAACATAAAGAATAGCAATTTATCAGTATCTTTTATTTTCTCGCACTTACTTCGTAAGAAGAAAAAGAAGAAGTGTTATAATTTGCCGGAAGAGCGAATTTTTGACAGAAAAATTCTTATTGGGGGTGCTGGTAACGAAAAAAGTGGATAAATCTTTTTTCTGTTTATAGTATATAACTTATACTGTGAAGACAGAATCCATGGTTTGTGAATTCTACACACCCAAAACTCGACTGTCGGAAAAACGTCTGTCTGTGTCTCTCTGATCAACGCTAGCGTCTGAACCATTCAGCCGATTTTCTTCGAAATTCATATTCCCCAATCAATTTAAATAAACTCAAGGTCTTCCGAGTTTTAATTATTATGTTTTTTTAGGGTACTTTATATGGCGCCACAACATTTTCAAAATTTCTCAAAAATGACTATATATTGAATCATCATTCTAATTCCACCTTCCGTGTGACGACCATACGTGAAATGAAGTATATCTCGAAAGTTAGAAATGGAGACAGTAGTCTGTGAGGTTGCTTTGGATTGGTATCGAGAGAGATCACGAAGGTTACCATCCAACGAACCATTGTCGCTTACAGCGCTCCTGGTGGGCGAGCACGAGGTCACACTCTCTTCACCACGCACTGGTCACTTCGGTCTCGCCAGCAATCTTTGATAACGACATCTTAGATTCAGTCACGCCATCGCTACATGGGGACGGGGTGGAAGGTCCGCCCAGCATGACAGCATCAAAGGGGTGTCACCAGCATAAGTGTTTGTTTGTCACTTATGCTTTGTCACCAGCATAAGTGGTGTTTGCTATCAAAAGCAGCTCATCCTATTTATTTTTCAAAATTCAATTTTTTTGTTTTTTGTCAAATTTAATCGTTTATAACATCAAAAATATACTGGCTACAATGGATAATTGATAACATCATTGCCACTGAAGAGATGCTGACCGAGAGGTCCTAGGTTTCGAATCCCCAGGGTGGCGAATTTTCGAAACTTCATAGCTGTATTGAATTGAAGGCCTCGGAGCATTAACATGGTATGCCACATTACTTAAGTTTTGAGAAAACGGAGAGTAAAGGTTTAGACATTGCATTCTACACATAGGGATAAAGAACATTAATTTCCGAATATCACTGTCATCTTGCAGCGAATCTTTATATAAAATACCCCACATGTAGACGCATTCTATGGGGCGTCGAAACGCAATAATATTTTAATTCCGTCAGAAATGTGGCATAGCACATTATTGCCTCAAAGTTTTCAATTCTTTTAGTGTGGGAAGGAGAAATGTTGCGGACGACTGATAGTAATGGGCTTATCGGTAGATTTCCGAGTTCGTTCCCATCAATACCAGGTGAATGCCGGATCAGTACCCTAACATGGGAAATGGACCATGGACCGCGAGTGATCTTTCCTTCCTCTACCTTGTCCTGGTCTCTCCCTTACTCACTTACACCCCTCCACACACACACACACACCTTTCACTTACATGAAATACACTTCTCGCAGGGGGGGTCGTGACTGCGTAGGTGGGCACGATCTCTGGTGAAGAATCCTAAACGATCACCCGGACCCTAAGTCTCGCGGCCCCACTCAGGTCGTTAGCCTAACGTGTAGGCAGTGAGTAGTCGATGCCAAGCTCCTGGTTCTCGGTTCAATCCGGCAACCTACCAGTTGGGCCCCTGGCGCGTCGACCTTAAGGCAGGATTGGGTGAAGGAAACCTTTCCGGGTACTCTGGAATCCACGTATAGAAGTCTGGCGGGAACTACTGTAGTGGCGGTTAAAACATAGGTACGCCCACCGCCACTCATACCCTCGGCGGCGCCACGTCACCGCGGGAAGGCGCGCCACGGCAGCGCCGGGGCGGTGGCTGCGGCGGGGATGGAGGGGCAGTGCACACCCCTCTCCCCCCCTCGCCCTCCCCGGGCGGGGACGGGGCTGGCTGCGGCCGGGCGGGCCGGCACTTCAGAGATTGCGTCCGCACCGGAAAGACTTAACCATCCAGATATACATTGTGTTCGACCCGGCTTGTTATTGGAATTTCTATTTGGTATTTGGACTGATATTCTGAACTGTGTAACGACCTGGCAGCTTATTTGGAACTTCTTTTAGATTACGGCACCTTGGCAGTGAACACTGTACCGGTCACTTCAACTACCTACCGTTAAGTTGCCTTGGTTACGGTCCGACCCAGGTCGGTAGCCTAAAGATGTAGGCAGTGGGGAGACGGGATGGGGGCCCCGAGCCGCCCGGATCTTAGTTCGGGTGGCCCCAGTTGGGCTCTTGGCTTCGTCGTGGCAGTGGCACATTACTCTGGGCATAGAGGAGGGACTTGGTGTCTCAGCGCATGTGAGTGGCGCGTTGTCATACAGGCAACATTGACTCCGGTACTAGCTCGGATAGCTAGTAGCTCTGAGCTAGCAGGGCAGCCCTAGACCCAGGCATTGTATGGGGAGTTTGCCGTGAGGGCTAACTGCGTTCCGGCTTGATCCGGATGTTAGTCAGAGGGTGTACATGTACACCCAATGAGGGTGTGGATTAGAGGCTATCGCCTAGGTGCCCACCCTGGGACTTCGTTCCCCTAATACAGTACAAGTGCTCGGGATGCCAATTCCGGCAAGCACTTCTATTCATGAAATACACTAGCAGACAAGACGAGTGATCAGTCGGGAGTTAGGAACTTATGTACTGGGGCGGTGCTCGCTGCAGGCGATACCTAGCGGGGAAATCTCGGAAACCGACGTGTTGTTCGGAGCTGGATCTCATAATCCAGTGGGGGTAGGAACGCCATTTTCCGGTTTGTTACGTGCACTACACCCTTACGGGACTATTATTTATGGTATATATGTCTGTTCATATTTTATATACATTAAATTATATTCAATTTGGTCCATGTTATTTAGAACATATTTTTGTAAATTGTATAATAATTCACTTTAATGTATATACATTCAAATAGCAACAGTTTCGAGGATTATTTTCATCTTCAGGCTAGAATACAAACATAATTGAATAATTCATTTTAAGAAAGGGAATTTTAAACAATTTTTATGTTTTATTCAAAATAATGATTACTCAGTATAAACACATGGAGCTTACCTTATATTCTTTATAAAAAATCATCAATTGCAAGTCAAATGACTGTTATCTAGTTATTTTTTATTGCTAAGGAAGGGAACCATGGTATCAACAACCTTACGAGACTAATAGGCATAGTAATGAACGCTGCCCGAAACTCACAACACTAAATACTCATTCGCTTTCGAAGAAATATATTCCAAATGCAGCTTATTTCCACCCCAAAATGTAATGATAACTTATCCCATTCATATCAAGTATATTCAGCTGGGTGTGGTCGTGAAGATGTTTATTTCTTGAATAAAATTTTCTTAAACGAAAGTACCTGGTTTTGATAGCAAATGCCGCTTTTACTAATCGAAAAAGCCTGTGCGAATAGGGCAAATCAGAAAAAAATACTCCATTGAAATGTTTCTTGATTAACTGATATTTCCGGGTTCGTCAACTGCTATGGTCATTAGCTCCGTTAGTGTAGTTAATGTTTTAAGTCACACAAAAGCAGTCGAACTGTGTAAACTGGGTGAATTTTTATTTCTGTGTTGATGTTTCTTTCTGAACAAATATATTCATTTATTTTGTAAATAATAACCTAGTTACATGTTTCTGGAGTTTTATGTTTTTTTGCAATGCGAATTTTTGCATAGAAAGTATTTTTTCAAACAAAATTTTGTATGTTTATTGCGGCTCGGCCAGACGGAATGTCCAAGTAGTTTATTAGACAAAATATGCATAAAATTGTCTGAAGAGCTTCTATTCGAAGTTTCGACGATTCCTCTCCGGACACTCTGGATAATAAAACTAAGTTGTCTCAAAAATAGAGAAGCTAATTATTTCATGTAGTTGGCAAAGGAAGTAGAAATTTAGGTAGGAATACGCTTTGACATAGATTTAAGCTGAAGCCGAAAGTAGCCACAGTCGAAATCCGAACATAGGACCTCCAGATCTACGAGACTACATACACTAATGCCCATTTTAGTACACTAGTTGTAAACTTCGGTTTTTCTTTCTTGACGCACGGGGGGGTGTCAATAAAATGGAATATCCCACAGTATTTCGCGTCGTTCTCCGTTTTGCCGCGAAGAGTCGCATGATCGCCAGCACTGCTAGATACAGTCGCGATCATGCGACTCCTAGCGGCATAACCGAAGTATAGTACCCGGTGTTGAGCGGGAACGTTTAATCACATTCGTCTATTAGAGGAAGAGAAATTAATTCACCTTCACTGAATTCCCGCCGTATCCTTCTTATTCCACCCTGACTTGCCCTTCCCTGAACCTTCCCGGTCCCGCCCAATCTCACCCTGCCCCGTCCCACCCGCCCAGCGCCACCCTGCTCCTCTGCACCCTGCTCCACCCCACCTCATTCTCCGTCCCCTGCCTCGACCACCCGCGAATTCGACCTAGCTGACAAGCTAGTGTCCAAAATCCTGCCGCCGTCGGGACTCGAACCTAGGACCTCCCCGTCAGAGGGACTGCAGTGGCACTGAGCCATCTCTCCCGGTTTGAGTAAGTGAAGAAATGCATCTGTTCGTATCTGAGAAATCGTTAAGAATGAAAAATGACTTAAAAAGTGAGTGTTACTGAATCACCTGCTTTCAATTAATTGTTCCAAGTGTTGGTCTTGGCATCGCCGTCATGAAAGCTGAACATTTTCAATTATCATTTGTTATAACTTTTTTGCTGAATTTGATTCGTGGAAGATTTGCTGAACCGTCAATTGATATTTCACGACACGTATACTTAGATTAACTTATGTCAAAATGTGTCTTTCCTTCATATTCATGAGTATATAATGTGGTATAGATTTGTTTATTTTCACGACACGTATACTTAGATTAACTTAGGTCAATATGTGTCTTTCCTTCATATTCATGAGTATATAATGTGGTATAGATTTGTTTATTTTCACGACACGTATACTTAGATCAACTTATGTCAAAATGTGTCTTTCCTTCATATTCATGAGTATATAATGTGGTATAGATTTGTTTATTTTCACGACACGTATACTTAGATTAACTTATGTCAAAATGTGTCTTTCCTTCATATTCATGAGTATATAATGTGGTATAGATTTGTTTATTTTCACGACACGTATACTTAGATTAACTTATGTCAAAATGTGTCTTTCCTTCATATTCATGAGTATATAATGTGGTATAGATTTGTTTATTTTCACGACACGTATACTTAGATTAACTTATGTCAATATGTGTCTTTCCTTCATATTCATGAGTATATAATGTGGTATAGATTTGTTTATTTTCACGACACGTATACTTAGATTAACTTATGTCAAAATGTGTCTTTCCTTCATATTCATGAGTATATAATGTGGTATAGATTTGTTTATTTAAATTGATAGATTTTATGTACGATAGATTTATTTACGATGTTGTCGTTGGGTTTCCTAACGACTTCTGCTTAGCTTTCGAGAATGTTAGGGTATTCTTGGAAATTTACGTCACACTATATGGTATGTATATATCAGTCATTCTGTAATGGCTGAACAACAAGGAAATTAAATAGGAATTCGAATTAAGGAAAAAGCCACAAATATTTAATTATCCGCCGAGTCGCATAAAGTGAATTGGGGAATGTAAATTATGCAACAATTGACTGAAAATGGATATTTTATGTCCCACTTTATGCGAAGAAAATAGACTTTTAAGAGGCAAAAATATGTGATATAATTTCTTAAATTGGTAGTATAAATTGAGATGACAACATTTTAGAATACATTTTATTTGAAACCGTTTTATGTGCACGTTGCACGTTTTTTTGCATTATCATATTGTTTTAGTGGCACTATTTGTCACTCGAAACTCGGAAGCATAGTGCACGTACTATCGGCAATTGTACCCTATTAACCGATTGATTATTTCGTATTTCTGAGCACGTCAACGGCTATGGTCATTAGTCCCACAAGTGTAGTGAATGTTTTATTGCGGGAGTTGTCGGTAATTCCTTTCCCGCTGGAAGGCAAGATCTGGCGTCGATCTCGAAGTCTGCTGGTGCTTGCTTCTCTCTTGGTCTTTCTGAAAAGATGCATTTACGTACCTGATTTAATTGACGATTTCCAGTCCACCAGATGAATTTACAGCAACTGTTAGCAGTGCAGACGAAACTTCTTCTTGTAGCTTTAAAGGGGTTTTATTGCGCTTGCCATTCAAAGTTTGAAAAGAGACTCTAAATAATGTAAATTCTTTGTTTTAAAATCGAATATTTCAAGTTGGAATTTAGACACTTACCTATTAGTCAAATTATTATAAATCCATACAATTGTAGGTAGCCTTGTATTTCGGTTATTTAGGTTTGCGTAATTTATTATACTGATTTCATATAAATAATTGCATTGATATGAAGGTATTTTTGAGACTTAAAAAAGTTTGGTTACTGTGAATGAATTTACAATTATTCGTTCTCTACTTATTTATTTATTTATTTATTTATTTAGTCAAAAAAACAGTAAAAACTGTATATGACGTGTGGGGAAAGAAATTTATCTCCGCACATTTTCTTGAGGGCCAGAATTTTATATATATATATATATATATATATATATATATATATATAAAACGAAAACGAAAAAAATAATTTAGAAAATAATTATTTTAGAAAAATAAAGATATTTGAAAAATGTTTTTCCCGAGTTATAGAAAATCAATTTCAACTGTAAATGAACTACAAGCAAAAGGAGTGCTCAACAAAACGTGCGCACAGTGAAGCTACATTTACGTCCAGAAGCAAAACAAGGGGCCATCTCAGCATTTGCTCTATGGATCAGGGAAACTGGACAAAAACCTGATCGAGATGGGGGTCATTGACCCGGAAGCTGAAGTACATGACTTGTTACAGGCGTATTAAATATTTTTTTAAATGTATACAATGCAAACATAAACTAATTCATTATATATCTTATACTTAAGTTAAGATAAACTAAAGTAACGGTAAATTGAAGACTTCTAAAAGAGTTTTGATAACTTATAACATTACAAGATTTACTAGTACAGTATGTTGTAATGCTTCTTTGTAACCTATATGTTTGGCGTATGGAGTACATCTTAAAAGAATGCATTCTTATTGCATTAAAAACTTGTCACAGCTCAACAATGTCAATTCTTCTTGTTAAGTATTAAAAGGAACTCAAATACATCGATTCAGGTAAAAGCAAACACCTGTATGCAAGTTTAAGAATGTTACTTCAATTCAAAAGCTTGGAGATGTAAATGTAGGGTATTCTCTCACCCTACAGAGGAAAATTAGCAGGAATATCTTTTTGAATATTTTAAATATCATGGTCAACCTATGTCACAAACAAGCTCTGGAATAGTGCTGTCAAGGTCGATGCCACGAGCGGGAGTCCACGTAGCATGAGTGCCACGACGAAATCACACCTCCACGCAGTTCATCACCCCGCCACCAGAGACAACGCCATCCCTGTTGTAAAACGGCGGGTTTACTATTATTAGTTCCCTTTTCCCGACGCTAGTTGCGCAGAGAAGCTCTTGGCATGCTATGATGCCGCGACGCGTGCCACTGCCACAAGTAGAAGACCTTGACACCACTGCTCTAGAAGATTGGATTATAGTGAACTCTCAAGTGAACATCACCAATTTCGGGAGAAGATGAAAGTGGAAGTTTGAAATAAAAACATGTGGGATAATTTTATTGAGTACATTTATTGAACATGACAGCTGCGAAGTGCATCTGCCTTAGACAACTCTGCGGAGGCGGCTAGGGAGTGTTGGGGCATAATAAGGTAAAGGCTTGCATCACCTCTGCCTTATCTTCACCCACAACTCCTGACGACGCACATCCGTTCTACATAACAACACTATTTTACAAACAATACATGAGTACAATACATGTACACGGGGTATATGTTTTTTCTTTCAGTTTGGGTATTGAATGAGGATGTAACATGAAGTATAATCTTTTAATACTGGTCATTTCAACTACGGGAGATTTGGAGGCGAGGGTACGTTTGTTGAGGGCAGGATGTGCGTCGGTGAGAAACGAAACGACGACAAAGGCAGTTTGTGTTTTGTTTCCTTTTTCGTTTGTCAATTTACTTGTAATCATATTTTACGTTTTTTAAATTTTGTTTGGGTTGGTATTGTTTCTTCGCCATCAGTTTTGCCATTATTGGTCCGTATTGGCTCATATAAGTTGTTTTCACGACAGTAACGTTATATAATTGAGTAGTGATTCTCCTAAATGCACAATTGTTTCCCACAAGAATTGAGAGATGTGTATTTTTTTGTAATAATAATAACAACTAATTAATTTCTCGTAGAAAAATGTTGTAATACTCTATTCAATTATTACTTTAATGTTACGTATAAGTGTTCGTATTAAGTTATTTCTCTTTATTATTATTTGTTTCAGGTTATCAATTTTGAAGGATGTTCACTATAGTACATTTTTATACGGTTGGAAATGATGACTAGGTGGAGCAATGCAAGAAATGTTGACTACTGCACTTGGGCTATTAACATACGTCCACAACATTTTGTTTATTTAAGCAAACCTTTTTCCTCGTGAAAAGAAAGGTCTAATTCAAACCCTACCCCTTCCACTTTTTGAGCTGAATAAAATAACTTCATTATCAGTTAGGTAAAATTTTGTATTTTTCAAATTTGAACATAATACGCATTTTAAATTCATTTCAATATTCATTTTTAGCTACCTCTTCTCCCATCGTTCGCTTTTGTCACAATTGTGAGAACTCCCGCCCCCTTTCAAGCAAATCTAATATTTTGAATTCCCTCAAAATAACGGACATCCTTCACTATTCACGTGGACAATGAAGGGTCTGCAGCGGAAGAAACAACAGCAAGTACCACATTGGGAAGGATTGCTCCCTGAAAGAGGGCAGCTGGACAGGTCCCATGAGTAGCATGTGACAGGTTGTTCACACCAAATGGCGGGGTAGACACGGCATGGGAAACTGTAGCCGACGGAACTGGCAAATTCAGTGTCGTTCATTTATGCCACAAAAAAATTAAATTCGTGTTGTTCCCAATGTCACTTCAAAAAATTCACTTCAAAAAATTTGTGTGTGTTCCCAATGTCACCTTCAAAATATTCACTTAAACCGCATAAGTAAATATAGACGATTTTAATTTTATCTCCCGTAGTATCACCTAATAAAAAAAACGTACTTAACTATTAATTTAGAGGACAGAATGAATACATCCGCATCCGTTTTATTTTATTAAAAAGGAAAAAAAATATTTGCTTTTAATTATACTTGGTATTTTAAACTTGGTGATGTTACAATTGAATCGTGAAAAGAAAACAAATCAAAAAAACTTTCACTGCGCATGTGCTAAAATTTTAATTGATAGCTATGCTCCTTCTACAACTGACTGCCAGCGAACTTCTCCGTTTTTTTCTAAACAGTTCGTATTAATTTCTAATTGACGTATTTTTAAGCGAATATGATCACCGTATTCAGTACGTGTTTAAAAAAAATGTCTAGAAATTGCGAAAATGAGTTTGTTTTCGGCATTCGTCTCTTGCACAGATTCTACAACAAATGTTAAGATATTTCTCTTGGATAACTAGAGAGAAAATTACCGTTAATCCCAATGAAAATTGTCAGCGCTTCAGGGATGATTGGGACAATAGAGCTCCAGGTGATATTGAGGTCTATTAAGTGAATTACAAATCTGGTGCACAAGTAAACCAGGTGAATTTCCATCATCGTCAATCCACTGAATTCCCATTAAGCAAACAAATGTTGCTGCCTACCCCATGAATTCAGTTTGTCTTGTTTTCGCAGCCCAATTAATCGATTCCATCCGTTAATCCGCAGTCCAATTAATCTATTTCATTCGTTATCACTTGGTCTGCAGTAATAAATTATGAACTCATGATTTCGGGGTTTCATTCATAGCAAAGTCTGGCAAGCAACAATAAAGTAAACAGGCAGTGACAAAGACGATTGCTATCTTTGTATGAAACTAAGCGCTTTGCGGTCGTAAAGCCGTAGGTCGAGATAAACAGCTACGTATATCCACTAACTCACAAAAGTCAGTTTTTGTAGAGAGAGTAATATCTGTGACCGCAGAGGTACGTCAAAGATTGTATAGTCACGTGGTTAAAAATGAAGCAAGAAGGATACAGTATCCAATAGAACTAGCAGTAAAAGGTGATTGAAAGTGTAAGAAAACAAAGTCGCAACCAACTTGGAATATAGTAAGATGAAAAGCTGTGAATGAAGATGCGGCTCACACAATACCTCACCTTTTCGTAGGACATTGTGGGAAAAGATATGAAGATAGAGAAATATGAGAAATGAGAATGGGAGGGAAAGAGAAGACCGAGACCAAAAGAAGAAAGATGAAGAACAGAGAAGACGAAAGATTAGAAGAAAGATCCAAGATGAGAAGGGGAAACGAAAGGTGAGAAAAGGTAGGACAGAAGAGAATATAACCAAAAGGATCAAGATAAAAACAGAGCCATACGGGAAGAACGAACAAGAAGAGCGAGAAGAAGAAAAAGAAGAAAGACAGTAAAAAGATAATAAAGATTAGAAGAAATGCAGAAGTAAAAGAAAGAGAACGAGAATGAAGGAGAAAGTGAAAATTATAAAATACTGCATTATTACTCCAAGTATGAAGAAAGAAAGAGAGGAACGTTTGCCTGACAGAAGGTGATCTTCAAAATGTGACAACACAGAACATACGAAGGTTTTTTTTATTCGGGATTTTAATTCCTAGGCTTCATTCCATGAGCTACTATCATAATGTTTTTAAAATGATGTTTTGATACAGTATTTAACATTCGTATTCGTACACTCAGATTTAACAACACAAAGTTATCATATTTCGGCGTAAAATATTTTAAAAATAATGTCAGACGAATGCAAAATAAACCTCTTCGGATGAGATACATCGGGTCTGGAAGAAGCCAAATACAGGCGATTGTTTCATGAATACAATTTCCAAGGTGAAGTATGGTGGTGGGTCAGTTATGCTGTGGGGTTGTGTGTCTTCCAGGGGGGTTGGTACGATCCAATTCATTGATGGAATTATGAAAACCAACGTTTATCTCGACAGTTTCAAAAACCATGTAAAACAATGTCCTGAGAAAATGGGCTTGCCACCCTTTACCGTTTTCAGTAGGACAATGACAGTAAGCACAAGGCCTGGCTCAATATGACATGGTTAATATGGAACGTGCCAAAATTACTCCAAACACCACCTCAAAGCCCAGACTTCAATCCCATACAGCATTTGTGGTCAGTTGTGAAGAGAGAAGTTTACAAAACAGGCGTGAAAAACAAAGAAGAACTAAAACGTCTTGTAGAAACAGAATGGAAGAAAATAAAACCCACAACTTGGAAGAACCTTGTTTTTTCCATCAAGAGGCGATGCCTAGCTGTGATAAAAGTCAAGGGATCTGCAACAAAATACTGAAACCATAGTTCACTTTCTTTTATTAGTTTTTATTTTGTGTTATTACTTCTAGTGTACGAATACCAAAGTTGCACAAAACTGAACATTACTCCCTTTTTTTCATTTTTTTAAATTAATGAACTAACTGATTCTAATACAGAACCTATGTTATTCAGTTTGTAATGAGATTGTTTTCCATTTTATAATGACTGTTTTTGAAAAAACTTTACTTTGACCTAAATAATTAAATATTACATTGTTCAAGCAATGTGTACAAATAGGAATGTTAAATGCTGTAAATATAAACCCACTTTCTTATGACTTTTCGCAATTGAATGCATGTAAGATACAATCGCAAAATGTGTTTCATGAATATTAACGCATTTAACATTGTATTGAATTAAATTTTTAAAATTATTTACGTTCATTATTATAGTATATTCTTAAACGAGCGTACAATGATAGCTATATTTCACGAGTTTATGTTTGCCACACGAGCGACGTAGGAGCGAGTGTCGGAATTTCTACGAGTGAATAATAGCCATTCTACGCGAGTAAAAGACTACACTTTCTCTACGACTTTGAAATTAATGTTTCCAAAATAGAAAATGAAAACATTTGAAAAGTTTTAATTTTTTGAAATAATGTTACATTTAGGATATTTTTATTTTCATTAATGGGATATTTTATAACATTAATTAAAAACAAGTAAACAAAAAGTATTACAAACATGAATAGTATAGATTTGCTTTCTGGAAAAATGAATTGTGAAATTAAAGCAATTGGTAAAATTATGCGCGCATGTTTTTGACAAGAAAACCTTTTTCTAGCATTTGTTGAATTAAGAATAAATGATAGCAGTGTGCTTTGTAGACGAAAATCTGATAGCCAGAAATGTTTGCCCCCGTATAATAAGACACTATTTTGCACCGAAAAACAATCCCCAAATTCGATGTAAAATTCCTTTTGTCAAAATAATCAACCTCCCCACTCCTTTCGTAACTAGAAAACGTGCGAAGGTAATATTTATTATCGAAGTCAGTGAAACTACATGCGAAATCATGTAATTGGGCATACCCATCGTTGACAAGAATATTGGTTCAGTTATTGTTTTAACCCGTTTCGCTTAAGAGAACTGCGCTCAAGAGACAAACTGAATCCTAAGAAAGAGAAAGATTGCCCTGCTACCACACTCAACTAGCCGTTTTGCCTCTTGCGTTGAATTCTTAGATTGGGGCGGCAAATTTTTCTAAAATACCGATATTGCAATAAATGAAAGTCAATGTCAGTATGCGGTTCAGTAGTGTTTCGATATGAGTTTTTTATACTAAAAATGAGTATATGTATGTAAAAGTAAATGAGAAAGTTTTATTTTAACAGTTCACTTTCACGTTCCAAACTATAAAATATTTGTAGCCAAATTTGAGTCTGATTCAGAAGCCTTCTGATATAAAATCATTGTATTTCCAGAAACACTCACTCGCCTGTGAAATTATTGAATGTATTGAGATTTAATTACAATAGTGGAATAATTTAATTGAATATTTTTGAAGGTCTCTGAATTAAAAGTAGTATTTTTTACACATACTGAATAACTCTAAACAAAATTTTGATATCAATACAAATATACATTAAAATATGAAAAACGGTATTTAGGAAAAACCAATTTATCTTTGCCACCCGACATATATCCCATTTGCACCTTGCATTTTTGTAGTATATGTTCTCCCTCCAACATCTAAAATTTAACTTTTCTATTCGATCAGATTCAAACGAGACCTCAGTATCGAACATTTCCAGTGTTTAGGCAATATGGAACTTTTTTAAGACATTTTCTACCTACATAGGTTACATTTTCTAATGTATTGTATTTGTAAAAAAAATCTAATGAAAAGGGTATATTTTTATGATAAAGCGAGACAGTTTAATTACTGATTTTTGAAATATGGTATTAAAATTTCCGGGAGAAAGGCAATTATTGGAAGGGATTGATTTTTATTTATAATTGTGATAAAGAGCCACTTGTGCGACTTATAGCATTTTGGTATATATAAATGAAAATTTCATAAAATTCGATTATGAACTCCTATAATTTCTTTACTTCACATTCATTTTTCATTATTAGGAAATTTTACATTGGAGGGGACATATTTGAAGAACATCAGCATATTATTATTAATTATACTGAGCTTATTTAATCCAGAATCCAACTTAACCGGCAACCAGACCATGTTTCTGAAAATAACATAATCCAGTCTGGTGAGTCTTGACTTTTACATTATGCATTCGCACAACTTAGTCGGTCAGGGCTTAAGGCTACAATAGCATAGACGAGGAAGCAGGAAGACACATTACGAAGAGTAACAAGCCAAGAAGAAGAAGAATTGCAGAAATTCAAGCTACAAAACCGGTAGAGAAATATGGATAGCCACCAACAAGACCCATATTATTAGAGACAGGCGGTCGAGAAAGTGAAAAGAAAGTAGGGAAAATGTGGTAGTCGATAAGAAAATGGAATTATTTCGAGAAATCTGTTTTTTCTAGCGCAGTGTGTGTCCCGATTATGACACAACCTGTCCAT